>JAVXUP010000542.1:0-426416 GCA_033070095.1 Escallonia herrerae
AAGACTCGCCGCCGATCGAGCATCACAATCGGCCGCTGTTTTTAGAGTGTACTGTTAATGGCACGGGCTTCCGTCGTGCCTTGGTTGATTGCGGCGCCTCGATCAACATCATACCCCTCATCACCCTGCAACAGGCCGGCATTCCCCCAAGGAAAATCATCCGTGACCCCGTCAATATTACCGGCTTTGGACAGGGTCCTCAGTCGACCCTCGGCCATATCACCATCGACCTCATGGTCGGAACTGTCCGTCGCGACACTACTTTTCACGTAATAGACAGCGAGTCTGCCTTTCACCTCCTGCTCGGGAGACCATGGATCCACGACAACAAGGCCGTTCCCTCAACATACCATCAATGTGTGAAGCTGGTAGCCGGTTCTACGGGACATGAGGTAGCAATGACAATCCCTGCAACCAAAGCCCCCTTTGAATGCGCCGAGTCTTATTTCGCCGAGGCCTCCTTCTTCACTAATTTCGCCGAGGATGGGGAGAATGCTACTCATGTACATTCTACCAGGCTGCCGACCTGGGATGAGCTGTGCGGGGACAAGCTTCCCAAGGACAAAACCGGGAGAAGTAACAAGAATAATGGGTCAACCCCACCGCTTCCGCCTGCTGCCACGACCAATTCCCCCCTTCTTCCCCAAGTCCAAGAAGCAAAAGGCTGAGCCGGCCTTTCGACGTATCGTCAAGGACGGCAAGATCATCTATCAATTATGACGGTATGCAGGGGCTCCAGGCGGTCCCTCCTCAGACCCCCTCGACCCCGACCCCCTTGGAGAGACTGAATGGTGCCGCACGGCCGAGCATTGCCAGCCAGATCCTGACCTCACCCCCGGCGCGGCACCACCTTGCTATGAGGATGGCCCTCGACCTCAGGCTGAAGATATTGAAGAAATCAACCTGGCCGACCCGGGCGAAGAACCGCGGCACACCTACATTGGCACAAAACTCGCCCCCGGCCGAAGAGAGGAATTGGTTTCCCTCCTGCACGAGTATCGTGATGTCTTAGCATGGAGCTACAATGAGATGCCCGGACTGGATCCTGCCTTAGTCACACACCATCTCAACATTGCTACCGGATCCATCCCTAGCCGACAGCACCCGCGGACATTCCGCCCCGAGCTCGAATTGAAAATCAAGCAAGAGATTGAACGCCTCCTGCGCGCAGGCTTCATCGAACCTATCACTCACCCTATTTGGCTGGCTAATGTCGTCCCTGTACAAAAGAAGAATGGCCAAGTCCGCGTCTGTATCGACTTTCGGGACTTGAATAGGGCGTGCCCCAAGGACGAGTTTCCACTACCCAATATCGACATGCTCACGGAGGCCGCCGCCGGATATGAAACTTTATCTTTCATGGATGGGTTCGCAGGTTATAATCAGATTCGCATGAACCCCGACGACAGCGCCAAGACAGCCTTCCGCACTCCTATGGGTAATTTTTGTTGGAAAGTTATGCCTTTCGGCCTCAAGAATGCGGGTGCTACGTATCAAAGGGCTATGACAGCAATATTCCATGACATGATACACCATACTGTGGAAGACTATGTCGACGATCTTATTATCAAATCCAGGAAGGAAAGTGATCACCTCACCGACCTTCAAGCGGTCTTTGATCGTTGCCGCCAGTATAACATGCGGATGAATCCATTGAAATGTGCCTTCGGAGTCTCCTCCGGCAAGTTCCTCGGGTTCTTGGTCAGTCGACAGGGCATCGACGTTGACCCCTCGAAAGCAGCCTCCATCCAAGAAATGCCCCCCCCCAAGAACACAAAGCAACTGAAGAGCTTCCTCGGCAAGGTCTCTTACCTCCGACGCTTCATACCCGCACTGGCCGAGCTCATTACGCCATTTCAACACTTGACGCGTAAAAGCGCACCGTGGAATTGGGGCGCGCCCCAACGGCAAGCATTTGAACAGATTAAGGCGGTCCTCATGTCACCGCAAACCATGGTCGTACCACAACGGGGCATCCCACTCCTACTCTACCTGACTTCCACACCCAGATCCATCGGGGCTTTGCTTGCCCAAGAAGTCGAAGGTGTCGAGCGTCCTGTTTATTACCTCAGTAGAGTGATCAGAGGGCCCGAAGCCAACTACTCCGAGCTCGAGAAACACTGTCTAGCCTTGGTGTACGCCTCACAGAAGTTCAGACATTACTTTCTGGCGCATCAGATCACACTCGTCACCAAGGCTGACCCGCTCCGTTACATGCTTACGCGTCCCGCCCTGTCTGGCCGACTCACACGGTGGTTGCTGCTGTTGGCCGAATTCGGTTTATCTATCAAGAATCCTACAGCTCTGCGGAGCCAAGCACTCGCAGACCTCCTGGCCTTCTTCCCACGCCAACAATGTGAACCGATATCGGATCAACTGCCGGGGGAGGAGACAGCCCTGATCACCGACATCGATGGACTGTGGACGCTTGAATTCGACGGCTCTGCCACTAGCAAAGGCCCCAATGGCACGCCCCTCCGGCAAGGGGGTGCCGGCATAGTCTTGCGGGCACCAGACGGTGTTACCACTTCATTATCCTTCAAACTTGCATTCCCGGTGTCTAACAACGAAGCTGAATACGAGGCACTTGTCATTGGCCTCATGATCGCCGTCAGTATGGGGGCTAAGGCGCTGTGTGTGAAAGGAGATTCAAATCTGGTCATGAAGCAGGCGGACGGGGAGTTCGCGGTCAAAGAACCAGCCTTGGCACCTTATCGTGCCTTGGTGCAACACTTGGAAGGAAGACTCGGTCATGTCCAGTATGAACATCACAATAGGTGCCACAACAGACATGCGGACTGCTTGGCCACGATCGCGTCAAAGATAGAGGTCGATGGTGAACAACGGATGCTAACCATCGTCAAGAGAATGGAACCATGCACAGCACTGAACCTAGTCCCGAGGGACGTTACTGCGGACGATTGGAGGCAACCTATCATCGACAAACTTAAAGCGCCATCTCTTGCTCATGCCTCCACCCTTACAGACTTTTCAATGATGGGAGATGTCTTATACAGGCGGTGTCCCGGAGGCACTCTAGCAAGATGTTTGGCACCGGAAGAGGCAAAACACAAATTACAGCTCGGCCACCAGAAGTGTTGTGGCCTCGACGGTCCCCCTCTGTATCGTCGCCTCCAGCGTATGGGATTATATTGGCCATCCATGGCCAAGGACGCCTCGGATATACAAAAGGATTGTCCCGAGTGCTTGTATGCACCCGACGGTGCCGAAGCTCTTGTCATTGACATCGAGGGTGACTGGCGCCAGCCTTTCATCCAGTATCTATCCCACGGGATTCTACCACCTGACCGCGGCTCAGCACGATCCATCAAGCGCAAGGCAGTCAAGTATTTTGTGACGGAAGGCGAGTTATTTCGCAAGGGATTTTCGGGACGCACCCTGCGATGCTTGCAAGGTGCCCAAGTGGTCAAAGTCATTAACGAAGTACACAATGGTGATTGTGGTGAACATCAAGGCTCCCAGAAGCTGTATGCAGAATTACTAAGATTGGGGTATTATTGGCCGACTATGGAATCCGACTCCATCTCGCATGTCCGACGCTGCCAACCCTGCCAGCGGCACGCCGACAGGATACACTCGCCAGCATCCGACTTGCACATGATCTCAGCACCTTGGCCATTTCATTCTTGGGCCCTCGACCTCATCGGCCCCATCCACCCGCCGTCCAGACGCCATTCATGGATCATGGTTGCTACTGAACGCTTTACGAAGTGGGTTGAAGCCGTACCTCTGCGGAGAGCCACGGGAGGTGCCGTTTCCAACTTCTTACGCGACGTCATCTGTCGTTTCGGCATCCCTCGATGTATTATATCTGACAATGGCACCCCATTCATTAACCGAGAGGTTCGAGCTCTCATGGAAAGGTACAACATCAGCCATGCCACATCAACTCCCTATTACCCGCAAGGTAATGGTCAAGCTGAAGCGTCCAACAAGACTTTGCTACGAGTATTATCGCGAATGGTGCATGACGCCGACCGGTCGTGGTCCGAACAACTGAATCTGGCACTCTGGGCCTACAGAACATCCATGCACACAGCGACAAAGGCCACGCCCTTCTCTCTCGTCTACGGGGACGAGTGTGTGGTACCTGCCGAGATCGCAGAACCATCGGCTCGACTTTCCCTAAGCAGCAGTCTCGGAAATGAAGCAGCCCGGCTGGCGGCACTTGACGGCCTCGACGAACGACGAGCCACGGCCCTGCGCCGCATGAAGAAGTATCATGAGCAACTCACGAAAGCTTATGGGAAGACCGTCAAGCCACGTTCGTTTATCGAGGGCGACCTTGTTCTTCAAGCCGCCAAGCATGTGCGGGCCAACATGTCAGCTCCTAAATTCACGCCAAACTGGGAGGGCCCTTTCACGGTGCACGAAGCCCGCACTAATGGCTCGTACCTCCTGCTCAACCACGACGACGGTCAGGTCTCGGCCCCCATCAACGGCCGCTACCTGAAGAAGTATTATGTGTAGTCGCGACAACATAAGCCCGCGTCATAGAACGCGCCCTCGTAGCATTTTTGTACATGCGACATTGCTTGCAGACTTGTATTTTTTTGTTGATCTGTGTAGCGTTCTACACTAGTCATGTAATGGTGTTTTGTACCGCGTCCTATCAATACAAAGTCATGCTGTTACCTCAACTTCTGCCCAGCTGGCACTCATTCTCAACCTATGCTTCCTAAGTCACTTTCTACGAGCGGGAATGGGAGAGCATTCACAAGTAACCGAAACAAGCAAGACATTCAAAAAAAAAAGAGAGAAGAAAGAAGAGAGCAACCGAACATAACATACAATAAGCCGAGACCATCGAAAATATGTACATATACATCAAACGTTTACTAGCCGTCGTTAAGCACTACAACTACGGCAAAGTAACATACAAGCTAGGAAAGTCTAGACAACAGCGATGCAACTGGGTGGGAGCTGAATGCCTGAAGTACCTCCCGCTCCGCTTGTACCTCTGACCATCCAGCATCAAGCTCGGCCTGTCGCCCTAACCGCTCTGACTCTCGCCCGTCCACCTCACCTCGCCGCCTCTGTAGATCGGACAACTGCCTCTGCAAATCGACGAGCTGTCTCTCTATCTCTGCCACCTGCATGTCAATCCCGGCCAACTCTGCCGTGATCTCTGACCGCTCTGCCTCTAATCCTGTGCGGCGCCGCTCCAGCAACATCTCCCGCATAACCACGACTGCACGCCTCTCATCCATATCGTGGCTGACGCTCCTCGATCTAAAGAAATCTGCTAGCCAGTCCAGCTGCATACCTAGCGATGTGAACGGAGCGAACTCTGAAAGCGACCGAGCAACGAACTCTGCAGTCCAACCCGACGACGGCACACTGGCGAACGGCAGCAACCACTCCATAAACCCTGCAGACACCCACATCCGTAGTACTGGGTTCTCTACCACCACGCTCTCGAATGTCTGCGGGAACGCTGCCTTCACCAGTTCTAACCGGCGCACAGTCTCCGCTGGTAGCTGGAGGCCCCCCCAAGCTGCCACATCCACCTGACCGCTCGAGGATCCTCTACTCATCTCTCCGACTGTCGCGCCACTGCCGCCCGCTGCAGAAATCTCCGACATCCCACCCGCCCTCTGCGCCCCAATCGTGGCTGAGTGCATCGCCAGAAGAGTAGCTCCGACCTCAACCACGGACTCCGGCAATGTGTCATGCCGTCGCACCACCACAGCCTGAACCGGTGTCTCTCGCTCACGAATCGAGGCAGCAACAACAGACTCAGGCTCCGCCATTTCGCCACCATCACCTCCCACAACCTGCGTCTCCATGCCTGTCCACCAGTCCTCGTCAATGTCGAACATCACCGTATCGCTCCCCTCTCCGCCGTATAGTGCCCCCACCGTTTCCTCAGTAGCAGGCAATGGGCTCACCCTCCTCGGCACACTGGCCGTCAATAGCTCAACGGCCTCGGTCTCATCACTGTCAACTAATCTGCCGGCCTCGGCTGCCATAGCCTCCTCGCCTTCGATCTCAGTCTCGGCCTCGCTCCCCCCGCGACCGCCTCTTCCTCGTCCCCCTGGCAAAACCGCTGTCAGTTCACAGATTATGAGCAATATGCAAACCATATTTATACGACAAAAAGAAAGGACAGAAGCAAACCTCAGAGTCTAGCTCCTCTAATACGTCGCGCGGCCTCTTCGCCCCTGATAGGTGTGGGGCTGAGGTACCAGCACTAGCCTGACGCGCTGTCTCCATCATCCCCACTCGCAATGCCGACAAGGGCCCCTTGCCGGCCCCCGGCACCCTCGGCACCTCGGCAATAGGCTCCTCCCCACGGTCCTCCCCGGGAGCAGCGTCCCCCAACTCTACCGCATCCTCCTCCGCCTCCCTCTCCGAGCTCGGAACAGAACTCCCGGTCACCAGTGACAGCATCCCGCACTGCCTCGCGACTGTGGCCGATATCAAACTCAGGGCTCGGTCACATGCGAACACATCTACCTGTCGACGTGTGCCTGACGGCTGTGCCAGCCATCCGGCCCAGCTCCCTCGCAGTCGCTCCCACCAATGCGCATAATCCGCGGTCACCGCCCCTGCCACCTCTGTCCCTGGCTGCCTCCACTCTGTCGTCGGTGCCGGCCACTCGCGGGCTCTGTCATATAGTGTATACCCAAAAGCCGTCGCCACACTCCAAGGGCTGTCATAACCGCATGGGGGCTCTAGATCATACCCGAACGCCAACGACAGACGGTCCGGGCAATACCTCGCCACATAATAGCAGCACTCGGCGGGCTTCCCGCCATCATCTGTCAATACCGGGAGCCAGCCGGGAAAATACGCGACCAATAGCGCCAGCTGTCCTGGCGCTAGCTCGCCTCTCCTGCTCAGATCTGTCGTCACCTCCTGCACGTGCAGCCATGGCGGCGTACCATATGACGCATGCATCTCCATATAGGGCCGTCGCTCGCATTCCCCCCGTTTGTCTAGAATCTGTGCCAACGGGCACCCCGGCCTCCTGATGCCTGCCCAAGCAAAAGCCCGAGACCCGCTACACCACAACGCCACCTGCCGCGACCTGCCTGGACGGGTCACTGTCCCCATCGTCGGTGACGGGTGTGCGAGTGGGTATCCGTCAGGACGGTACCCTGGAAAGCACTCGTACAGGTACCTCTGCAAGAACATCCAGTCCACGTACGTCGCCACCTGATACCGACCATACGACCGCTTCACGTCATTCACGAACTGATCTAGCCGCGAGTATAACGTGCCCAAGTACACCGGAGCCAAGCCGACCCGCCTTCCCTGCGCCATCCGAATGGCCAAGGGAAACACCCTCGGGGAAATGCCATCCTCAGGTGTCCCCTCAAACACAAACCTGCAAACAACGACCGGCAACATATGTCAGTTTGACGTTTTACAGGGCAAGCAGGACATACGATATATTCACGAATAATCACACGACAGTACAAAATTTACCTCGATAAGAACATCGCCAAAAACGCCACCAACTCGTACCGATCGCTGCCATGATACGGACCCATCACGAACTGGGCAGCATTGCCCAACTTCTGGCCTGTCCTCGCCTGCGGCGTGCCGTAGAACTGGCGCAGCCACCCACCGTACGTCCCCTTCCGGTGCCTCTTCGTCTCCGCCAAAATGTCCAGTAGCTGCGTCTGCAACAACCGCTCCTCCCCGCTCAGCCGGGTCACCCGTGCATCCACCTCCCCGTGTATCGGCAGCCCTGTCAGCATCAACACATCGAGTAACGTCGGCCCGATCTCCCCGAACTCGGTCACGAACGTATGCGACTGCGTGCTCCATCTTGCCAGCAATCGGGTCATCCCTGGCGTATCCCTATATAACTCCAGCCCCCTCGCCGTAACATTGATCGCCGGTAACAGCCCTAGTGCCTGCAACACCTGCGCCCTCACCGGTGTCTCCAACATATGCTCACACCAAAAGTCCCACCCTACCGGCATCGCACTATGGCCCTTGAACATCACCGGCGACCAAGGTATGTCCTCTCTCCCAATCAACAATGCCGGTACATACCTCGGTGACATCACAGGCGCCTCCGCCGGGCTCGGCGCGCGAAGGTAGGGTGACGACAGCCGAGGCTCCTCTCCCATCGACGGACCACCCCACGGTGTCCTGAACGCTCCGTCTGCCACACGAATGGCCAACTCCCTCCACAGCTCACGGTCCGGTACACACGGTACTACTCCCCTCACCCCCAGCAATGTGTTTGTCTTATCTGGCTCCGGATCGTAGGACCTCCTACCGCCATCATCAAAGGTCAATGGCACTGCCGCCTCGACACCCACTGACGGTATGGCCTCATCGACTGGAGGCGCCGGCACAGGTACAGTCATCATATCCCGCGGCGGTCGCGATGTACCCGTCGCGGCCCCTCGCGGCTTCGCCCACATCTTCTGCCGAACTTTTTTCGCTGCTGGCGTCGCTCCGGGCTGTGAGGATGGGACTTGGGCCTGTCGGACACCCTGCGTGACCGACCCCCCATGACTGGCCGACCCCCCATGTGCGGCCGACCCCTCTCGTGCGACCGACCCCCCGTGGCTGGCCGACCCCCCTTGCGCGGCCGACCCCCTTGCCCGGCCGACCCCCCTCGCTGGGCCGACCCACCTTGTCCGGCCGACCCCCCTCGCTGGGCCGACCCCCCTCGTGCGGCCGAGCCCCCGTGGCTGGCCGACCCCCCTCCCCTCGCAGAGCCACCGACTGGCCGACCCCCTGGCCCCGACGACCCCTCGCCCACTTCCACCTCTTCTCTCACCATCCCTTTTTCTCTCTTTCTTTCTCTCTCTCTCTCTCTGACTTACGTAGGCACAAATGGCGGTGCCTCCGCCCCTGCCCCCCTCCGCTCCTTATATAGGGGTGGGCAATTTTCTTTTCTTTTTCCTTTTATTTTCTCTTTCTTTCTTTCTTTTTCTATTCTTTCTTTCTTTCTTTTCTTTTTCTTTCTTTTTTCCTTTACTTTACGCTCCCGTCCGCCGGCGCCTCGCCACAGTTTGTCGACCACGCGCCGTCGCCGCTATGACCGCAGTGCGCGCCCGCGCGCCACCTCCACGACCTTCGTCGCACGCATTCACATGACAGCTCCGCGACAGGCCCCGTCGCCCGCGTGCCATCTCCTTGAACCGCGTCGCTTGTGCCAACTCATCGCGCTCTTTACAACGCGCGCTCAATGCCAATGGTCACTTGATGCACTGCCGCGACGTTCGCCGCCGCGCCCGTGCGCCATCTTCATGGTACGTGCCCCCGGCACCAAGTATATGCTCCGCGACCTTCGTCGCCGCACCCATCCGCCATTCTTATCACATGTGCCCCGGCACAGTATTGCTTTGCGACGTTCGGCGCCGCACCACTTTCATGACATGTGTTCCGGCACCAAGTATTGTCCCCGCGACAATCATCGCCATGTCCATGCACCACGACCATGTTACAAGCCTCCGGGCATAACACCCATTCACCACACCATGCGCCCCCGCCATGGGCATGGAAGACCTTCAACCCACTCTCGTGTGCGACATTCTGGAGGCTCCGCTCGTAGTGCTCCTGCAAGAGGACCCCTCCCTGCGACATGGGCTGAGCGCCAGCACGGGTTAGTGACACAATCAAACTACGGGATGGGCTCACAACCTTGAAGCCATCGCCGGCACAATCAAACTACGGGATGGGCTCACAACCTTGAAGCCATCGCCGGCACAATCAAACTACGGGATGGGCTCACAACCTTGAAGCCATCGCCGGCACAATCAACTACGGGATGGGCTCACAACCTGGAAGCCATCGCCGGCACAATCAACTACGGGATGGGCTCACAACCTTGAAGCCATCGCCGGCACAATCAACTGCGGGATGGGCTCACAACCTTGAAGCCATCGCCGACACAATCAACTGCGGCATGGGCGTGCCAGCACGGGCTAGCGCCATTGCCGGCTCAATCAAACTACGGGATGGGCTCACAACCTTGAAGCCATCGCCGACTCAATCAAACTGCTACATGGGCTTAGCGTCATCGCCGGCTCCATCACCAGGGACCCTGGCCCCCGCAGCAAGAGGGGCTGTAACCACATCGTTTATGCATGCGACGCCTGCTCGGGTTGCCCCTCCGCGCCCGCCACACGCAGGGGGCTTATGTTCATACCCTATTCTGGTCGCACCCCAAGACCCGCCAAGGGACCCACTTTGCACGACACATCACCCAGTCAGCGGTCAACTTTTCAACGCTCGAGGGCCGGTCAAAGCAACGCATGCTCAAGTCACGTGAACCATTCGTGAAGCGACTTCGGCGTGCCTTCCACCCCAAGGGGTCGGCCACCCCAAGGGGTCGGCCTCCCTCTAGGGTCGGCCTCCCCCAAGGGTCGGCCTCCCTTGGGGGTCGGCCACCCCAAGGGGTCGGCCACCCTCGGGGGGTCGGCCACCCAAAGGGGTAGGGGGGTCGGCCTCCCTCTAGGGTCGGCCACCCTTGGGGGTCGGCCACCCCGAGGGGTCGGCCACCCTCGGGGGGTCGGCCTCCCTCTAGGGTCGGCCTCCCCCAAGGGGTCGGCCACCCTTGGGGGTCGGCCACCCTCGGGGGGTCGGCCTCCCTCTAGGCTCGGCCTCCCCCAAGCGTCGGCCTCCCTTGGGGGTCGGCCACCCCATGGGGGTCGGCCACCTGCCTTGAACACCGACGCCGTCACCTTTGACCGTGCCCCATTGTCACGACGACCGTCGCTCGCGGCCGCACTCCGCCATAGTCGCGACAACCGTCGCTCTCGGCCGTGCCCCTTCGTCGCGATGACCGTCGCCCGTAGTCTCGATGACCGTCACTTGTGGCCGCTCTGTCGCCATGACAACCGTCGCTCACGGTCGCGCGCCATCCACGCAACGACCCTCGTCGCTCGGAGATCACTCTGCGACCCTCGTCGCCCGCACTCAACCGCGCCCCATGCGCTGCAATCATGTTATATGCTTACGGGATAGGCTACTCCTCCAGGACACTATCTCCGCCAGGGTGCCTGCGTGACTAGCCTACGTGCTCTGGCACTGGGGGCTCGCGTCGGCACCCCTAAGGACTATGACCCCCGGGTCACTCGGAGACGGGAGCAGGTCTTCGGAAGGGCATCTTGCCTAGTCCACCTGGCAGCTGGGCGTCGGGTCTTCCCCACCGCTGCCAGACCTGTGGGATTCAGTAAGGGCTTGGACTGGAGGCTGGGGCAACGGGCTACTCTGACCATGCTACCGCGGCATGATCAGTCTCCTCAGACAGGCAGAGAGATGTTGCAAGGGCAGGGCAGCACGAACTTAGGAACCGGCAGTCCAACGAAGGGTCAGTGCGTTGGCCCCCTGGTGACGTGTCGTTCCCAGGGGGCGACACATGTCAACTTATGACACATGCACATTTTTGCCTATAAATAGTGGACTTTGGAGCTTTTTCAAGGATCTTTTTCTCATTTGGACTTTTCACTTTCTCTCTCTAAAAGAAACATTCTCTCTGGAATTCTAGTGAGAGAAATATACTTGAACTCCCGTCTACGGACCCTGGACGCCATACCCTCATCACGGACTGTAGACTGTCGGTCCTGTTCATCGTCACCCTGCCTGCGCAGCACTGCCAGCCCTCACGACCTGTCTGGGGAGCCTTGTCCTCGGCCCTTGCGCCGTCCTTGCTGTCTCCCACGTTGCCTACCTGGAAGCCAACTCAGACCGCATCCTTTGTGGCACCTCCACGTATCATCGAACCATTTTCCTCCCATCAATGTTTCAGCTTCAAAATGGTCAATGTATAAAACTATTTTTTGCTGAAAATGTTGTTTCTAAAATTATAGATTAGTCCATTACGAAAAATTTTTAAGCAACTTCTGAGCATATTTAGGCCAAGTGAAAAAACTAAAACCCCCTTATTTTGACAAAACCTACGTCATTGCATTTTGCGGAATTTTTGTGGGCATGCGGAGGGCTTGAAATGGTTTTATTTTGAAAATAAATTTTGTGAGTTATTTGACATAGCAAACAAACTTGTTTTTAGCCAGATATTTTAAAAATGAAATGATCTTACTAAGTCACTTGAGCATCTGAAATTTTGTGGCATTCTGGTGTCGTTTGATATAATTTTTAAAAATGAGTCTTAGCGCTCAATTTAAGAAGCGGTTTAGGGTTTCGAGCAAAAACAAAAAAAACTTTATTTTAACCTTAATAAAAAAATTAATTGTGGTCTTTTAAGTGTGGTTGAAACGGGAACAAATAACCAAGTTTGGAGGTATTTAAGAAAAGTCTTTTTAGGGTTAGTATATAAAAACTAACCAAAATTCAGTTGCCCACTTCAGCCGTTTCTTTGTTTACGTGAAAGCCAGAGAGGAAGGGAGAGAGGAGAAAACTCATCTAGGGAAAGAAAATTTTCAAGGTAAGATCACTAGCCTTTCTCTCTAGTTCTAGCCATGATATTGGGTGTTTTAGATATGTTTTTTGTGTGTGAATTTGATAGCTATTGGTGTATGTGTGGTGGTGAGGCGGTTTTATGGGTGCAAGGGGGGCTACCATGTTGGGGGCAAATGTGGGGTGTTTGCTGTGTGGTTGTGTATTGGGGGCAGCCAAAGTGATGAAGATTAGGTTAGGATTTATATAGATATCTCTTTGGTTTCTAATCTGATTGATGTGTTTTTATACTTTTCAAAAACCTTGTTGTGTCCATTCTGAGTTTTCAGCCTTCAATTTTCTCGAAATCTCACGTTTGCATGTCAAAAAATGACGTTAAAGTCGATGCACTGTAGAAGTCCATAATTTTTCTATTTCTGGCATAAATTCATCACTCTTTGGTTTTTTTTTTTTACAATTTTTGTACTTATAGAAAGCTTTGAAAATATTACTTTAACTGTGTAGTTTTGAGTTTTCTGAAATTCATAGTATTTCTTCTCCAAAATAACTATTGAACAAAACTGGTTGTGAAGAGATGTGTTGCTTCTATTAGCTATTTTCATTTGCTACAGAAAATTCATTAGTCACTGGTTCTTTGTGATCCTTGTATTTTTTAAAACCTTAGCAAGTCTACTTTAATTTTTTAGTTTGAGTTTTCTAAGATTCTTCATGTTTTGGCTTCAAAATGGTCAATGTAGAAAACTTGTTTTTGCTGAAAATGTTGTTTATGGAATTACAAATCAGTTAATTGCCCAAAATTTTTTGAGAAATTTCTGACTATATTTAGGCCAAGTGCAATACTCAAATCCCTCCCCTCCCCCCCCCCCCCCCCAAAAAAAAAAAAACCTTATCTGGACGGAGCGTACACCATAAAATTTTGTGGAATTTGTCTGGGTATGCGGAAGGGTTTTATTTTCAAAATAGGTCTTTAAACTATTTCACATAGCAAAGAAAGATGTTTTTAGCTAGAATTTTTACAGTGATCTGATCTTATCGAGATGCTTAAGTGTATGAAATTTCACAACAATATGACTCTTAACGCTCAATTTAAGGAACAACTTAGGATTTCGAGTGGAAAATTCTTTGAAAGGCCCCTTTTGTCCGAAATACCTACCTTGTTTTGAAAGGATATTTTGAGTTATTTTTGGGAGTGTAGTTGGCGTTGGGGATATTTTGATAATTTGGCATGAGTCTGGGGACATTTTGGTAATTTCATGCACTTGGGAGAAATTTAGCACCCAGGCATGATTGAGCAACAATTAATAATATATGTGTGGTTTATTATTTAGGTTTTGATAGAAAAGAGCTAGGATAGCTTGGGAACAAAAACCAGAACTGCTTAGCTATCCAAGTAAGTACTCATGTCATGTTCCTCCGTATACTCTATTTGAAAGATACGTAAATGTATTCCTGATTTAATCAAATGAAAGTTATTGAAGTGCTTGTACTGCATATTTTTTTTGTTAAATCGTTTGATGAGAATTTGAGTTAAAAATGTCATGGATTGTTATGTGAGTAGTTGGTTTAAATTCGATATATGTTGAATGAGATGGTAAACTTGACTTGCTTGCTATGCCCCATATTTAACGGCAAAAAGTTGGATTTCGGGCCCTAGTCAATGGGGCTTATACATTGATGCCAGTACTGTTGCTTGTGGTTTGCCCTTGCATCCACAAAATTATTTATCTCAGGTGTAGAAGGGATTTCGGGCCCTAGTCAGGGGGGCTTATACGCTGACCGTATCACACCTATGTATGGATTATCTGTGATAAGTTCAAATGAGCTTATTGATGCTCCGATTTGAGAACCTTTTGTGTAAGTGAATGTGTGTGTGTGTGTGTGTGTGTGTGTTTATATACATACATACATACATATATATATATATATATATATATATTTTGTGATGGTAACCGTGATTCTAGGTTGAAAAAGAAACCGATGGCATGTTTTGAAATCCTCAAACTTGTTTTAGAAATATGATTTGTGTACTTGATGGGTTTTTGTTCATTCCTTATTTTTAAGGGAGGCAGATCCTTATGAGCAGCACAAGGAAAGGATGGCCAATGACAACCGTTAGTATAATGAAATTTCTATTAATATCAAGAATTTTTAGCTTTATGGATGTTATTCAGAATGACCTATTGTTGAAAGCTTAGGTCTCCTCAAATTTCTTCATAGTTTTTCAATGACATTTAAGAAAGAGTTTTAAATTTACTATGAGGAAATTCTATGTGAGGCTTATAATAGTCAATGAATTGTTTTAGAATTTAGCAAGCTGAAATGAATTTTTAGTACAGGTTGTAGTAGGCCTGGCAGAGCCCTGGTTGAGGCTTCGTGGGCCTGTGGTCGGTCACGGGCCTAACTCATGGGCTCACCCATCGGTTTGGGTCGTCGCATGAATGGTATTAGAACATAGGTATTACGGTTCTATAAACCCGTGCCTAGGCTAATGAGTGTGGGGTAGGATGGGAGAGGAAAAGGTCTTGACTAAGTAAATTTAGGGAATTGTTGATATGGTTATTCTTATGTGTTTCGTAAAAGATTAAGTGATTCATTTTAAACTAGGCGGGATAGTATTAATGGGTGGTACTTATGATATTTTTGTTGTGATAGGATTATGGTAAATTAGAAAGAGGATAGCATGTCGCTAGAGGTCAAACATATGGCTTTGGAAGACACTAGAGATTCTAACTGGATGTCCTCTAATGGAGATTAAAAAAAATGGGAAAGTGTCCCAAGAAAGTGCACTGACGTATACACTTTGCAAATGGTAGTTATGATTTTAAAATTGTGAAAAGGAAAAGATTTTGTAGATTATATAGCGTAGGCTTATATATTTTGAGTGATCTATTTGATGCTGGTGAAGCATGGTGTATGTGCTTAGAAGTTTAGATTTTTTGAAGTACCATTGTTCTTGAGGTTTTGGTGTCAAAAGCCCAAGGTTGATACCCATTTTAAGATTTTGTCGATCAATAGTACTTTTGGTTGAAAAGTAAATTTGGGAAAAATGAAATTTTGAGATTCTATAGACTCCTAAGCCGAAGATCATATGTGATTGAGATTAGAGTTTAAAAAGGTGGATTAGGTTTTGACCATTTTGTTATCTAATGTTTCAGCATAAGATTGGGATTTGGGTCAATTAAGCAAATAGTAGCTATGATCTTTTGGTGTCTATGAGTAGCTCTATCAAATAGTAGCTATACACAGAAAAGGGTGTGATTTCAAGATACAAGTAATATAATGACATACATACGTACACACACACACACACACACATATTTACATGCACACACACGCCCGCGTATACACCCCCCCCCCCCCACACACACCGGTAGGTCCTGGTGCCACTTATTTGATTTGATTTCATTCCGTGAGCATTTAAGTGTTAGATCTAGAAAATTGAAACCATAGCTCTATGTAGATACCCTTATAGAAAATCCAATGGTGGCCCTTAGCTTAATACTTCTTGCCCCATCGGTATCGGTGATAGAAATTTGATAGTACATTGATTTAGTCTTTGTTGATATGAAACACTTTGATGTAATTTTTGGTATGGACTAGTTGTCTTCCAATCATGCCAAGACAAATTGCATTAAGAAAGAGAATGGATAAAGGATAAGATTATGATCTTCTGATGAGTAGCTCTAATAACTAGTAGCTATAGGTTGTAAAGGTTATGACTGAGAGATATAAGTGATGTGGCAGCTTAGAGACTTAAACTTGGCGGATGCGCGGTATATGTGTATATTTAGATTTTGGGTCCTTTTAAAGTAATACTTTTCACTATAATAGATTTGGTAATAGCAACCACTCACCATCTCTCCGAAAAGCAATTTTTGTTTTATTCCTCTGACCAGAACAATTTATTTTGAGGCATAAAAGTGTGCAATTAAAGTATGGTGGTCTTTGGTGTGATGTGTAAGTGCTTATAGAAATTAGTTATCCATGTTGTTATTGATTTTGGTGTCAGACTAATAAAAAATAAATATAGAAATATTTATTTTTAGATGATCTCATATTTTTGTTGAGTACACTTGATAGAGATTGCATTCTTACATTTTAGATTGGGCTTTAGACATTAAGCTTGTGGCCTTACTAGTTAATGGAATACGGATAGAAAGATTGAGTTTGGTGTTGTCTTGAGTAACCATGTTTTTGAAGTACTAAGACTTGGGTATATAATTATGGAATCTAATGTGGGCAGTTTGATTAAGTATTATCATGTTTGTAAGGCTAATAGTTTGGGTGATGCAATGGGCAGAAAGCGTGCAAATAATTTTAACAATTTTAGTTACTAGTTAGCATGAACGGTCAACGAAATGTCATTTAGAGATATTGTGATGACTCCATTTGTGGCCTTGTATAGGTGACCCTGATCACCTATATGAGAGTATAGCGTTGGGGTGGTCATGATAATAGAAGTTAAAACTAAAGTTAGGATCTTGTAGAACACATGACATATGTGACTGCAAATTGCTTAGGCTTAAAGTGAAGCACGTTACTATTGGTTGATTGTGCAAGGGCATGGCTTATGCTATTATCAGAGTAGTGCAGTAAAAGCGTGATGAATTGGAGACAAGGCAAGAAGTTATTTTTGGGAACATAAGATACGTTCAGTGGGAAGAACTTTCCACTCAGAATTTTATTTTGTCAGCCAAAAAAAAAAAGACTTTATTTTAACCTTAATCAAAAATCAGTTTTGGTCTTCTTAAAAAAGTGTGGTTGAAATGGGAAGAAATAATCAAGTTTGGGGTATTTAAGCAAAGTCTTTTTAGGGTTAGTATATAAAAACTAACATAAATTCATCTGCCCACTTCAGCCTTTTCTTTGTTTACGTGAAAGCCAGAGAGGAGGCAGAGAGAAGAAAACTCATCTAGGGCAAGAAAAGTTTCAAGGTAAGATCCCTAGCCTTTCTTTCTAGTTTTAGCCATGACATTGGGTGTTTTAGATATGTTTGTGTGTGTGAATTTGATAGCTATTGGTGTATGTGTAGGGGGGGTGCTAATGGATGAAAGGGGGGCTACCATGTGGGGGGCAGCTGTGCGGTGTGTGCTGTGTGGTTGTGTGTTGGGGGCAGCCGAAGTGATGAAGAGTGGGTTAGGACTTTTATCGATATCTTTCATTTCTTATCCGATTGATGTGTTTTTATACTTTTTGTAAACCTTGTTTTGCCATTCTGACTTTTCGATTTTAACTTTTCTCAGAATCTCAGGTTTGCATATATAAAAAATTGACCTCAAAGTCAATGCACCGTAGAAGTTCATAATTTTTCGATTTCTGGCAACCACTTCGATTAGCTATAGAAAATTCATCACTCGTTGGTTTTTTTTATGGTTTTTATACTTAAAGAAACCTCCAAAAGTATAACTTTAACTATATAATTCTGAGTTTCCTGAGATTCGTAGCATTACTTCTCCAAAATAACCATCGAATGAAACTAGTTTGAGTAGAGATGTGCTACTTCTATCAGCCATTTCAATTTACTATAGAAAATTTATTACTCATTGGTTATTTTTTATCCTTATATTTCTGAAAATTTCAAACCTTTTAAGCAATTTCTGATCATATTTGGGCCAAATGCAAAACTCATTCTCCACTCTTGTTTTGACTAAGCCTACATCATATAATTTTGTGGAATTTTTCTGGGTACGTGAAAGGCCTAAACTCATTTTCCTTTGAAAACAAGTTTTTAAATTATTTTACATAGCAAACAAACTTTTTTTAGCCTGAAATTTACGGTGATTTGATCTTATTGAGACTCTTAAGTGTACTGACTTTTATAACATTCCGGCGCCGTTTGATATAGTTTTGAAACATGAGTCTTAGCGCTCAATTTAAGGTTTTGAGTGAAAAATTCTCAGAAAGACCCTTTTTGTCCGAAAAACCCACCTATCCATTTGAAAGGCTACTTTAATTTATTTTTGGGAATGTAGTGGTATGTTTGGCGTGGGATATTTTGCTAATATGACACGAGTGGGGGGCATTTTGGTAATTTCATGCACTTGGGTGAAATTTAGCATCTAGGCATGATTGAGTGACAATGAATAATATCTATATGGTTAAAGAGTTAGGGCAGGCTGCGAAACAAGAACCACAATCACAGCCACTTAGCTAGCCATGTAGGCACTCCTGCCATGTTCCTTCGTATACTTTATTTGAAAAATGTGTAATCATATACTTGATTTATTCAAGTGAAAGTTATTGAAGTGCCTGTACTACATATGTTTTCTTCTTAAATTGTTTGATGAGAACTTGAGTTAAAAATGCCATGGACTGTTATGTGAGTAGTTGATTTAAAAATGCATACGGGAGAAAGTTTGATTTTGGGCCCTGGTTAACCGAGCTTATATGTTGATGCATAGTATTGCTGCTTGTGGTTCATCCTTGCGTCCACTAAATTATTTATTCCAGGTGTAGGAGGGATTTCGGGCCCTAGTCAGGGGGCTTGTACGCTATACGTATCATACCTAAGTATGGATTATCTATGATAGATTCAAATGAGGTTCTTGATGTTATCCTCCGATTTGAGAACCTTTTGTGTAAGTTATATTTATGTGTGTGTGTGTGTGTGTATGTATATATATATATATATATATATATATATAGTGAAGAATATTTTGGCGATGGTCACAGTGATTTCTGAGTTGAAAAAAAAATTGATAGCATGTTTTGAATTCATCAAACCTGTTTTAGGAACATGGTTTATGTACTTGCTGAGATTTCGCTCATTCCTTAACTTTCAGGTGATGACTTAGGGAAGGCAGATCCCTATGAGCAACACGAGGAAAGGGATGCCCAAAGAGAATCATTAGAATAATAAAGTTTCTATTGACATCAAGAATTTTTAGTTTTATGGATGTTATTTTGAATGAATTATTGTAGGGAGCTTATGTTTTCTCAAATTTCTTCATAGTTGTCAATGACTTGTAAGTAAGAGTTTTAAATTCACTATTAAGGAAATTCTATGTGAGGCTTATAATAGCCAATGAATTCTTTTAGATATTATAAAGTTGGAATGAATTCTAAGTGCAGGCTGTGGTAGGCGTGGTAGAGCCCTTGTGGAGGCTTAGTGGGCTGTGGTTGGTCACGGGCCTAACTCGTGGGCTCACCCTGTAGGTTTGTGTTGTGACAATAATATGGCTAGATATCAATAGGTGGTTTCTTGGGAGCCGCGTCATTAGGGGAAAGTTTTCCAATCAGTATGCCTATATAGCCCAAGTGCTTGAACAACTGCTCAGTAGAGGTACAATTGCCAAGTTATCCTCCACTACTACACTGAAAGGAACCCGACATGTAAGCTTGATGTGAATCTCACAAGGATCATAACACCATATTGCCAAATGTATCACCTCGAGGTACTCTTTTCAGTTGGCCAGGTCACCCTAGATTAGACGATGGTCAAAGGTGAATTATGATGCTGAGCTGAGCGTGATGTCAAGCTGAAACCTTAGTTTTAGTTCTCTGGCAACTTGTTACCTAGCACTTTTGGATTTGTTTGGTAATGTAGTCATTTTTTTTGCTTAGACTAATATAGTTAATAGAAAGAAGTAAACTTAATAGTCAAAACAAAAAAGTGCAATATTAAAATAATTTCTTGAAAAAGTCCAATATATTTTTTGTTTGAAAGGTAACAAGCTCTGGCATCAGTACAAAACTTTGATATTGGATACGTCCAAAAAACTTAAGTGGATTCCAATAACCAAAGGATTCCTTTAGCCCAAGGATCTCGTCCAAATCTTAGGTGATCTACAAAAGAATTTTCAAGCTAACCGCTCTAGCAATTTAACATACCAAAACTGCCTCAAATATAGGATTACTCATGGAAAAAGAGCAAACATAGAATCTAGAGAGGAACCAAAGATCAAAGAGAAAGAAGAGAATGTAAAGGAAAAGCCCAGATTTGAAGTTGATGGGCAGTCAAATCTAATGATGAAGTTGAGATATTGTCCCAGAATGGGAGGAAAAATGGCTTCGTTTGAGTCTCACACTGCTAAGATGAGACGAATCGATGACCCAATGGGCCTTAGTACCCTTGTTGTGAGCCCAGAGGATAGCCTCCCTTTTAAGTTTAAGATGCCGAATCTGGACAAATTTAATGGGACGATAGAATTGTGAATCCATGTGAAGATGTATATGCGTGCATTAGCTCCTTATTGACTTAACCAGAATCTATTGGTTTGGCTTTTTGCTCAAACCTTGACCGAAGCCACAACGCCATGGTTCTTTACGCTCAATGATTCAAGAGTTTAAACATGGGAAGATGGTGAGAGAACTTATCAATCGTGTCAGTATAATGCTGATTTGGGTATTACTCGAAAGAGAATTAGAAACTACACCAAACAGAAGCCTATGAAGTCACTCTAAACCTTTAAAATTTGATGGAGGAATAAGGTTGTTCAGACAGTTAACCACCTGTTGGACAAGGAACATGTTAACAAGATAAGGAACAACTTGCCACCGGTATACCAAGTCAAAGGGAACCAGACCCCAAGAAAATAGGCGAAGAGGATGCCAAGTCGATGGGAGGACTGTCAATGTTCTGTCAAAGCCAGCTAGCGCAAATAACATCAAAAGTGTGAGGTCTCAACAAGTAGTGTCACAGGAAGCCATTCCCAAACCACGACGATGGTTCACCCGTTTAAACGCCCCAATGACAAAAGTGACAAAAGTCTATGAACAGTCCCTACAAAGGAGGTCTTATTGCTAAGTTGCCACCTTCTTGTGCATCGATGGTTTTGTCTAAAGGATTTGATACCCAGCATCATTGTGCTTATCATCAAAGAGCCAGTTATCACACAAGAAAGTGTGTCACCCTCCATCATACCATCCATAATTTGATTGGCAAAGGTTAAGTAAACACTTTTGTCAGACCCTGTATAAAGACGAAATATCTGCTGGTAAACCAGCAAACTTAAGTGAGACATCTCTTCTGGCACTAGATCTTTCTACGCTACACAAAGGGGAAGATATTGTTTACGAGATCATTCTGCACGTAATGAGACTTGTTAGCTATCAGATCGATAGTCAAATACTTCCTCAAGCCGAGCTAAGTGTGATGCTGAGTCAGAACCTTAGATGATTTTCTTCTTTTGATTATTATTGTGTCGCTGCTTTTGCTTACCTTTTGATTGCCAATTTATTCTGATGCAACTGATGATGAATGAAAAGAAATAAAAAGTCATGAAGATTCCTAGTCTCTTTTGAGGTTTTAGTCAAAATAGAGTTTGTGTTTCTAGTAAGTCTAGGAATCCATCCTTCATAAGAAGAGAGCATAACAATTATCAAAAGCAAATGGTAATTGCTCGATTTATCCTGAGTGAATTTCTAATTAACCAATCATTTCACAAACTTATAAAAATGGAATGATTTTGGAATTTAAGACTAGTGGTCTATGTTGTTGGCACTAGGTGTGAGCAGCAAACCGATCAAACTAAGCCAAACCGTTCAAACTAAGGAAACCAAACCAATCAAATCTGGACCATTGATGAGATTGAACGGTTTGGTTTCAAAATTTCAAATTGGGGG
Organism: Escallonia herrerae; assembly: GCA_033070095.1. NCBI lineage: Eukaryota > Viridiplantae > Streptophyta > Magnoliopsida > Escalloniales > Escalloniaceae > Escallonia > Escallonia herrerae. The sequence goes on from JAVXUP010000542.1 coordinate 21,919, forward strand.
TTCGGTTCAGTTCACGGTTCAAAAATTCCAAACCGTCACGAAACCGAACCGAGCTGATCGGGATAAAAAATATATATACCATACCCTAGTTAGTTGAATATACCCTAGTTACCCTACTACATAAACCCTATCCTTGAACCTAGTTAGTAGTTAGCTCCCTCATTTTTCCCTAATTCATGTTTTCGGCCCACTCTTTTTCATCAGCCCCAGTTTCATACATCATCCGCCTCTCTTCGATCTTACCCAATACGCAATAAATCTGGATACACAGAGAAACATATCTTGAAGACCTGGGTTTGGAACTTTGGATACATAGAGAAATCGCCGTCGCCGTCAAGTATACATTTTGAAGATTAATTCAGGTAATTCTAATCATGAAGTTCTTGGGTTGGGAACTTCAATTAATTCAAAGAAGGTACCCAGAAATCCACTAATACCTTAGAAACCTCTAAACAAGTCTGTAATGAAAATTGTCGTCATCGTCAATTATTCATTTTGCATGTAATCTTTATCAGTTTTTGTTTTAATTTTTATGTTTGTTTATGGCGATTTGGCATAGGTTTTTTTCTTGAAGATGGATTGGTACCGGAAGGGGGAGAAGCCGAGAGCTGAGATGCAGATTGGTGAGCATGAGATTTGGATTAGGAGCCAAGGGAGGATGTGTAGTTATATCATTTTTTCTATGAGTTTCCTTCAGGTTTAAATTACCATCTTGACTAAATAATGTTCAATTAGATGTTTTTAAAACTCTAATTGTATATTTCTTGGTTGTTTGGTTTGGCATAATACCATAATGATCAAAAGTAGCCTGTATTCACTGTTTGAGTTACTATGTTAGTTATTCACAGTGTAGTTAATTACGCCCTTGTATAATATCTCAAGGCGGAGGTGCAACAGGAGCATTAAGAATAATAGTGAGGCATTTATGTAGTATCTGTTGATGATATCAGTTGAAGTATTGCATTATTTTCATGCTTGTCAATATAAAAGGATGAGTGGTATAATAGAGTTATTCTGGTTCAATATGTTTGCTGAATATGGCCGTGCTTGCTTGCTATGTTTATGGTGACGTGAATTTGCAGTGGTTTTTGGTATTTTATACCACGTAGTTGACAATGTAGTGACTATAATTCATGGTGTTTGACAAAAGGCAGGTGAATTGTTTTGAATACTTGAATTTATAGTTAGTAGTTGCAAGCTTTCTTGGCACTGGTATCTAGAGTACCATAAAATCTTTTAGGTTTCCTTATACATAGTTTTAGACTGAAGCATGGTGTTATAACTCCTCTTTTCATTGTAAATTTTGAGGTAAATTCTGCATGATTCTAGTCCATAGAGAGTTCGATTTTATTCTACTCTTCTTACCTATACTTAGATTTAATACTTTGTAGGAAAAAGGTTCTTCAGAAATCGTATTCAAGGTAATGGGTTGAGCCATCAATAAAACTGTAACAATTTTGGAGTTGATAAAGGTGTGCCCTTCCTTAGCTTCTTATGTTGTTTGGTAGTTCTTGTGTCATTCTTTTCTGATGATGTTGAGTATATGATCATGGTGTTCTGATGACGTTGGAAACTGTCATCGCTGGCGCCTTGTTTTGCAGATTAATTGAAAGATGAAAAGTTGGATCTTGACAGAAGTCTTGAAATGAAGCTCTTTGTTACTAGAATTCTTATAATGCCTTGTTTAGTTTATTTAATTGGTTACTGTACTTCCTAATGCCTTATTTTGTTTATTTTCTAGATTCTGTCTTTAGAAATTATCATGTAATGTAACTATTATTTGTTGACCAGATTAGTTTTCCAATGTATCATGTAATGTAATTGTGATGTTGCTTTTGGTTAGTGGGTTTTTATATTTCCTTAAAAACAAAATAAAGTTTAAACCACGCTCAAACCGATCCGAACCATTCAATTCAAACAGTTTGAACCGAACCGTTGAAACCGAGGTGTCTTGGTTCGGTTTGGCTCAAGAATTTGTGAACCCGAGATCCATTGGTTCGGTTTTCAGTTTAGCCCTCAAACAGAACCAAACCGAACCGTGCTCACCCCTAGTTGGCACTTCTTCTTTGTACTTGGGGAGTAGGGATCACTGTATTTTCAAGCTTAAAAATTAGAATTTCATATTCTTTGAAATTCAATGTCAAAAAACGTAATGAAAGAATTTGATTTAAAATTTATACATTCGAGTGAAAATCTAAGAGATTATCAAGAAAAACTAGTGACTTCCTTTCTTGGCCAACCCCGTTCTCCAGAAGCAAGTCAAATCCTCAAAGATAATGAGGCATCATATCGATTCGAGACTTTTCTTGTTCAAAGCTAACTTACGTCCTCACTTAGCTTGGACCGTTCATTTAAAAAAGAAAAAATAAATAGAAAGAAGAACATGAGAAAGCCCGCTAAACTAAAAATCCTAAAAATGGCGGCCTAGGCAAAATGAAAGAGAGAGAGAGAGAGAGAGAGACCGAGAGAATTAGCTTTGCTTGAATCTTCTTTGAAATGAGTATTCCCGATGATTGGAGGCTATCGTTTGGCCGCCACATATCATCCTGATCACCTTATACTAGATTTTTCCACTTGCTGGCCCTTTATGACCAAACAACCTAGCCTTTCTTTCTGGAAGCCTAGACTTCTAACCTTAGGGCCTTAGTTTCCTTGTGTCTGAAGTATTGTTGCAAAATCAACTCAGCATAGAAAGTGTAATACCCCAAAAATTTTATTTTCCTTTTGCGAATTTATTATTTTAAGCAAATAAGTTTGCGGTCTTTTTGGTAATATTAAGAAAATGGTTGGGAATGTTTTTGAAATGATCCAATGAATCTTGGATTCATTCGAATCAAACTAGAAGGATAGGGAAGTTTTGGAGCGACTGAAAGATTCAGTCAAATGAAAAAGGGGTTTGCTTCGAATGGAATTATTTTGTTTCGAATGAAAATAGTTTTTGGTCGAATGAAAACAATTTCTGATCGAATGAAAAACAAGCTTTGGAGAAATCATTTCACAACTGTCGGATTCAGTCGAATGAAATATTTTTTTTTCGGTCGAATGAAACCTTAAATTTTGTTCCACATAAATAGTTTTCGTATTTCCTTTCTGGCCTTTTTTTTTTTTTCTGGTTCTCTGTTTCTTTTTCCTTTGCTGTGGAGAGAGAGAGAGAGAGAGAGAGAGAGAAGAGAAGGCTTGGGAAGCTCTTGAGTTCTGTGGTAGTGCTTAAGGATTTGAATTCTTAAAAGCTTGATTAAGGTAAGGGTTTACTTTTGAAATCCGAATCAGTAATAGACCAATTGTTCGTGTAAGAGCTTAGTTTTTGAAACCTAAATTTGTTCGGACTGGTTTATCTTATTCTTATTTCCTTTCTGCTTTGAGTCGCCTCATAAGTAATATGTTTCTCAATATTCTGATTTATGGAATTCAATTACAGTCGAATTGCTTGACTTTAAATTAGTCTATGTTGATATCATTCATTTGAGCAGTTAATGATTGTCATTACTTTGTGAACTCTGTTTACTGTTCGATTGTTCAGTTATTTGATAGTAATATCTAGAGATCTTTGTTTTGGTCCCTAATCCATGTATTAGGCGTCAATAGGTAACTCTATGAGCCATGTCACAGTGTATGTGACTTTACTATTTCTGACTTACCCACGTGGATTGGAACATGGGCTAGCTCAGCGGGATGAGCTAGAGATCACGATCTTACTTTCTGAACCTGGTCTCACGTGTCAGTGATGGCATATGTGACCTTATTCTGAATGGCTTTCTAGTATCTGTCTCCGTATAAAGATATATTTTTGCATTTGAAATTTAGTCTGACATCTGTTTTGTTAAAACATTTGTGCCTCCATAATCTTATTTCATCAGACATCTTTGCATTCTTTTGATTGAGCGACCTTACTAAGCATTTGACTCACTCCCTTATCGTTTTCCTTTCAGGTGATAAGTAGGTGGGGTTTAATTTGCAGGGCTGGTCGTGTGACAGAGAGTTAGCTGCCATATTTTAGAGTTAGTAATGACATTTTCAGATCTAGTAATTAAGACGAGTTGATATCACATAGGTTTGTTTTTGAAACTCTGTGTCAGAGCAATTTGGATTGTTTAAAAGCTTTAGGTCACTATGACAGTTATTGATATACTTTTGGGATTTATTAGTGCATGCTCTGAATGACCGTTTGAGAGAGTTTTGTTATTAAAAGGTTTTCTAACTCCGTTTATTCGATATTAACGCTATCAGAAATTCGGGGCATTACAAGTTGGTATCAGAGCCTAGGTTATGAGATTCTGTAGACTCATACTTAGGATCGGATAAGATTGTGATATGGTAGGATGGGTTGATTTAAGTGTAATATCTTAGTCAACATCTGATCTTAGTGTTCTCTTGTAGTAATGGCAAGTGGTCGTAATAATAGGCGAACCAGCAATTAGAATGCAGAGCATCAAAATGTCATAGGGAACAAGAATCCGCCAGATCTTCTGACCCTCATGGCAAATCAACAAGCTCAACTAAATCAACGGAATCAACCCAACCACAACAGAATCTGAATCACGGGCAGGCTTAGATTCGTAGCTTGTTAGAGCAATTTGATAAGAAGAATGTAAAACCTTTTGGGGTATCGACGATCCGATTGTGGCGGAGAAGTGGATTTCTCAACTTGATAAGATGCTTTGGCCTCTGGGTTGCACTGATGAGGAAAAGATAGAAGTCACAGTGTATAAGCTAGATGGGGAAGCAGACCACTGGTGAAAAATGATTGAGGATAATAAGACAGTGAAACAATGCAAGGCGATGACATGGGATCAGTTTAAGATTTTTGCTCTTCGATCGCTATTTTCTTAGGAGTGTAAAAGAATAGATGTATTGTGATTTTTGTGATCTGAGGCAAGAGGAGAACAAGAGTGTCGTCGAGTATGAGGTAAAGTTTACACGATTATCTCGTTATGGTAAGCAGTTGGTGGCTAATGAAAATGATATAGTACAGATGTTCACTTGGGGTCTTAAGCCTAGTATTAGGCAGCGCATTATTCCAGTCCCGATTGATATTTATGTTCAGTACGTGGACATTGTGAAGACTATTGAATCTGTGGCAAGGGATTTCAGAGAGACGAAAGACACCAAGGCAGGCAAAAGAGATGGCCTAGAGCTATCCTAGTCACACACGACACAAAATTATGGGAAGTAGAAACAAACATCTTTGTTGATTACGGTTGGTCAGAGGGACCACGGTCAGAGGCAGGGCCAGGCTCTGGGTAATTTGAGTAAGAGTTCTAGTAAGAACTTTGTTCAGAGGCCTCCATCTACAGGTTCTGATCCTATTTGTCAGAGGTGCAATAAACGACATGGCGGTCAATGTTGCCATTGGGATATAGGAGCATGCTTCAGGTGTGGCCAAAAGGGTCACCATATCAGAGATTGTCCTATTTCAGCATCAGTGTAATCTGGCTCACAAGGTTCAGTTGCAGGGAATATAGCTTTGGGCCCTAGACCGAATACAAGTCAGTCAGTCGGAGGGCAGAAACCTAAGGTTATCGATAGGGTGTTCAAGATAACGGCTAAGGATGCATCGGGTTCAAAGGATGTGGTGGAAGGTACGATTCAGATCAAGTCAATTGATGCCCATGTATTGTTCAACGTTTGTCTCTCTTTTGTTTGCACGTTGCCTCGGGGGTAAAACCCCAGTCTCTTGACTATGAGTTGTCTGTTGGTACTCCAGGAGATTCTGTGATAGCTAATTCAATATTGAGGAACTGTAAGATCTGCATATGCGATAAGGACCTTCCTGGGAATCTTATTCCTCTAGATATTCATGATTTTGATGTAATTTTGGGTATGGATTGGTTCGCATCCTATCAGGCCTTAGTTGACTGCTTTGAGAAGCGAGTCCTTTTTTGTTTATCTGATTTGTCTGAGTTTGAGTTTCGGGGTTCAAAACCTAGCGGGTTGTCAATTATTTTAGCTATTTCGGCTCACTGTATGCTTCGTAAGGTGTGTGAGGGTTACATTGCACACGTATTTGATACTAATCATGGAGATTTTGAGATATCAGACGTACCGGTAGTACGCAATTTTCTTGAGGTGTTTCCCGAGGAGTTGCTGGGAAAACCCATCAATCGTGAGGTTGAATACATGATTGACTTAATTCCTGGTGCGACACCTATTTGCAAGGCTCCGTATCGAATGGCCCCTTCAGAGATAAAGGAACAGCCTCAAGAGCTACTTGATAGGGGGTTTATACGCCCTAGTGTGTCACCTTGGGGTGCCCCTATCTTGTTCATCAAGAAGAAGGATGGTACGTTGAGACTTTGTATCAACTACCGCAAGTTGAATAAGATCACCATCTGTAATAAATATCCGTTGTCGTGCATAGATGATTTATTTGACCAACTTCAGGGAGCGAGATTTTTCCTTAAGATAGATTTGCGTTCCGGATATTATTAGTTGAAAGTCAGGGCAGAGGATGTGCCAAAGACTACGTTTAGGACTCGTTATGGTCATTATGAGTTTTTAGTGATGTCGTTTCTGTTGACTAAAGCCCCTGCTGCTTTTATGGATCTGATGAATAGTGTGTTTAGACAGTACATGGATCAGTTTGCTATTGTTTTCATTGACGACATTTTTGTGTACTCTAAGTCAAAGGAAGAGCATAGTGAGCACCTGAAAATTATTCTATAGACTTTGAAAGATAATAAATTGTATGCTACGTTTAAGAAATGCGAGTTTTGGCTTGAGCAGGTTGTATTTCTGGGGCATGTGGTGTCCAAGGATGGAATAGCCGTTGATCCCTCTAAGATTGCAGTAGTGATTGACTGGCAGAGATCTAGTACTGTTACTGAAGTGCAAAGTTTTTTGGGATTGGCAAGTTATTACTGTCGATTTGTAGAAGGTTTTTCGAAAATAGATGTGCATTTAACTCAGTTGACTAAGAAGAAGACCCATTTTGTTTGGAGCAAGGAGTATGAGGCTAGCTTCTAAGAACTGAAGGAGAGGTTGGTGTCTACACCAGTTTTGACTTTACCATTTGGTTCTAGAGGTTTTGTGATATAAAGTGCCGCCTCAAAGAGAGGCTTAGGGTGTGTTTTAATGCAGCATGGTAAGGTGATTGCTTACGCTTCTAGACAGCTTAAACCTTATGAATAGAACTACCCCACCACTGATCTTGAGTTAGCAGCTGTGATTTTTGCTTTGAAGATATAGAGACATTACCTGTGAGATATACACCGATCATAAAAGTCTTAAGTATATTTTCACCCAGAAGGAGCTGAACATGAGACAAAGGCATTGGTTGGAGCCTTTGAGAGACAATGACTGCACGATCCATTATCACCCTGGTAAGGCAAATGTCATGGCTGACGCACTCAGTAGGAAGAGCATTGGAAACTTAGCAGCACTGTTCACTTGTCAACCTCAACCGTTGGAGGATATGATGAAATTGGATCTTCAGATTAGATGGCAAGATGGTGGAGAATACTTGGCAGCATTACAGGTATAACCTACCTATATCAGTAGGACGAGGGAAGCCCAAGATGGAGATTTCGGTATAGCTCACATCATTGAGAATATTAACAATGGGAAGCAATCTGAGTTTAAAATTGAAGAGAATCGTGTGGTTTGGATCTGTAAGAGACTTTGTATGCCAGCTGATTTATCCCTGAGGAGGGAGTTACTATCAGAGGCTCATAGTTCTAGTTTCTCTATCCACCCAGGAGGAATAAAGATGTGTCATGACCTTAAGGAGCATTTCTGGTGGAACGACATGAAGTCGGATATAGAAAAATTTGTCTCCCATTGTTTGGTTTGTCAAAGAATGAAGACGAAGCATCAGAAGCCTAGAACACTGCTTCAGCCACTTGAAAGTCTGCAGTGGAAGTGGGAGCATGTAATAACTGATTTTTTGGGAGGCTTACCGAGGGCAGTCAAGGGTTTTGACACTATTTGCTTATTGCTGATAGGTTGACTAAGATTGTACATTTCCTTTCAATCTGAGCTATAGCACCATTATCTGAGTTAGATTATATATTGATGAGATTGTGAAGTTGCATGGTGTACCATTATCTATAGTGTCAGATCGAGATCCGCATTTCACTTCAAAATTCTGGAAGAGCTTCCAAAATTCTATGGGCACTGACCTTCGTTTCAAGACTGCTTATCACCCATTGACAGATGGACAGTCTGAACGTACCATTCAGACACTAGAAGATATGTTGAGGGCTTGCACGCTAGAACTTGGAGGTAGTTGGCATAGTCATTTACCTTTAGTTGAATTTGCCTATAATAATAGTTATCAGACAAGTATTATGATGGCACCGTTTGAGGCACTGTATGGACGAAGGTGTAGGACGCCACTATGCTGGGATATGGTAGGAGAGAGACGATTATTGGGACCAGAGTTGGTACAGTTGACTACTCAAAAAGTTGATTTGATTCGGGAATGTCTCAAAGCGGCTCAGGATAGACAGTGCAGTTATACATCTCACCGTTGTCGCGAACTCCAATTTGAGGTGGGTGATCACGTATTCCTGAGGGTTTCACCAAGGAAGGGGATGATGGGTTTCAGTAAGAAGGGCAAGCTTAGCCCTAGGTTTGTTAGGCTGTTCGAGGTTTTAAAGAGGAGCTTTCGTACGTTCATAACGTTTCCCATGTTTTGATACTAAGAAAGTAAGTTCATGATCCGACGCACATTGTGTCGTGCGAGCCTTTATCAGTTCGGGAGGACCTTTCCTACGAAGAGCAACCGGTTGAGATTTTTGACCGTCGTGATCAAGTGTTAAGGACGAAAGTCATTCCCTTAGTTAAGATTTTACAGCAGAATCACGAAATTAAGGAAACCACTTGGGAACTTGAGGACGCAATGCGCGAAAAGCACCCTTAGCTTTTTGACCTTTAAGGTACATTTTAAATTCTGAGGACGAAATTCTTTTAGGGGGGGGGGATGTAATACCCCAAAAATTTTCTTTTCCTTGTGCAAAATTATTATTTTAAATAAATAAGTTTAGGGTCTTTTTTGGTAATATTAAAAAAATGGTTAGGAATGTTTTCAGAAATTTTCGATCGAATGAATCTTGGATTCATTCGAATCAAACTGGGAAGGTAGGGATGTTTTGGAGCGACTGAAGGATTCAGTCGAATTAAAAAGGGGTTTGCTTCGAATGAAATTATTTTTTTTCAAATGAAAACAGTTTCCGGCCGAATGAAAACAATTTCCGGCCGAATGAGAAACAAGTTTAGGAGAAACCATTTCACAACTGTCGGATTGGTCGAATGAAACATTTTTTTTTCGGTCGAATGAAACCTAAATGTTTTTTGGGCTAATTACACCCATGTCCCTGAGGTTTGGGGGTAATTACACGCGAGGACACAAAGTTTCACAATGTAACATACGTGACCAAAAACGTTAAAAAAAGTAACACTTTTATCCAACCGTCAGTATTCCGTCCAAAAAGTATAATTTTCGTCATTACGTATTTTGAAAATGGCAATACTACCCCTGTACAGTATATCGTCACAAAAAGTATAATTTTCTCTCTCCACAATTTAAACCCTAAATCTGAAGTCACCGCCGGCAGCCCCCTTCCCACCACCGCCGGCCACAAACTCAACTGATCAGACCACCATGACCCAACAACGGGCCACCACCGTAGGCACCAATCTCCTGCTCGACGCCTTACACCATTTTCGGCGAGGGCAGATGGCCAACAACGGCCACTGCTATTCTTCACCGGCGATTGCCACCAACCAAACACCAATGTACATCCCCATCGATCAACCCGCCCATGGCCGGCGACATCACAACTGCAATTGCTCTCTTCCACAGATCGGCCCACCCACCGTCACTGTCGGAGCAGACCCATCACCAGGCATCGATCGCACCGGTGGGCACGATAGTGCAAGCCCATCGTGGTGGTGATGGCGCTGCCTTGTTGGTGGTCACGGTGGCGCGCATCTCGATGGAGGAGGCCGGTGTCGCGACGTAGCTCGGTGATGCTTGCGATCTCAGACGGCGCGGGGTACGGAGGTATGGCGACCGCGACAGGCAGATCGGTATGGCGACCGCGATCTTGCGGCGCCGGTGCCTCGCCGGAGGGCTTGCTACTGCATTGACGGGGAAAGGGGAAGGCAGTCGGCGTGGGGGGTGTGGGGAGAGGAAGAGGCAGACGCGTGGGGGTGGGGTGGGGTGGGGGCGCGAGGGGGGTGGGGTGTGGGGTGCTGGGTGTGGGGAGAGGAAGAGGCAGACGCGTGGGGGTGGGGTGGGGGTGGGTGCTGGGTGTGGGGAGAGGAAGAATAAACAGTAAATTAAGTGGGTAATTGATTTTAAAGTCAGGGGCAATCAAGTCTTTTTGTTAAAACCGTTAAGTATTTTTGTATTCCGTTAATCAATGGACATAAGTGTTACATTTTGAAACTTTGTGTCCTCGCGTGTAATTACCCCCAAACCTCAGGGACATGGGTGTAATTAGCCCATGTTTTTTTTTTTGGTTTCTCTATTTTTTTTCTTTTGCAGTAAAGAGAGAGAGAGAAGATAAGGCTTGGGAATCTCTTAAGTTCTAGGGTAGTGCTTAATGATTTGTTTTCTTAAAAGCTTGATTAAGGTAAGGGTTTACTTTTGAATTCCGAATCAGCGATGGACCAATTGTTCGTGTAAGAGTTTAGTTTTTGAAATCTAAATTTGTTCGGACTGGTTTATCTTATTCTTCTTTCCTTTCTGCTTTGGGCCGCCTCATAAGTAATATGTTTCTCAATATTTTGATTTGTGAAATTCAATTACGGTCGAATTGCTTGACTTTAAATTTGTCTATGTTGATATCATTCGTTTCTGCAGTTAATGATTGTCATTACTTTGTGAACTCTGTTTACTGTTCAATTGTTCAGTTATTTGATAGTAATATCTAGAGATCCAAGTATTGGTCTCTAATCCATGTATTAGGCGTCAATAGGTAACTCTATGAGCCATGTCACAGTGTATCTGGCTTTACTATTTTTGACTTACCCACTTGAAATGGAACCTGGGCTAGCTCAGTGGGATGAGCTAGAGATAGCGATCTTACTTTATGAACCTAGTCTCATGTGTCAGTGATGGCATATGTGACCTTATTCTAAATGGCTCTCTAGTGTCTGTCTCCGTATAAAGATATATTTTGGCATTTGAAATTCAGTCTGACATCTGTTGTGTAGAAACTTTTGTGCCTCCCTAATCTTGTTTCATCACACAACTTTGCATTATGTTGATTGGTCCTTTGAGCGACCTTACTGAGCATTTGGCTCACTCCCTTATCGTTTTCCTTTCAGGATATCAGTAGGTGGGATTTAATTTGCAAGGCTAGCGTGTGACCGAGTGTTAGCTACCTTATTTCAGAGTTAATAATGACATTTTCAGATGTATTAATTAAGACTAGTTAATATTAGTTAGGTTTTATTTTGAAACTCCGTGTCGAAGAAATTTAGATTGTATAAAAGCTTTAGGTCACTATGACAGTTATTGATATACTTCTGTGATTTATTAGTGCGGAATGACCGTTTGGAAGAATTTTGATACTAAAAGGTTTTCTGAATTTGTTTATTCGATTCGATATTAACGTTCTGAGAAATTAGGGGCGTTATAGAAAGGGTTCCCTCTTATAGCAATTAAAGTCTTGAAGACACATGAGGAATGAAATCATGATGGTCATTTGTCCAATCTTGAAAAAGAAACAAATGTTTAGGAAAAAGAAGAAAAAGAGCAAAACCATTAGCGTTGAAGAATGATTGTCAAAATTTTATGATAGAATTGCCATTGGCTAAAAATTCGAAGGTTAGATATTCAGCAAATCCGGTTTGAACTACGTCTGACCTGATTTCCTCAATGGGGATACATAGGCAACGTAGTCACCTTCTAGGCTCAATCTTCATGGGCATAGACTAAGGGCTCTGGTTTCATGTTTGGGTTCTTGAGCCTTATTATCTTTTGTCATTTAGCCCATACCCTGGCCGACATCATGTCTGTTGTATAAAGTCCTCCTTGAGAATGCGTTTGTTTAAGAGAGACAACTCCTCTTTTACATTTTGATAAGGTCAAAAATAAAAATTTTAAAAAAAGAAGAATGGCCTATTCACCTTTTGAGCTTGCTATATTAAGACACTATCCGTTCACCTCCCAATGGCTTGTTTGATAACCCTTCAATTCCTGACTCTACAGACCTGATATGTCCACTTCCTTATGGCCTGATGAGTACTCATTAATTTTCATGACCTATCTAGCCTACCTCATTTTATACATCAGTTTGATATATTTGCCATCAGTTCCATGATAATATGAGAAGCCTTTTGACTCCATCTTATGCCTTTCTATCAAGCACTACGTACTTTTACTGAGACCAGTCATATACATTGATCTTTTGGCAAATTAGGGGCCAAGATCCTACCAGTCTCATGGCGTTCACATCAGCCTCGTAGACTATACAGTGGCCTCCCAGCACACACATTAGCCTCACATCATATATCTTACATCCTTGATGTCCACCTTTTGGGCCCAACCTTTTTATCGTAATCTTGAGGCTGCAAACTTGAGTGTTTAAGTTGAGAAGTAACTTCTTTTTTGAAGTTTAATGACTTTTGATGATAAGGAATTGGAAAGTTTTTCATCAAAAAATTTTAGTGGTCTTCCTCTCTTTGGGTAGGGATAGGCATGTCAACAGAGGGGGTACCATTACCCTAAATCTAAATTGCGAAATGATGTGGCAAAAATATGGTTGAATCATTATATCAGGCAATCAAAATTATTGTTAACTCGAATATGCGCTCGAACTATGAACGGATACTATCCTCGTCATAGGTTTTTCTTTCTAGATGTGTTTAATAGGTTTTCCAAGGTGAGTACCCTTTTGTTGTATAGGGTTAAATCGCTTTGCATTTTATCCAGGAGCTCCTTGTGACCCCATATCCAGACAATCAGGACAATATTTATTGTAGGTCATGCACCGTTGGCATTTTTAGTTAGGGGTTCCCTTCAAGCCCCCTCTCATCACAGTCAAGATAGTGTCTTGTCTCTATGTCCTTTTGGTGTTTAGCTGGGGGTTCCGTATGTGTCTCGTCTCATGATAGTTGGGGTAATGTCTTGTCTCTGTATGCCTCTGGCCTTTAGCTAGGGGCTTCATATGAGTCTCCTCTCATGACATGTATGATAAAGCCTATCTTCATCGAGTCTATTCCATAGTCAAATTTATCTGGATGCAATTTTGTCTAGAGGCTCCTTGTGATTTCCCATTTTAACAGTCATGGTAGACTCTGTCTTTTTCTATCCAGTTTATGGCATAGTCAACATCACCTGCACACATTTTATCTAAGGGATCACTTATTCCCATCTAATGACAGTCATGGTAATATCTATCTTAGTTCCTTCGTCCATTGCATGGTCAACATCATCTACCTGCATTTTTTGTCTAAGGCTCTCAGTGATTCTTCCCTCGCGATAGTTGTGACAGTGTCTGTCTCTTATTCACCCAATTCATCGCGTGCTCAGCACTGACTGTATGCATTTTATCTAAGGGCTCTCTGTGATCCCTCTTTTAGGACAGTCGTGATGGTGTATGTCTTTCTATAATTCATTGCATAGTTCATTTCATCTGAGTGCATTTTATTTTGGGGATCTTTGTGATTCCCCTCTCTTGACAGTCAAGATAATGTTTGTTTTTTGTTCACCCAATATGTTGCATTTGTCAGTTTCGTCTAAATGCATTTCTTCTAGGGGATCCTTACGATTCACTTCTACTGACAATCAATATAATTTTTGTCCTTGTTTGGTATGTCAATTGCAAATAAGTTCATTCTGCATGCATTTTGTCTACGGGCTCCATGTGATTCCCCTGTGTTGACAGTCTGGGTAGTCTTTGTCTTGTCTAAGTCTATGTCTTAGGAGCCTACTTCTTGACTTTAGTCTTCAAAAGAGCTCTTTTTAAAAGAAAAAAATTATGTGTAAAACTTAAAAATTGAAAAGAAAATAAATAAAAATCTAATTTTGATATTTAGTCACACTTTTATTCTTCTTGACTCCAGGATAGAGTCAATGTACTTCTCCAGCCCTTTACCTATTAGATCAAGTTTGAACTACATTTTGGCTTAATCCCCACCCAGATGAGGGTATGTAGGCAACCTTCGTAGGGTACATCCATTTTTCGATCAAGATCTATTCCATACTAGGAAGTCATGTACATTATCTATTTTCTGATCTAGTTCAATGTCCCGGGGTAATTGACCTTCATTTTAGGCCAGTACCTGAAAAATCACATGCATTCTTCTTTTCAAATCCGATTTGAAATACATTTGGCTTTATCCCTTCCGGACGAGGGTATATAGGCAACCTTCACAGGGTGGAGCCACTTTCAAGTTCAAGTCGATTGTTGAGGGTGTTAACCCTTATTGCAGGATTAGTACGTGCAAGTCACGTGTGACCTTCTTTCTAATTTCAGTCTCAGAATCCAAATCCATGTCTAAGGATATATATTAGGAATACAAGTTGGCACATAGATACTGAAACTGCATATCTTCCTCTATCCGGTCCACGTCCAATCTCAGTCCCAGTTTCAATCCAGATCTATATTCGAGGGTAAAAACCTTTAATCTATGTTGGCATGCAGATCTTGTGCCTCCTTCCTATGTCCGGTCCCAGTCCAACCTCAATCTCAGTCTCAGTACAGATCTGTATTCGAGGATAGCAACCCTAAATCTATGTTGGCATGCAGGTCGCGTATTTTCCTCTTTTCGAATTTTGGCCTAGTTACAGTCTCAGCTCAATCCAAATTTGTTTCTAACTAAGGGTATAACCCTCAATTTATGTTAGTATGCAGATATCTCGTACAATCCACCCTCAGTCTATTTCTATCTCCAGTTCAAATCCCAGCTTAAGTCCAGATGTATAACCCTCAATTGAAGTTGGCATGTAGATATCGCCTATAATCCATCCTCAGTCAAGTCCAAGCTCTAGCTCCGGTCCCAGTCAATTTTCGACTCCTAGTCTGGTTCTAGCTCTAGTTTCAGTTCCAGTTTCAGTACACCAAGACGACCAATTACCATTGCTATTGGCTACAGCTTCTAGGGATGCACCTTATGGCTAAGTGACCATTCGTTTTTACTATTGGCTTTAGCCCCGACTCTTAGTCTTAAGCCTTTTGTGTGTCTAGATGACCAATTGTGCTTAGTATCGGCTCCGGCTTTTAGATAAGCTTTTCTCTATTCACCTAAGCAACCAATCATCGTTATCATTGGCTCCAGCTCTTAAGGCATGGATTTTTTTCAAGCCCCATTCAGATCATGCTCCAGTTTTTGGTATCCCTAGAGGACCAATTGTCGTCACTATTGGCTCTAACTTTTAGATATATCTTTTTCATATTCCTAGACGTTCAATTATCGTTACCATTGGCTCCGGTTTCTAGAAATGAGTCCTTATGGCTAAGGGACTAATTGTTATTACTGTTGGCTCTGGCTCTGAGTCATTATGCCTTTGCTGCATCTAGACTACGAATTATTGTTACCGTTGGATTCGGCTTCTAGATGTGCTTTCTTGTTCATGTTCAAGCCACTAATTATTATTACCATTGGTTATGGCTCTTAAACATGACCTTTCAGTATCCTTTGACGACCATTTGTCATTATTGTTGGTTTCGTCTCTTAAACATGACCTTTAAGTATTCTCAGAAGACTAATTGTTGTTAAAGTTGGCTCCGGCTGCTAAGGATGCACCCCTCATATGGCGACTAGTCGTTGTTACTATTTGTTCTGACTTCAGATAAGGTCTGACCTCACTTTCTCATTTGGTATTGCTCGACGACCAACATTTGCTACTATTGACTCTGGCTTTGAACAATATCCTCACCCTTTTTGAACTATGCTTGTCTGATTCCTTCTCTAAGGATGCATAGGAAACCTTGCAAAGGTACGACCTCATATCTTTGTGAGTCTTTGAGTATGTCTTAGGTACTATGGTCTTTTCTGTATTTTTACTACAAAAAATGTGTCGCTTAAGGTGATGTTCGCCCACAAGCGAGCCCCCTCACCAAAAGGCTCTATAGACACCCCATTTTTTGCAGACTTTCTATTTAATAATTGATTGGGCTTTACTAATAGCTAAAGTTTATCAGTATTGGTGTAGGCCTAATAATATATGAAACACGATTTCTTAAGTCCAATATTTAGTCCAGACCTATTATCCATTCCAGTCTAGTTGTCCAGTTCATTCTAGTTATCCAGTTTAGCCTAATAACTTGATCCAATCTAGTCCAATTAAGTGGGTCCAGTCCTTGTCTGAAGATTGTGATTTACTTAGAATATTTAGGATTATCTTTGTGATTGATGCTTGATGCATGTGATTAATCATTGATTTACATGAAATATGGAGATAATTCTCGAATCTAATTCATCCTAAATGTAGTTATAGAGAAAATTATTGAATTAAGGATAGATAACATCCCTAAATTTGAAAAAAAAATCTTAAAATTTTTGGGTGAACAGGACAGTTATCGAAACTGGCAAGTTCCTCTAGGGATGAATCGACCGATTCGTTGATTAATCAGCCGATTCATTGACTTTTTTCAGTTTGTGATTCTGATCAAATATTATGTTTTATCTCCAGATCAATGATTAAGATGGTCATCTTTATCATTTTTGGCGCTCGAGACCTCTATAAAACGAATTTTTGGACTGCATTTCCATGGATCAGTTTTTTTTCTCTAGAGCTTCTATACCATTTCTCTCATAGAAGTTGTAGATATCCCTTAAGAGAATCTAGCTAGAACTTCATAATTATTTCTATATGTTTAGAAGTCACTTGCATCATGGATCTGTCAAAAAGCGTTCTCGAGTCTTCTAGGCTAACGCCCTCTCGAATTATATTTACTATTTTCTAGGCTAGTTTAGAGTATAATACTCGACATTATTTCCCTTTCCAGTGATTACATTTCAAGTCTAAGACCAAAATGTAGGTCAGCTCCTGTAGGGTCTGGTAAAATTACGATGATTTTAATTCTGGTTTGTCTAACCAGATACGTCTGCCATTTTACCCGTTTTATGAGTTCAAACCAATGACGTTGAATTAACATTAGGGTTTGTTATGGCATATTTATGTGTTTAAGGCTAAAAATCAATAGCAATGAAGTAGAGACCGAAAGGGTATGATGGGTGCCTAACACTTTCATGTGTATAACTTAGTCTCCGAACCCATTTTTCTTTTTCCGTAGATACTATTTTTAGACATTTCAGAGTTTTTTTTAGAATTTTTCTGATTTTCTTTGTTGTTAATAAAATAAGATGGCGACTCCTAATTTTAGACCTTTCCCGAGGTCAAGGAGTTTTTTTGAGGCAGCTTGCTACACTTTCCATTTCATTTGAGGAAGCATGAAAAATGATGCAAGCAATCATAAGACTTTAGATACGGAGCCAGCAAGAAACTTTTGAACTTTGAATTCTTTGACAAATTTATTGGTGGCTCTTTTCTAAAAATAGGTCTAGCGTTGGCAAAGTTACTGGTCTTAGAAATTTTGCATGCACGTGAACTCCTTAATATCCTACAAGCGTGTAATACATAACAGTTTATGGACAAGAATCTATGGTCTAAACTTATTCAAGTTTTGATTCAACCCATATATGGGAAACTCTTGACTTTTCTTTTTGGTTAATCATGTGGTTTTTCTATTTTAAAGGGTTTTACTGAATGTATGGAGAGTTCAGGTTATTTGTGTCAAAAGGTGATTGACAAGTGTTCATCGTATTTTGTGGGTTCGGCTCTTCTAGTCCCTTTGGTGTTGTCGTTTGTGTTTGTCTTTATCTTTGCATGTTAAGGCTGTGTTTGGTCGCAACTTGTCGTGGATTTCACTTGGTTATTGCGTACGATTTGGTGGTGCTTCTAAAAAATCTTTCTTTTTTGAGGCAGTGAATCTTGTTGGTCAGGATTCTAGTGGGTTTATGGTAGTTATTGGTTGAATATTTTTGACTTTCATATGTGGTACTATTGTGTAACGCTATTGTTGCAGAATAGAAATTTTGGCTAATTTCTTCATTTTGTACTTAGTTACCGTATGTGTATTTTTCTTTCCTCGTCTTTTTCTTTTGTTTTCTGGGGTGGGTGAGGTTGGGCCCCTAGGGAGGATGACGGGGTATGATTTGGTATGACAAACATGAAAATCCGATTTTTCGTGTTAACTTTTTCGTTTTTTACTTTAGTAATTTTAATTTTTAATCTAAATTTTATACTAATCAATCAACAAAATTGCAAATTCTATTGAGTTACAAGTCAATTTCAGTTCCATCCAATTCCTAATTTCAATTTTCAAATTCTAGCCTTATAGAAATTGTGAGGAGGTGATGAAAAGCACATGAGCGGAATGTGCTTCACCGACAAAGAAGGTCAGTTATGGTGACCTACTAGAGATGATTGTGGGCTATGGAGCCTACTTGTAATATCCTTTTACCTGTGTTTGTTCTTTCTTTCTTTAGCCAAACTTGAGAAACTTTTAACTTGACCAAGTAAAAAAGGAAAAGAAAAGCATGAGAAAACAAAGGGCAAAGAAATCCAAAGCATAACTAGTTGGTTGGCTGGGGCCTAGGAATGCCAACATTTTACTCTCATTATTAGAAACCTTCGTACCAATACCGAAAATAAGTTAGGTACAAGTGAAGCTTCTCAACTCTCAATACTATTTTTATACAAGTATAGTTGAATTCGCCATCTTTGGATTCTCTTTTGTTCTAACAATGGAGTTTTTCAATTTGCAAAGGGACGAGCAACCCTCTATATTTTAATGTTGTTGGTAAAGAAGTATCAGCACATGTATATCTCATAGGAGAGAGGGACCTTTGAACGAACTTTTGATTTTGTTGCTTCTTCGTCTTAATCGAACAATGTAATGTGGACAAGCTAACTATAACGTTGGTACAATAAAAACAATGATAAGCAAATTATAATAATAAAAACACAGCACACCCACTATTATAGTGGCTAATGACCAGACGCAAGCTCTATAGTCACTACAAGAAAAGTGGCTCTGGCAACGGTCAAAAACTGCTGCTATAGAGTGAAAAACCGCTGCCATAGGGTTTTCGAGCGAACATATGCCGCTGCTATAGGCCTCGCTGCCATACATACATCAACAATTATATGCCTTTACCGCAACGGTTGACCGCTGCGGTATTGTTTCCCAAATTTGCTCTTTAAAGGCCACTTATGGCAGCGGCCACTATATGGCAGCAGTCTCTGACCGCTGCTATAGGTAGCCACCTGAAATGGAATTTGAAATTATGGAAGCGGATGGCCCCGCTGCTGTAGCATTTTTATTTACATAGTGCAAAACTTATGGCAGCGCCAACTGACCGCTACTAAAGATAGGCAACTTTTTTTTTAATTAATTAATTGTTGAAAACATATCAATTCAAGTAAAGACCTAGAGCCAAATCATCTAACCTATTATCAAAGTAACGTACTTACTCAACTTTATTACAAAGCCATAAAAATATCAAAGCCATGCACTGAAATGTCGTTGCATAAGATATTGTATAGTTATAAACAAAAGAAAGGTCAAGCTGTTGTACAGTTTAAATTAACTATAAACAATTTCACTAGAAACACTTTCTAGGAGGCAAAAGGCCTACATATATAGATGTTCAAAAGATGAAACGCAGCGCAATTTGCAACATCGATCAGTCACTCACATTGCTCGATCTATTTGCATTTGCCTCCACATTATCCTGGGACATAATCAAGCAACCATTAGTGTGCGATTCAGTTGACTACCATGAAGTTTGTTCAACTTCCTTAAGTAAATAGAAATGAAAACACCAAGTTTCTCAAAGTGAATGACCATAAAAACACTTAGAAGAAAAGATACCAAGAGAACAAGTCTGACCAAGAAACTATGAAATGCACAAGTTGATATGCTGAGTTTAGCTAGTATGGTAGGACTTATATAGTTGGCGCTCATCAACTTTACAAGCAAGAGGATCAAATAAAACAAACTATGTAAAACTATCACTCAACTAACTCGATCATTTCCTTTTTGAATTCTAGAACTCGTTTTCGTTAATTATTGCATCAAGAACTCCTTTAGTAACATGGGTTTTTTGGTTCAAAAACACGAAAGAGAAACATCATAAGACTCCATAAGCTCTAGAGGTGAATAAGTACAACTAATGGACACCCATTCTGGGCAAAGGTGAAGCAACTAAAACTAAAGGGCACTTGTTCTCTTCAAAAGTGCCAGGCAATGACTGAAACTAAAACTAAAACCACTTGTCAGGGAAAAGTGCAAGCCATTTCAATAAAAACCCAACAGCAATGCTCAACCCATTAAGAAAAATCTAGTGACTCGGAGACAAATACAAGAAGGTGTGAATGGCTTCTGTGCAAAGATCACATTACTCTCTTTAATTACTGTGTCTCAACCCTTTTGCTTACCTATATTGGTCAAAGCCATCATACAATAAGACAAAGGGACTATTGATACATAATCATGCATTCTACTGAACAAAGCAGCAGCAAATCATGTTTTGCAAGTGTTGTTCCCTTGCAAAACTCAGGAAATTATAGTTTCAAGACTTAATTATTTGGCATGGTCAATTCAACAAGTCAAAGATTACCTCTAAACAACAAAGTCCAACTTACAAGTAAAGGTGGAAAACCAAAAAGGGCAGTAAAAGATTTAAAAAATACGGGAAAAGAGAAGACCTGTAGAAAAACAGAAGAGAAACTATAACTCACAGCATTAGCCTTTACCAATATCAACTAATCTTGAAGAGAAAATATCCAATTTTCTCTTCTTAAATCTTTCACAAAGAATTGCAGTACA
Source organism: Escallonia herrerae (assembly GCA_033070095.1). Classification (NCBI taxonomy): domain Eukaryota; kingdom Viridiplantae; phylum Streptophyta; class Magnoliopsida; order Escalloniales; family Escalloniaceae; genus Escallonia; species Escallonia herrerae. Next base: position 42,711 of record JAVXUP010000542.1, read on the forward strand.
AATTCACATATGCAATCACTGTGCGTACCTGATTAGAACCGGTAGCAGGGTCTGTAAAACTATTCCCTGAAGTCGTTCAAGAGCTTCTTCCATCCTTGCCATTCGTGCCTTCATTTCATTCATTCTGGCCAGCTCCTCCATAAGAGAACAAATCTGGTCTTGCAGTTTCACATTGTTGAAAGAACCCCACGTGTTCGAAATATTGGCCATGGGCCCCATTGCCCTCACCCTACCATGCCGGTCCTTACCCATAACCTTGGAAAGAATATCATTTGGGCCGCTATCATCCTGGGGCAATGAGACCTCTTGTTGTAGTCTTTCGATATCATCCTAAAAGACAAACAAAAACAAGTCATTATCAATGAAAGATTGAGACCGAAAGATAAAAATTGGAGTGGAATAAATGAAAAGCAAGTAGAGAAGCTTACAGCCTTATTATGTGCTTGTGGAAGGACATCTCCTTTGAGTTTCTTTGATTTGCGACTCACAATACACATTGTTGCTCTACCCGGTCTAACATTATGAGTCTCGAACTTCAAAACCATAATAAAATATGATTACATTATATATGCAGTCCCTAAAAGCTGTATAGTATGTAATGTATAACAAGGCAGTAAAAGTGCGTGCATATTCTTCTTCCTTTCGTGAACTGGATGTTCGGCCTAGGGTATGTGGAATTGCATTGATGCTCGTCGCGTTTTTGCTATTTGACTGTGCCTCATCCTACAATTTAAAGCATATTAATTAGTAGATATCAAATAAAGACATGAATTATGTAAATGAATCTAAGTTCAGTAAATATTATAATGTCTTCACGTTGCCAATAGCTCGCCAAGGTTTGCCACTGCAGCCAATCTTCCCTTTTTTCAATTGCAACAAGTGCGTTTGAAGCTGATATATCATTTGGCTTGAAGAATTACCTTTTTAACGAGCATTTTCAATCTTTCCAACGGGTGTTAAGAGTATGCATTATAGCAGTTTTTGCAAGAGGATGATTAGTTGTGAATCTCTTCTGTGACCACAAGTACAATAGCATCAAGAATTTTCAAATAGCTTAGAATAAATTTAGGAAATACATAACTTATTAATACCTCGATCTATTCCCAAGCCCTTTCTTTGTCCTCCTCTGGAACATCAGCCCACTTGCTGTAGTTAATTGGTACCAGCTTGCTCAAACGTGCCACACAACCTATAAAAGTACCAAGCTCACGAAATGCACCGGTATTAGCATGACCCCAATTGTCATACCCTACATATTTTTGCGTCTCCCTTGTCCATATTTCAGCCCCTCTAGTGGGGCCTCACTTTTTTTATGAACTAGAACCTGCAAGTAAAGAACATGTCCCCAGAGATCAATAAAACAATTTGTAGTCCAATCAGGTTTTCAGGCAGATTGAGATCTTGTTGATGAGCAGAAATGCTCTAAATGCAAAGCATAACAGCTGAGGCATGAGGTCACAAACTTCTTAAGCATGCCAGACTCTGCTAGGCCATTCTCACTACGCAAGGTATTGAGTACTTATAGTGCAATTTGCACTCATCAAACAAGACATGAAGATAGAACAGGCACCACCCTTTCACCATGAAGATGGGACCTCTATGATATCAAGATATGTTGTATGAAATCAAGTAGCTAGCAGGTCACAGGTCAGAGATTTCATTGCAAGGGGAAGGGGGAAGACATTATTTAGATTGTTTATAAGCAGTAGAAATGCATAAGGCAATTTGCAAAAAAATGGGCCAATCTTGATGACATAGCCTGTAAGTAGATTTTTAGGTCAATTTAGAAAATGCAAGAAAAGAACATCTTGCATTAATTGTTATTTCCTAACAGTTAATAGAGCTCAACTAATTTCTCTCCTTTCAAAACTTATGCTTCTTTTTCACTTTCAAGCCCACGATAGTATTCTTGGGGGTCCCCCTTGCAAAGAAGCAAATTAGAAAAAGGGACATGATATTATCTTAACCCAATTGCTGGTTGCTACCCGTTAATTCTGCAACTTGCGTGTTGCTTTCCGAGGGTGACTCCGCAGGGTACCGTCCTCTAACCTATGGGTCAGCGTAGTAATTGGAAAGGCATGACCCAAATGTCTTGCGTATGGCCCTTAGAAGACGTATATTCCAAGGTCAGCAATTTAAAGGTAGACACAAAATCACTAATAAACAAGATACAAAAAATCTGCCACCGCATAATCAGGTAACCAAAGGAAAATGAAAACAATTTCTAAATCATAATCAGAAGAGAGTTCTAGAAATCTGATTATTCACTACTGGATGCAAGCCTCTTGGTAATCAAAACATATTTGATCTAGCACTAGCTCAAACTAAAGCAAGGGGATACCTCTGGGACAAACAAGCTAGGCATGACCTAAGACAATGGTGGCCTATCCTAGATCAGTAGTGTTGTGGCAAAAAATTGACCGGGACCGAACGAGCGTCGGTTGGGACCAAACGAGCAGACCTGCAAAGCACAACACGAGCAAACGGTGACGCGTCGGGATCCATGGAGGGGGCTCCGGCTGGGAGTCTCCGATGCTTAAGTTAGTAAGCAATTTTGTGAGAGTATCTGAAAATATTAGATAGTCAGAACTTACCTTCTTCCCCCTTTTTACTTCCATTTTATAGGCATGTATTGAAGGGTCGGTTACCTTTCCTTAATGGGGAGTTACTCTAATTAGTGGGAGGTTGCAGGTTTTAATGGGCAGTTATTGCTCATAATGAGATAGTGGGATAATGGAAAGGTGGGCAAGTGCCACTCCCACTTCTCTAAGAATCAAGGAGCAGTTTTGATGCCACCTGACGGTGACAAGTGTCACCTTCCTATTGGTGGGTATTTTTTACCCATATCATTTGCCCCCCATTCCGTATTCTTTTGGGAGTAAGAATGCGGAATCAGGACGATTGTCGTAGCATCGGATTTTGGGCCCTTGTTTAAGGGTCCTTCGTGTTTGGAAGTTTACCAGAAGTAAAGGTCTCGTCTACTCAATTGGCCGAGTAGAGGCCTTAACTGTGCTCGTCTACTCGGCTGGCCGAATAGAGTTAAAGGATCTCGTCTGCTGGCCTACGCGAGCAGAAAGACAAGACTAATGTGCTCATTGCCTCGGCCTGGTGAGTAGAGGATTTAGAGGGTTTGAAGGCGCTTGTCTGCTCGGCTTGGCGAACAGAGAGATTGAGAGGCTTTAATGTGATCGTCTGCTTGGCCTAGCGAGCAGAGGTGCTCGTTTGCTTGGATTCACGAGCACACCGATGCGATGGGGGTCACAGAGTGAGTTCAGGGCGACAGGAGTCGCAGAGTGAGTTTCGGGAGATGGGGGTCGCGGAGTGACGTCCGGGCGACAGAGGTCACAGAGTGAGTTCTCGACGACGGGAGTCGCTGAGTGACGTCCGGGCGACGGGGGTCGCAGAGTGAGTTTCAGGCGACGGGGGTCGCGGAGTGACGTCGGGGCGACAGGTGTCACGGAGTGACGTCCGGGCGACGGGGGTCGCGGAGTGACGTCCGGGCGACCGGAGTCCCGGAGTGAGTTCTGGGTGATGGGGGTCGCGGAGTGAGTTTTGGGGGACGGGGGTCGGGGAGTGACGTCCGGGCGATGGGGGTAGCGGAGTGACGTCTGGGCCACGGGGGTCGCGGAGTGAGTTCCGGGCGACAGGAGTCGCGGAGTGAGTTTCGGGCAACGGGGGTAGCGGAGTGACGTCGGGGCGACGGGGGTCGCGGTGTGAAGTCCGGGCGACGGGAGTCACGGAATGAGTTCTGGGCGACGGGGTTGCGGAGTGACGTCCGGGCGATGGGGGTCGTGGAGTGAGTTCCGGGCGACGGGAGTCGCCCAGTGAGTTCCGAGAGACGGGGGTCGCAGAGTGACGTCTTGGCGACGGGGGTCGCGGAGTGACGTTCGGGCGACGAGGGTCGCAGAGTGACCTCTGGCCCCTTGAAGAGTAATGAAGATGCTAAGTATGGAAGCAAAAGGCCAACCCCTTTGGGGGAAGGCCAAGGCCAACCATTGGGGGAGGCCAAAGCCAACCCCAGAGGAAGGCCGAGGCCGACCACAAGGGGGAGGCTAAGGCCGAGGCCGACCCCAAGGGGGGACAAGGCAAACTTCCTTTGATAGACGCCAAGGTGTGCTGACGGGCGAAGGATGAAGTGCGACGGTTAGAGCTTGATGAGCAGTCGCGCAAGGATGAGTTCTTGGTGACGAGGTCCCGTAGAAAGAGTGAGAAGTGCACATGACTTGAGCGTGCACGTATTGACCGGTTAGAGGCATTGAATGTTGCCTGTTGCTTGTGCGGATGTGTTATGCGAAATGGGACCCCTAGTGGGCCTTTGAGTGCGACCAGAATAGGTTGGGAACAGTGTGTTTCAAAGAGAGGGAGATCGAGAGTGAACCGAGAGAGGGAGATTGAGAGCCTGATTGCGTTGCTGCGTTTGCGTCCATTGAATGGCGACTTAACGTCGACCAGTATTCCCAGGCAGTATTGGGACTCCTTGCTTGCATCTGGGATTTGTGTGTGTGGGGCTGGGGTGCATGAGTTTCAAAGAGAAGGAGAACATAAGCAGATAGCCGAGTTAGGGGAGGTAACCTTTGATTATGTGAGTTCGTGGGATACAAATCGTATGAAAAAAAAAGAGCGAATGTCTACGGCAGCCGTATGGCCGCTGCCACAAAACTGGGTGGCCGCTTGTATTGGATTTTATTTGGCACTATTGATATCGCGAATTTTTGGAGCGTAAAGTTTTCAGCCACGCCTAAGTTGGGAGCAATTTTTTCATGAGCTATGGCAGCAGTACATGGCACCCGCTGCTGTATACTATCGATACCAGCGGCTTATATGGCTGTTGCTATACACAGCATACGCCACCGCTTTTTTCGGCCACTGCTATAGAGCGCTGCTATTGGACTTTTTTGTTGCAGTGAGTATAAAGCAACGGCAAGTTATTGTGATTCTAAAGCAAGCATGATATTGTAATTTTCTCTATTGCATGAAGACTTATTAATGTGCACGAGTGTAAGACACCCTGAGCTGAGATCAAAGTGATAATCTGGAGGTAAAGACACTCTCTCTTTCCTTATAAGGTTGTATGTTCCAATCCCACAGAAGACACTCTCTCTTTCCTTATAAGGTTGTATGTTCAAATCCCAGGTAGGTAGGGTAATGATAGCTACAGTTTCTTTTGTTCTAATAGAGTTGCATTTACTTGCATCTAAGTTTTTTGTTGCAACCATTACTACTTTTGGACTCTTTGTTATTTCTTTTGTTCCTTTAACTTCATCCTGTAAAATTTCGTTCCCAATATTGCAATATGTTAGTATTTGAAAATAGTCAATATAGACCATGCCAAGGAATTCATTAGTTAGTACTCAATTGGTTAGTTGTTTCAGAGAGGCATTGCCTGTGGTGAGACCGTGGCCTCGAGTCAATATATACAAGTTGTGATCAGGTTCTGACTTCCAGAATCTGGAGCTCCGCTATCTAGCTTGGTTACCAGTGGTGTGGGGAATCAAAGGCCGATTTAGGTAGAATGCACCCAGTTGTCGGGACAACAAAAAATGACCAGATGTATAGAGAAGTTCCTTTTCCGTGTGTGACGAGTTTTTGGCTGCTCCAGCTAAAGGATGGAAAATTGAACCAACAATCAAGCATGTTGGGTGATTAAAGTTATATTTAGAAGACCATGTCAAGAAATTAGTACCTAATTGACTAGGTTTTTCAAAGAGATATTGTGATGGTGTCCCCCACTTGCGTCGTTCACATAAATTGGAGTTAAGATAGTTCAAATTTGAAAGTACCATTCAAAATTCTGAAGGAGAACAAGTGGCTATAAAAAAAATTTCATCGCAAGGAGGCCTTTTACACAGGTCGATCAAATTCTTCACGTGCAGTATCGAAAAAAATCAAAAGTCCTTACAAAATATGGCATAATAGTTTTAACAAATGACAAATGCAAGTGCAAGTCATTACAGTATGCATGGTCAAGAGACCCCAAATTCATCTCCCCTCCTCAGATGCAAGTCGTAACAGTGTGCATGCTCAAGAGAACTAAGCAAAATACTGGTTGCATTTTCAAAAAAATAAAAGATCAGCTGACTTGTACCTCCCCCCCTCCCTCCCTCCCTCTCTCTCTCTCTCTCTCTCTCTCTCTCTCTCTGCACGCACACACATTTTGAAACTTTATGGTAAAATTTAAAATATCAAACGAACGCGATTTTGCGCAAAACCTTTATGAGGACTCCGGAATACTAAGAAGATTCATTTTCCAAGATTTTGGGTCTTTCCAAACTCGTTAGCTATTTTTTGGCCGAACGGGCTTTTAAACGCTCGGTTCGGACACCGGTTTGGAATTTTTGGGCAAACATTTTGTAAAATACTTTTTAGCTCAATAAAGAATTTAGGAGGATTAAAGTAGCATCTTAAAATCACTTTTGATATTTTATTGAGGGCGGGAACCCTCTGGGGTATTTTGGTAATTTGCTACCCGGAGAGGGGTATTTTGGTAATTTTTCTGATAAAGTTTTTCAAAGGACTTTTTAGTCCAGAAAGGGTTGTAAAACACCTAAAAGGTTGTTTTGAATCTCATTCGGGGCGTTGCAATGATAGTGAACCCCGAGGGCATTTCGGTAATTTGTTGCCTAGAGGGGTATTTTGGTAAGTTTTTTCTATAAAATGCTTTGAAGGACTGTTGGTTTGGGAAGGGGTGTAAGAGATCCGAAAAGTTATTTTAAAGTACTTTTAATTTTCCCTTTAAAATTTTCTGAGGGAATATTTGGTCTATAAATGATACAATACACCTAGAAAGTAGTTTTAAAGCGGTTTTGGGGTGTTGGTGATGTAGCAGCCATCAGGGGGTATTTTGATAATTTTTTCTTTAAAATTTTCTGAGGGAATATTTGGTCAATAAATGATACAGTACATCTAAAAAGTAGTTTTAAAGCGATTTTGGGGTGTTGGTGATGTAGCGGCCATCAGGGGGTATTTTGGTAATTTGCCATGTTGGCGCTAAATTTTTGAGAACGCGCATGATTTAGCGTTTGGAGGGGTGGGAAGCGAGGAATAGTGGTAGTATGTCAAAAATGAGGGTTGTTATCGATAATAAGTCGATAAGGCTAGATTTAGGATCCAATTATCGGATCAAATTAACTAGCTATCGTAAAATGCTATGAACGGTTAAGTGGGAATGGGTAGAATACATAGTATGTATACGTTGAATGATGACTAACGAGCAGGATATGATTTGACTAGGTGATGTAGCTCGTTGCGATCAGAGATTGCGAGTTGCTTCGGCTATAAGCCAAGTAGGTAAGGACAATGCGGTTCAATATGCTAATTCATTGTTCGATTAGCATGCCATGTTGATGACGTGTTGTTGGATTCTTGTTATTATGATTGGACACCAGTAGTCATTGTAACCGGTATATGCATATTTGAATTGTGCTGTTGAGGACTTAGGGTGGAATAAATTCCCTTAGTCTGCCCTGTTGATAGAATTTAATGAGGTTGATGGGCGTCCTAGTATGCTATGATTCGATTCCATTAGCATACTTTAAGTTGATGATGATATTGTGTAGGGGTTGTTGTGTGGTGGTTGTGAGATGCCGGCAATTATTGATAGCTGATATCTCTTCTCTTTGAGAAGACCATTGAGGACTTGTGGCAACTTCTCCCCAATCCGCCCTATCGTTGAGGATGATGCTGTGGTGATTGTTGTGTTGTTGTTGTGAAATGTCGGCACTTATTGATAACCGACATTTCTCTTATGTAAGAATGCTATTGAGGGCTTGTGGCAAATTTCTCCCAAGCCCGCCATGTTGATGATGTCAGTTGAACTCATATTGTTGGGTTTGAACACCGATTGATCTTCTGATCCGGTATTCCTTGTTGAGCTGTGTTGTTAAGGACATAAGATGGAATAAATTTTTCCTTAGTCCGCCCCGTTGATGATGTCTTGTTGCTTGACTGTAATGTGGTTAGGGATAGCACTCTAAATGAATTCCCTGCTTGTTAACAGTGTCTCTTATATTTACTTGAGACTGAGATGAACATCCCGTAAAATGGGGCATCAATATGAGGAGGATGGCCTATGAATTGTGATCACTGGCCAAAGAGGATGAATGTCACTCGAGTAGGGTTTGTCGTGTCTGATCGAGTCCTGTCCGTCGTGTCCATGTGAATTGCATTTGATTTTCTTTTGATATTGATGATTTGTATTTCAATGATGTTTGCCTTTTCGACCTTGGATTTTGGGTCCACTTGCATAGTCGGTCGGTCAATCGGTCCAGTTCACGAGGAGGTGGCAGTAATGGTGTTCTGTTGGGCCTTAAAGCCACCTAGTCTAACGAAAGAAAAATTATCATTTGACAAGTTATGTTGATGCTAAATTTATTGACTACTCTTGATTCATTGCTATCGTTGAGATGATTATTATTCTCCGAGTCTTTTGAATCATTTGTATACGATACTCCTCGTGTTGTCTTTACTGGGTGATTTGCTCTCATTCCTTATGTTGTATTGTGTAGGCTATAAGGTTGATCAAGGGGAACCCTCTAGAAAAGGGAAGAGAAACAAGCAAGAAAAGTTGAGCAAGGGGATAAGTTGTGTGAGGTAAGACAAGCTGGGAATGGTGAGATAAAGATTGAGTTGCGAGATAGGTTGATAAGAGTCACACGACTACAGTCGTATATTAGGCTGTAATCATTCATGTTGTTTGGAGACTTGAAAGTCTTCCGCTGTAGTATGATGTATGTTTGTAAGAAATTTTTTGTAAGGACGCATTTTGGAGTGTCTATTAATGATGTATGAGTATGAGGATGTAGTTACTCTGTATTCAGCACAGGGTTTTGAATGTGATTATGATTGATAAATCAGCCCCGTGATGTCACCTGGGTTGAGGGTGTCACAAGTTGGTATCAAAGCTTAGGCAAATGATTTTGTAGACTTTTCAAGTGTCTAGTGGAAGGCCTTAGTTGTTGATGAGAGAAGTAGAAGAAGAATCTTGATGATTTGGTTGAACTAGGAGGATCGTGAAGGTACGTGGGTTGAGGTTGGCTAAGGCATATTTATTCATGACCTCATCGTTCCTACTATTGCTGCAGGGAATGGAAGAAAGAGTTGGTTTTAGAAGAGTGGTTTGATGATAATATGGTTGGGTGTCGGATCTAAAAAAAGGAAGGGGATCCTGATGAAAATATAGATGAGATGGAATTAGGGCTGAACGAACTGAATCGAGGTCCGGGAAAAATTGAAATCAAAGGACCTGGGAGAGAAAGATGTTTGAGGTTGAGCACTTTTATTTTGTAAACCGTGAATGGAGAGATGAGGAGCTGAGGCTGAGAATGAGTAGAATTTTAATGAGATTTTAGAAGAAAAAGTACTTCTAAGTGATGAAGAAAAAGGGGGGGACTCATCGACAAGTCAATTCGAGTCCCAAACAAGCGGTATTAACTAGACGATGGAGAGATTGAAAGTTGAATGAGAGGACAGGAAGTAAGTATCGAATTAAATATTAAGGGAGACGATGAACGCTAGTATGAAGATCACTTGGAAAAAAAAGTATATGATAGGTTGTTTGTGATTTCCCTCCTGATAGGGCAATACCTAAAGACAGGCAACAATTGATTCTAAGAGGGAGTCATTGAAGCTTGAAATTGTTATAAGAGTGTTATAGTTTCTCTGAGGTTGATGAGGTGTACGAGTAGGGGTGGAGTTCGCTTTTGAAATCAGACCTAAAGCATGATTGAGAAAGGGAAGGATGATGGATACTATTGTAGAAAAAGGTTGTTTAGTGATGAAAACCATTAGTTGTTTGAGCGTGAAGGTTAATATCATGGTGTGCAATTTCAATTATCGTGATACTCCTTCCTTGAAAAAAGAGAGAGGCTTCCCTATCGAGAGGGGCCCTCAATAAAAGTGATTATGGTGAATGTTGAGGATGTAGGTGGAAGGAATAATCAGAGAGTTGTATCGGGTCAAGAAGACCTTAAGAAAGAGCTAGTGAGACTTCTATAAAAGATCATGAGAGTTCTAAAGGTACAACCGGTGGCTGCTATTACGACAGCCCCAGAAGAAGGAAGAAAAGGGGGTAGATTTCAAGATTATTAAGATGCCCGCTCGGGTGAAATCCCCCAGGAGGGAAATGGTCTAGTGTAGACAACTACGTGAATTTGAGAAATGGAGAAGATAATTGAAATAACAAGATGTGGGGAAACATTAGAAGATAATGTTTGCCAGCTATACATAAAAAGAGGGTTATAAGTGATTGGAAGTATGAGCGCAAACAAGTTGAGACAGTAAGAGAACCTATTGAGCCTATATTATTGGAATAGGTTCAGGTAACATGTTGATGATAAATATTTTTGCTTAAATTGCAAAGTAATTTGGAAACACGTTTAGCGTGCTAAATGGAAGGATAGAAAGGCAGAAAATGATGTTAGGGTAATTGGTGAGTTGGCCTATTATTATTATCCTTTATTAAGTTATGATAGAAAAGTTCTAAAGGATGAACAAGTTGCAAAGGGTTCAAAAATAATTTTCCAAAGGCTAGTAAGGAGGCTCTGATGGACAATTGCTACTGGATTAGTTGAAACACCATGCGATGGAGGTAGATAATAAAGAGGTCTAGGAAGAAGGAATGAGCAAGGACGGAAATGAGGTAGAATCCAGGAACGAAACTAGAAGGGTGAAAAGAAAGGTAAGAAGATAGTAGATGAAGAACAGCCCGGACAAAGTTCAAAACCAAGAAGAGGGGATAGAAAATGTAGATGATGTGGATTGAGGCACGAGGGTGTGAACTATGCTAAGGCAAGTAAAGCATGTCTTAAATATGAGAGCAAGTCACTAAAATAATGTTTAAGATGAAGCAAAAAAAAGGTTGTTCCAAATGTCAACAGCCAGAGTATATTGACCGAACGGAGGTGCTCTAAAGGAGGGTGATGGTCATTGAAGTAAGAAGAAATGAGGGGTTTATGAGACTATGTATTGGCTATCAGAAGCTGATTAAGATGAGAGTCAGAAATAATTACTGATTGCCTGACCTAGAGGATATGTTGATCAATTGCAGGGTGCTAAGTGTTTTCTTTATGTGGTTGACCTTAGAGTGGGTCATTACCAGTTAAGGAATAAGGAAGGATGAAGTTGTCAAGATTGTGTTTAGAAACAGAGACGGGCATTATAAATTTTTGGTGGTGTCAAGTGGATTAATTAAAGCCCCTGTGGCGTCTATGAATTTGAGGAATCAAGTTTTTGAGAGCACTTGATCATCATTATGTCACCTCGTTGGTGACCTTAGGGATGGTACAAAAGGCAAAGAAGAATTTGCGCAGTGGCAAGCTTGATAAATTTTAAGAAAGCTAAGTTGTATATCACGTTCAAGGAATGTGAATTTTGACTAATAAATATGGATGTATGGCATTAATGTGGAATCGGAATAAGAGATCTGGGAAAGTTGAAAAGGTGACAAATGGGGAACGTCGTAAAAATCAGCATTGAGATTAGTAGCTTCCTAAGCTCAGTCAAAGCTACCGGGGAGTTAGTGACAAGGGATTGCGATGATTGTTAAGCCAAGTTAATAAGAATGTGAACAGCTCGAAATCAAAGTTTGAGTAAGGAGAAAAGGAAGTAATAGTTGCTTCACATGAAAATACGACCAGCGGATCTTAATCAAATCAAGGAAGCTTAAGGCCAAGGTGAAAGGACGTTGAGATCCAACGAGGATTTGAAGTGAATAAAAAGGAAAATTTTGATGGTGATAAGAGTGATAATTTTGAATGTGAAGGTCGGATATGTGTTCCACCTAGTGATGAACTGAGAGAAAGGAATTGTGAAGAGTATTCATAGTTTAGGGTACTGATTCACTTAGGGGAGACGAAAATGTACCCTAAGTTACGGCCCAAAGAATTTTGGTGGCCTAGCATAAAGAGGGATATATAAAAGTTTGTATCCCGATGTTTGACCTGCTAACATGTAAAAAGTGGATCATAAGATCGCCAGAAAATGGCAACCACTCTTTGCACCTGAGTGGAAGTGGGAACACATTATGATGAATTTTGGTGTTAAGTTTACCATGAACAACTAAGAGATATACATTCATCTGGGTTGTAGTGGATAGGTTGACTAAGATGTCCCGATTTATTTTGTTTGGGAAGAATGTTTTTCTAAACGACTTGCCCAAACTTATGTTAAACGAGTGGTTAGTTGTTATGAAGTGTTGTATGGCCGAAGATGTCACAACCTATTTGTAGAATGTGGTTAGTGTTGAGACTGTTTCATATGAGACGGTTAAAAGAAATAGAAAACAAGGTGAATGATATTCAAGATAGAAATCGTACTGCGTAGAAATAGCAGAAAAGTTATGCTGAAAAGAGGCGTAGGATGTTGAAGTTTGAAGTAGACGACATAGTACATTTATAGGTGTCACCGTGGAAAGGAATCATGCGTTCAGGAAGTGGATGATGTTAAGTCCGAGGTTCAATGGACCGTTTAAAATCATGTCTAGGATTAAGAAGATAGCGTACAGGTTGACCTATGTCTAAGATTGAGTTTATTGCATAACGTGTATCACGTGTCAATGTTGAGGATGTATGATCCCAATTCTATGCATGGGATCTAGTTGGAACGAGTTGAAATACGAGATAATAACTCGTAATAGGAGGCGCTGACAAAGATGGCTGATAAGAAGGAACATGTTTTACATGAATGTTGGTGGTCAAAGTTGATTGGGGAAAATCATGCGGTCAAGGAGGTTACCTCGAAACCTGAGGCGTTAATGCGGTAATAATGTATGCACCAAGTTACAGAATGAGGTTTGTCCCTATTTCGAGGACGAAATTTATTTAAGGGGGGAGGGTGTGATATCCCAAAAAATACTGAAAATTAATCTAACCGTAAGTTTGATTAATTAAGGGGTGCCATTTTTATTAAGTAGCAATATGTTGGTGATGATTATGTGTTAGGAAGCTAAATAGGGGGTTAGTGTGGTTTTGGGGGTTAAAATGTAATTTTTGGAAAGTTAAGGGGCAAAAATGTAATTTTAAAAAATATGATGAACGTGATGCATATCTTTATTAAGTAGCATCCTTTTGATGATAATGAGGTGTTAGGGGGTTACATAGAGGGTTAGGGTGATTTTGCGGTCAAATTGTAATCTTCCAAAGTAGAGGGGTCAAAATGCAATTTTGGAAACTTGAGGGGCCAAAGTGCAAAATTTGAAACTTTGCAATATGTTTCATAACCAGATGAAATAGGCCATGCACGATGGCCACCTCCTCTTGCTATATGCTGAGTCATGCTTGAAAATTTTAAAATACTTTGGGATAAGATTCATGGGGTTAAACTATAAAAGAAAAGTTTTGGGGTGTAAAATGAAAATAAAGAAAAGTGGCGTGAACAGTAATCTGTCAAAAACCCAGAAACAAGGAAGGAAAAAGAGAAGAAGAGAGGAAGAAAAGGGAGAAGAAAGGAAGAAAGAATAGAGGAAAGGGAGAAAGAAAGAAGCTCGAATTCAATTGGGTATGATTTTGAACCCTAAATCGCGAAATTATGGATGAATTAGATAGAATTTTGGTAGAAGAACATGTTATATATGTAAGGCTGTGTATATAAATTCGGGTGGATATGGGTATGAATTTATATGGTGGAATTGTGTAATTAAGTGGATTTTGTGTGTTAATGTGTAGTAGTCATGTAACCAAGTGATTCGAATGCAAACCAAATGAGAAATTCATGTGGAATTGAAGGAGAAAAGTGTGCCCAGGTGTGGGACAGCTGAAGGAGGAAGAAGATGAGTGTGTGTGTCCAAGTTGAACTAGTGTGTGTGTGTTTAATATGAATAGTGATGTTTTTGTCACTAAAAGTGAAAATTAGTTAAACATTTTCTAATCTGAATTTATAAAAATAGTTAGGGTCAGATTTAGCCAAAGTGCGAAAAAAGTTATTTTTAGGAGACCTGTATTGTGGAAAAATTTTAGATTTTTTCGATATCGGGAAGAAAGTGAACGGATGCGGGAAGTTTGAAATTTTATGGTGAAATTTAAAATATCAAACGAATGCGGTTTTGTGCAAAAACTTTATGAGGACTCTGGGATACTGAGAAGATTCATTTTCCAAGAACTTGGGTCTTTCAAAAGTCGTTAGCTATTTTTTGGCCGAACGGGCTTTTAAACGCTCGGTCCGGACACCGGTTCAGGATTTTTGGGCAAACATTTTGTAAAATACTTTTTAGCTCAATAATGAACTCAGGAGGATTAAAATAGCATTTTAAAGCACTTTTGAGATTTTACTGAGGCCGGGAACCCTCAGGGGCATTTTGGTAATTTGCCACCCAGAGAGGGGTATTTTGGTAATATTTCCGATAAAATTTTTCAAAGGACTTTTAGTCCGAAAAGGGTTGTAAAACACCAAAAATGTTGTTTTGAAGCTGATTCGGGGGGTTGTAGTGATAGTGAACCCCGGGGACATTTCGATAATTTGTCGCCCAGAGGGGGGTATTTTGGTAATTTTTTCTATAAAATGCTTTGAAGGACTGTTGGTTTGGGAAGGGGTGTAAGTCATCTGAAAAGTTATTTTAAAGTAGTTTAGAGATGTTTATTAGGGCGATGGCCGCTAGGGGGTGTTTTGGTAATTTTCACTTTAAAATTTTTTAAAGGAATATTTAGTCTATAAATTATGCAGTACATCTAAAAAGTAGTTTTAAAGCAGTTTTGGGGTGTTGGTGATGTAGTGGCCATCAGGGGGTATTTTGATAATTTTCCCTTTAAAATTTTCTGAGAGAATATTTGGTCTATAAATGATGCAGTACATCTAAAAAGTAGTTTTAAATCGGTTTTGAGAGGTTGGTGATGTAGCAGCCATCAGGGATATTTTGGTAATTTGCCATGTTGACACTAAATTTTTGAGAACACGCACGATTTAGCGTTCGGAGGGGTGAGAAGCGAGGAATAGTGATAGTATGTCTAAAATGGGGGTTGTTATCGATAATAAGTCGATAATGTCATGACACGAACCCACGGGCAAACACGCGAGCTAGGCACGTGACCGGCCGCAGACCCAATGGATTCAAATCAAGGGCTCTGCCAGGCCTTATTTAAACCTGTCAACAATTCTAAAATCATGCATTAACTAACACCATAATATGACTTCTAAAAGGTCCTTACAGATCTCCCCAAAATTATCTCTACTAAATTCCTCCATAATGACTGGTATAAGTTATTTAAAGGAAACCTCAAGGAGTTAAGCTACAAACAATTCTAGAAATAAACCAGAAGTATCATAATTTCTCAAGGAACTTAATTCAGCCTCCTAACAAGCATCTCCCGCGGCTTCATTCTCATTTCCATTGCAATACTGATGTTCATCTAGTTGATCGCCTGAAAACATTTATAAAAGGGGGTGAGCTTGGGGCTCAGTAAGTACACATACCACATTCCTAAAATAGGTTTTGGGATTTATAAAAGCATACCACGGTTTCTCTTAGATTCAAAACTGGTAAACATTTTCATAAGAGTTATTTATATATCTACTTTATGAAAGCAATTCATCCAAGATTCACAGTAACGATGCATGACATCAAGAAGGCTCATTAACAACTATCACAGTTCATCATAACATAGGTATGCTGCGGTCAACGTACATTCCCCCCTGACTAGGGCCCACAATCCATACTCCACCCAGAATAAATATTATTCGGTCAGGGTATGCGCCCCCCCGACTAGGGCCCACAATCCCTCCTTCGTCCGGGACACATATTGGTGTGGACGCAAGGGCACACCACGAGCAACAGTACTGTGCGTCAACGTATCGTCCCGTTGACCAAGACCCAACAATCCAACTTTTCCCTGTGGATATGGGGCGCAACAACCAAGCCAGAATACCGTCTCACTCAACATATATGAGCCAACTTTAAAACACTCCTCATAGAAAACATTCCATGGCATTTTTGTTGTATTTTATCATCAAACAATTTACACAAAGCAGTAGCGTGCAAAGGCTTTAAACTTTTAATTGAACAATTCATTTGTACATATACGTAGACGAAAAATAGGGTATACGGAGGAATATGGTAGGAGTACTTAACTTGCTTAGTAATTGGTTCCTGAGCTTGATCAACAGTCGATCCTATCTCTTGACTACCGAAACCTGAATAACAAACCACAAGGACGTCATTAATTACCGCTCGAGTACGCCTAAGTATTAAGTTTCTCTTAAGTGGTGAAGTTTACCAAACCGCCCCTTGACTTTTGTAGAGTTACCTATTCGCCCCCGATGCCCAACATACCATTACCCACCTAGATATAACTTAAAAGAGTCTTTTTAAGTCACTGATGGGTTTTTCGGGCACTAACGGTCTTCCAAAAAGTTATCACTCAGAATCCTAACCTGCTCATTCAATTGAGCGTCAATGCTCAACCCTCAAATATATAACGAACGGCACCGGGATGCCACGACATTTCAGACACTCAAGCGTCACCATCATTTTAGATTACTATAAAACTCTAGGCAAAAAAAATTAATTTTGTTTATTATATTAAATAATTAAAAAAAAATTTCTTAAAAATAAAATTGTTTGAGACACTTCCCATGCCCAGAAAAATCCGAGAAAATTCCTCGTCAAAGGTTTTCCAAAAAGAAGTGAAATTTCAGTTTTGCACTTTGTCTAAAACTGTTTAGAAGAGGTCCTTAAAATAGTTTAAATAAATTACTGCAATAGTAAAGCGTTACGCGATACACGATCGAGCGCTACGCTGTTAATAACGTTAAAAATAGCAAATGACTTTGAAAACTTTTGAAACTATGGAAAATATCATATCATAGCTACATAAGACTATTTTAAAAGTTTCATAATTTAATAACTTAGTTTACTATTTTAAAATACTCTGAAATCTCCTATTCAGAAAAAACTAGTTAGCATGCTTCCGAGCTCAGAAAAATCTAAAATGTTTTCTGTGTGTAGATCTTGCAAAAATAACATAGGTTACTCTTTTGAGTTTTGTCCAAATAAATTCCTATATATTTATTAAAAATTTGGAAAGTAACTGCTAAAAGGGATTACCATTAGCGACATTTTTAAATTTAATGCATGAGTGACACACACTATTACACCTAATAAACACACATACAGCTGGCACACGTCTTCCACACTAGGAGTTAGTGGGTCTCCTTTGTTAGTTTAACACATGCACTCCATACCTACGTAGCACTGGTTCCCTAAGATGCACAGTCACATATACTAATTTTCAAGTATCACCTTCACCATTTTTGTCCAAAGCCCCAGCAGGCAGTGGCTTCTTCCTGCCACCCTTGTCCAGGGTCTCTTCCCAGAACACTAACACCCACTCACTCTCAGTACGCGCACACACTACACTCTCAAGCTTGCACTTTAACACTTAGATATACCCACATTTACGCATACCCATATGCATCTCACTCTTCACGGCTACTCTCTTCTCACGGCTCTTTCACACAGTGCACACCACATCTGCACTCCCACCGTTTCACTCTTTCTGCGCACACATATATATACACTATAACACATACATTGATACATGCACCACCCATGGCAACTATACCCACTGTATACATTACACAACTTATATTCACTGCTCTTTCCACATTTCATTTCACACTCCAAACATCATATACCCACTGCCTTGCGACATGGGTTTTTCTCCTTGTCCAAGCCACATGGCATTCGCCGGCAACGGCCTCGCCGTGCTGCTACTCCCTCTTCTTCTTCATCGCACGTGGCCACTTCAACATCGCCTATTTTCACAATCAAAACAGCCGCACCTCCATCCGTTTCTATGCAAAGGCAGCCATGGTTGTCTTCATAAAAACTCCATATTGCACCATGGTTGTCTCTACGCTCCTTGCGCTACAACTCCTTCATGGTAACCTTACTATCATACTCCGTTTCTACGCAGCCATGGCTGTCTCTCACGAGCCCATCAAGGTGCCATGGCTGTCGCCGCAATCTGTATATGTATGTACCCATGTGTATTACACTGATCTAAATAAAGTTCACAGATTTTATGTATAAGGAGGACCCAACTGCATCAACTATAATATCCTCTCGTATAAACTTAGCTTTGAAAAGTAAGCTTACCAGAAAACATTCTTCAATCTCCGGCGAATTCCCTCTCTTCAGAGGTGGCGCAGTGGAGAGAAAACTAGGGTCGGCTGCGAGAGAATGTCATGTTTATATATAACCCGAAACCCTAATTTGGGCAAAGACAAGAAAACTTCTCTCCCTTTTGTCGCTAAATACATCAATCAACATTAATAATATCCTTTATCGTTAGATTTTTCTTATGATTCCAAAATTATCGCTATAAGTCGCTAAAGAAAAGTATACTAACGCTAAACAAGAGTTCGTCGCTAAAAGACGCAAATATTCTTACTTGTAAAATTTGTCGCTAAAGAATTAAATAAAATTTGTTAAAAATTCAAACCTAAGATCGGGGTATTACATTATCTCCCCCTTAGAGAAATTTCGTCCTCAAAATTTGGTGTCCCTTACACAGCTGATCTTAATCATGTTTGATCTCGAATAACCATCGGCATAACACCTCAAGTGTACTACACAACTAAATTCATCTAAAGAGTTCACAATCAAACTCGGATATAATTTCAAGTAACTTTATGAGTACGTGCACCCAAGGACCTCAAAGCACAAGATGCGTGATATGAATTTAACACACTTTAATCCATTGATAAGCCATACCTCAACTTTGCGTTACTAGATTGCGGCTCTTAATCGTGTCTGATCTAATCCCCCATCACGACACTGAACTTAAAACTCACTTTAACTTACCAACAAAGAATGCGTTTAAGATTTAAACTCTCAAATTAGATCCTTTGCCAATTATAAATGCTATATTCACATTTCTCCATTTTAGAATTAAATCGTCTCTAAACCTGTGATATCCCAAAAATACCGAAAATTAATCTAACCGTGAGTTTGATTAATTAAGGGGTACTATTTTTAATACGTAGCAATATGTTGATGATGATTAAGTGTTAGGGAGCTAAATGGGAGGTTAGTTTGGCCTTGGGGGTCAAAATATAATTTTAGAAAGTTAAAGGGGGTAAAAGTGTAATTTTGAAAAATATGATGAACGTGATGCATATTTTTATTAAGTAGCATCATTTTGATGATAATGAGGTGATAGGGGACTAAAGGAGGGGTTAGGGTGATTTTGGGTTCGAATTATAATTTTCTCAAAGTCGAGGGGGTTAAAATGTAATTTTGAAAACTTGAGGGGCCAAAGTGCAAATAATGAAAGTTTGCAAAAGGTGTCACAAATTGGGGAGGAATCAGCCGAATGGTGGCCATCTCCTAGTAAACTAAGCTGACTAAGTTCATGATATAATCAAATAAAAGGGGGATAAGATTGATGAGATTATAATATAAAAAGGAAAGTTTGGGGTAGAAAATGGAAATAATGGAAACTGAAGAACAACCGATGAACAGTAGCAGCGAAGAAGCAGCGGGAAGAAAAGAAAGAGAAGGAAAAAGAGGAGAAAAAGAAGGGAAGAAGGAGAAGAAGAAAGGGAAAACCTAAACCCATCTAATTGCAAAAAAATTTAAGAATTTGATTGAATAATGGGTTAATTTCGGCTGAATATATACATGGTGTATATATATGTGCTCTTCGGGTTGCTAGTGGGTATGATTGTGTGTTTAGCTGAATGAATTAGAGGTATAAAAGTGTGGTGAGGACATTGTAATGTGTTTGGACAATCTAAGGCGGAATTAATGAGGAAATCCATACGTGAGTGTGAGGAGTATGCACCCAGGTACGCAGCTGGTTGAAGGAGGAAGATGATGTGTGTGCACGTGAAGGTGAAGTAGTGTGTGTGTTGATGTGAATAGTGACTGTTTTTGTCACTAAAGGTGCAAATTTAATAACCAGGTTTTAATTCGAATTTTTAAAAATAGTTACGGTCATATTTAGCCAAAGTCCAAAACAAAGACCCCAGTTATTTTTAAGAGACCTGTATCGTGGAAAATTTTCAGATTTTTCCAAGATCGGAAAGGGGGTGAACGGATGCGGGAAGTTTAGAACTTTATGGTGAAATTTAAAATATCAAACGAATGCGGTTTTGCGAGAAAATTTAATGAGGACTCTATAATGCTGAGAAGTTCCATTTTACAAGTTTTCGGGTTATTCCGAAGTAGTTAGCTATTTTTGGCCGAACGGGCTTTTAAGCGCTCGGTCCGGACACCGGTTCGGAATTTTTGGGCAAAAATTTTGTAAAATACTTTTTAACTCAAGAATGAATGCATGAGGTTTAAAATATCATTTTAAAGTGATTTTGAGATTTTTATGGTGCCGGGAACCCTCACGGGGCAGTTTGGTAATTTGCCACCCGAGAGGGGTATTTTGGTAAATTTTCCAGTAAAGTTTTTGAAGGGACTTTTTAGTCCAGAAAGGATTGTAAAACACCTAAAAGGTTGTTTTGAAGCTGATTCGGGGCGTTGCGGTGATAGTGAACCCCGGGGGCATTTTGGTAATTTGCCGCCAGAGGGGTATTTTGGTAAAGTTTTTCTATAAAATGCTTCAAAGGACTTGTTAGTCCGGAAAGGGATGTAAGACAGTTGAAAAGTTGTTTTAAAGTAGTTTTGAGACGTTTGTTGGGGCGATGGCCGCCAGGGGGTGTTTTGGTAATTTTCCCTTTAAAATTTTTTGAGAGAATATTTGGTCTATAAATGATGCAGTACATCTAAAAAGTAGTTTTAAAGCGGTTTTGGGGTGTTGGTGGGGCTGTTGGTGATGTAGCGGCCATCAGGGAGTATTTTGGTAATTTGCCATATTGGCGCTAAATTTTTTAGGACGCGCATAATTTAGCGTTCGGAGGGGTGGGAAGCAAGGAATAGTGGTAGTATGTCTAAAATGAGGGTTGTTATCGATAATAAGTCGATAAGGCTAGATTAAGGATCCAATTATCGGATCGAATTAACTAGCTATCGTAAGATGCTATGAACGGTTAAGTGCGAATGGGTAGAATAAGGAGTACGTATATGATGAATGATGACTAACAAGCATGATATGATTTGACTAGGTGATGCAGCTCGTTGCGATCAGAGATTGCGAGTTGCTTCGGCTATAAGCCAAGTAGGTAAGGACAATGCGGTTCTATTATGCTAATGCATTGTTTCGATTAGCATACTATGTTGATGACGTTTATGTTGGACTCTTGCTGTTATGGGTTGATACCGGTAGTCATTGTGACCGGTATACGTATATTTGAATTGTGCTGTTGAGGACTTAGGGTAGAAGAAATTTCCTTAGTCCGCCCTGTTGATAGAATTTAGTGAGGATGATGGGCGTCCTTGTATGCTATGACTTGATTTGATTAGCAAACCTGAAGTGGATGATGATGTTGTCTAGGGTTGTTGTGTGGTGGTTGTGAGATGTCGGTAATTATTGATAGCCGATATCTCTTCTCTTTGAGAACACCATTGAGGACTTGCGGTAATCTTCTCCCGAGTCCGTCCTATCATTGATAATGATGTCGTTGATGTTGTTGAGGTCGTTGCGTGTTGTTGTGAAATGTTGGTATTTATTGATAATCGACATTTCTCTTATGTAAGAACGTTGTTGAGGGCTTGCGGTAATCTTCTCCCAAGTCCACCATGTTGATGATGTTACGTTGAACTCTTGTTGTTAGGTCTGAACACCGGTCAATCTTCTGATCTGGTATTCCTTGTTGAGCCGTGTTGTTGAGGACATAAGGTGGAATAAATTTTCCCTTAGTCCGCCCCGTTGATGATGTCTTGTTGCTTGGCTGTAACGTGATTAGGGAAAGCACTCTAAATGAGTTCCCTGCTTGTTGACAATGTCTCTTTTATTTACTTGAGACTGAGATGAACATCCCGTAAAATGGGACATCAATATGAGGAGGATGGCCTGTGAAACATGATCACTGGCAATGAGGATGTAGGGCGCGCGAGTCGAGTCTGTCATGTCTGGTCGAGTCTAGTCTATCGTGTCTGAGTTGCATTGCATTTGATTTTCTTTTGATGTTAATGATGTTAATGACTTGTATTTCGTTGATGTTTATCTTTCAATTTCCTGTTTTAGTATTCAATTGCATAGTCAGTCAGTCAGTCTGTCGGTCAGTCAGTCCAGTCCATGAAGAGGTGGCAGTAATGCTGTTCTATTGGGCCTTAAAGCCGCTCAGTCTAACGAAAGAAAACTTTTCGTTTGACAAGTTATGTTGATGCTGAAATTTATTGACTACTCTTGATTCATTGCTATCGTTGAGATGATTGTTATTCCTCCGAGTCTTTTGAATCATTTGTACACAATATTCCTCGTGTTGTCTTTACTGGGCGATTTGCGCTCATTCCTTATGTTGTATTGTGCAGGCTATAAGGAGAACCCTCTAAAGAAGGGAAGAGAAATAAGTTAGAAAAGTTGAGCAAGGGGATGTGCTGTGTGAGGTAAAGATTGAGCTGTGAGATCGGTTGTTAAGAATCCTACGACTACAGTCGTATATTAGGTTGTACATATGCATGTTGTTCATAGACTTAAGAGTCTTTCGCTGCAGTATGATGTATGTTTGTAAGAAAATTTTTAGTAAGGACGCATTTTGGAGCGTCTATTAATGATGTGTGAGTATGAGGATGTAGTTGCTCTGTATTCAGCACAGGATTTTGAATGTGATTATGGTCGATAACTCAGCCCGGTGACGTCACTAGGGTTGAGGGTGTCGCAAAACCGTAAACTCTCACTAATTGATCAAATTTCCAGAGAATCAAGTATATTCATCAAAATCAACCGTAAGACCAATTTGAGATCAAGATATTGCATCTTCTCCCCGGTAAAAGAAGTTTGACCTCGAATTTTATTATACTTACAACCTCCAGATAATAGATCTTGCTACTTAACTCAAACATATAGCAACCAACATAATAGCAGGGCAGTGTCTAAACTCTGCACCAATTTATCACCGACGAATATTTAATATCATAATTCCTGTCCTAACCTTAATGCTAAGATCAAACTTTCTAGGTCATTATTCACACCCTAACACTTATAAAACTTCAAGAGATCACATAACCTTCCGAAAGTCCCTAGGTCTTTACACTTCGATCCAGCTTCGGCAACTAGAAACACATATCTCCAGTCATCCATGTCCAGCTTCACCCAACGAAGTAAGTCCTCCTAATGGTATCTATAACCTTTAAAACATATGTCATAATCACCAAGATGAACCTAAAGAAACTTCACCAATAGAATATGCTCTTAACTTATGCTCGACTTAAACCATGGCCAACTAAAATAACATACTCAACCATTTTCGTTCATTGAAACCAAGATACATGCCTGCAATACTAAATCAGAAAACACCTTTGCAAGTTTTGGAAGGAATGGAAAGCGTACCCGGAACCACTGAATCTGATGCCTGCGAGTCCTGCTGGGTTTTTGCAAGAACCTTTGTCGTTACTCAGGGTCCTGTTGCATCCTCATTTCGTTGACTCTATTGTCCAATTCTAGGGCAATCCCTAACAAAATGACCCTATTGTCCACATGAGAAACAATCCCTCGTTTTCCACCTATAGAGTCGACCAGGATGAAAGCGATTACACCTACGGCATGGTAGCGATCTAGCTTTTTTACTTTCCCAAGGTGCTGAGTTCCCTTAAAAGTTCTTCCATTTGCCTTTTCGAGTTTTGTGCAGTTCCTTTCGCGGAAAGGCGTCATCTTCCTGAAGTCTATTTCTCGCTGCTACTCTAATTCTAGCACGCCTACTCCCTTGTTTACCAGATGTACGTTCCCATATGGCCCTAGAATGTGGATTCGTCAATGTCCTTAGGTTAGACCCTTGAGGTTCCTCAGTCAACAATGTCTTCTGGGATAATGAGGAGTTTCCCTTGACCATAGAAGGTTCGATAGGGGCTTCTTGTCTAGACATCCTATAGCAAAGGCAAAAGAGAGGTCGTCAGATGAAAGGCGGAATATATCTCACTTACGCAAATCAATGAGTACAATGTGTTTGAAGTTCACTAACTAAAATCATGAGATCACCTAGTGGTGAATATTTCTCCCATCTATTGTTATTAGTCTGACACCAAAATCAATATAAATCAGGCAACCTATAAAGCATACCACTTGGGCTCAGTCAATATGTTTAAACAATGTCTATATGAACTTACACATCATAACCCCAGCCTGAAAACTCTGACTGCAATGCTTTTGTTGCCATTCTAATATCTCAAGATAACCAGTTCATATTGTTGTCAAAATTCAACACAGAGTAAAGTATTACCTTAAAAGTACCCAAAATATAGTTACATGCATATATCACGCATCCATCAAACTTTAACTCTCTAATCTACCATATCACTTATATCTCTCAATCACAGCACAACCAATGGCCATTAGCTATTAGAGCTATTCATAAGAAGATCATAATCCTATTCCCCCATTATCTTCTTCAGGTACTGTTAAATATCTTTCAATTTGAAAGGCAAGTGGTATCGGTCAACTACTGTGTAACTGGCACAAATTTCAATCTTATGCTGAAACATCAGATAAAAAAGTGGTCAAAACCTAATCCACCTTTTCAAAGTCTAACCTCAATCACATGCTAGCTTAGGGTTAGGAGTCTACAACATCTCAGCTTAAGCCGTAACTACCATCGGACGTGCTGCTTCAGCTTAATAACTAATTACTTAACCTTTTTCCCAAACTCGTAATAAAAACACGTATCAACAAATTCCTAAAACTATTTAGTCAAAGCCATTTATTTTCCCATCCTATCCCCATTTTCATTTGTCTAGATACGAGTCTACAGAATCATATAACCTAACTAGGAAAATCATTTCTTAAATTCTAACATCCCAAAATTGTAATGCTCTGATACAATTTCTGTCACGACCCGAACACACGGGCAGACCCGCGAGCTAGGCACGTGATCGGCCGCAGACCCAATGGACTCAAATCAAGGGCTTTGCCAGGCCTTATTTAAACCTGTCAACAATTCTAAAATCATGCACTAACTAACACCATAATATGACTTCTAAAAGGTCCTTACAGATCTTCCCAAAATTATCTCTACTAAATTCCTCCATAATGACTGGTATAAGTTATTTAAAGGAAACCTCATGGAGTTAAGCTACAAACAATTCTAGAAATAAACCAGCAGTATCATAATTTCTCAAGGAACTTAATTCAGCCTCCTAACAAGCATCTCCCACGGCTTCATTCTCATTTCCCTCGCAATACTCATGTTCATCTAGTTGATCGCCTGAAAACATTTATAAAAGGGGGTGAGCTTGGGGCTCAGTAAATGCACATACCACATTCCTAAAATAGGTTCTGGGATTCATAAAAGCATACCATGTTTTCTTTTCGATTTAAAACTGATAAACATTTTCATAAGAGTTATTATACATATATCTATTTTATGAAAGCAATTCATCCAAGATTCACAGTAACGATGCATGACATCAAGAAGGCTCATTAACAACTATCACAGTTCATCATAACATAGGTATGCTGCAGTCAGCGTACATTCTCCCCTGACTAGGGCCCATAAAATAAACCCACATATAGCTGGCACACGTCTTCCACAGCATGAGTTAGTGGGTCTCCTTTGTTAGTTTAACACATGCACTCCACACCTACGTAGCATTGGTTCCCTAAGATGCACAGTCACATGTACTAATCTTCAAGTATCACCTTCACTATTTTGTCCAAAGCCCCAGCAGGAAGTGGCTTCTTCCTGCCACCCTTGTCCAGGGTCTCTTCCCAGAACACTAACACCCACTCACTCTCAGTACGTGCACACACTAAACTCTCAAGCTTGCACTTTAACACTTAGATATACCCATATTTACGCATACCTATATGCATCTCACTCTTCACGGCTACTCTCTTCTCACGGCTCTTTCACACAGTGCACACCACATCTGCACTCCCACTGTTTCACTCTTTCTACGCACACATATATATACACTATAACACATACATTGATACATGCACCACCCATGGCAACTATACCCACTGTATACATTACACAACTTATATTCACTGCTCTTTCCACATTTCATTTCACACTCCAAACATCATATACCCACTACCTTGCGACATGGGTTTTTCTCCTTGCCCAAGCCACACGGCATTCGCCGGCAACGGCCTCGCCGCACTGCTACTCCCTCTTCTTCTTCATCGCACGTGGCCACTTCAACACCGCCTATTTTCACAATCAAAACAGCCGCACCTCCATCCGTTTCTATGCAAAGGCAGCCATGGCTATCTTCATAAAAACTCCATATGGCACCATGGCTGTCTCTACGCTCCTTGCGCTACAACTCCTTCATGGTAACCTTACTATCATACTCCGTTTCTACGCAGCCATGGCTGTCTCTCACGAGTCCATCAAGGCGCCATGGCTGCCGCCGCAATCCGTATATGTATGTACCTATGTGTATTACACTGATCTAGATAAAGTTCACAGATTTTATGTATAAGGAGGACCCAATTGCATCAACTATAATATCCTCTCGTATAAACTTAGCTTTGAAAAGTAAGCTTACCAGAAAACGTTCTTCAATTTCCAACGAATTCCCTCTCTTCCTCTCGGTATCCTTTGCTCGAACAGAGGTGGCGCAGTGGAGAGAAAACTAGGGTCGGCTGCGAGAGAATGTCATGTTTATATATAACCCGAAACCCTAATTTGGGCAAAGACAAGAAAACTTCTCTCCCTTTTGTCGCTAAATACATCAATCAACATTAATAATATCCTTTATCGTTAGATTTTTCTTATGATTCCAAAATTGTTGCTATAAGTCGCTAAAGAAAAGTATACTAACGCTAAACAAGAGTTCTTCGCTAAAAGACGCAAATATCTTACATGTAAAATTTGTCGCTAAAGAATTAAATAAAATTTGTTAAAAATTACTAAAAATTCAAACATAAAATCGGGGTATTACAGATAAGGTTAGATTAAGGATCCGATTATCGGATCGAATTAACTAGCTATCGTAAGATGCTATGAACGGTTAAGTGGTAATGGGTAGAATAAGGAGTGCATACATGTTGAATGATGACTAACGAGCAGGATATGATTTGACTAGGTGATGCAGCTAGTTGCTTCGGCTATAAGCCAAGCTGGTAAGGACAATGCGGTTCAATATGCTAATTCATTGTTCGATTAGCATGCCATGTTGATGACGTGTTGTTGGATTCTTGTCGTTATGATTGGACACAGGTAGTCATTGTAATCGGTATATGCATATTTGAATTGTGTTGTTGAGGACTTAATGTGGAATAAATTCCCTTAGTCCACCCCGTGGATAGAATTTAATGAGGTTGATGCGTGTCCTAGTATGCTATGATTCGATTCGATTAGCATACTTGAAGTTGATGATGATATTGTGTAGGGGTTATTGTGTGGTGGTTGTGAGATGCCGACAATTATTGATAGCCGATATCTCTTCTCTTTGAGAACACCATTGAGGACTTATGGCAACTTCTCCCGAGTTCGCCCTATCGTTGAGGATGATGCTATGGTGATCGTTGCATTGTTGCTGTGAAATGTCGTCACTTATTGATAACTAACATTTCTCTTATGTAAGAATGCTATTGAGGGCTTGCGGCAAATTTCTCCCAAGCCCGGCCTGTTGATGATGTCATGTTGAACTCATATTGTTGGGTCTGAATACCGGTTGATCTTCTGATCCGGTATTCCTTGTTGAGCTGTGTTGTTGAGGACATAAGGTGGAATAAATTTTTTCTTAGTCCACCCCGTTAATGATGTCTTGTTGCTTGACTGTAATGTGGTTAGGGATAACACTCTAAATGAATTCCCTGCTTGTTAACAGTGTCTCTTATATTTACTTGAGACTGAGATGAAATCCCGTAAAATGGGGCATCAATATGAGAAGGATGGCCTATGAATTATGATCACTGGCCAAAGAGGATGAATGTCGCTCGAGCAGGGTCTGTCGTGTCTGTCATGTCCATGTGCATTGCATTTGATTTTCTTTTGATATTGATGATTTTAATGATTTGTATTTCAATGATGTTTGCCTTTACGACCTTGAATTTTGGGTCACTTGCTTAGTAGGTCGGTCAATCGGTCCAGTCCATGAGGAGGTGGCAGTCATGCTGTTCTGTTGGGCCTTAAAGCTGCTCAGTCTAACGAAAGAAAAATTATCGTTTGACAAGTTATGTTGACGTTGAAATTTATTGACTACTCTTGATTCATTGCTATCGTTGAGATGATTATTATTCCTTCGAGTCTTTTGAATCATTTGTATACGATACTCCTCGTGTTGTCTTTACTGGGCGATTTACCCTCATTCCTTTGTTGTATTTTGCAGGCTATAAGGTTGATCCAGGGGAACCTTCTAGAAAAGGGAAGAGAAACAAGCTAGAAAAGTTGAGGAAGAGGATAAGTTGTGTGAGGTAAGACAAGCTAGGAATGGTGAGATAAAGATTGAGTTACGAGATAGGTTGATAAGAGTCACACGACTACAGTCGTATATTAGGCTGTAATCATTCATTTTGTTTGAAGACTTGAAAGTCTTCCACTGCAGTATGATGTATGTTTATAAGAAATTTTTTGTAAGGATGCATTTTGGAGCCTCTATTAATGTTGTATGAGTATGAGGATGTAGTTGCTCTGTATTCAGCAAAGGTTTTGAATGTGATTATGATCGATAACTCAGCTCGGTGATGTCACCTGGGTTGAGGGTGTCACAGAAATGCAGTTCGAGTTAGATGCCAAGTGTGATGATGTGGGACACAGCAAGGGCGGAGCAAGGGTAGAGACCAAGGGCTTCCCAGAAAGAGCCTTAGGGTGGCAGGGCTTTGAGGGCGATGGTGAAGGGTGAATACATGACAACAGTCACAGTCTGATGCTTAGGTCTAGAGTCAGGGTCCTATGTATTTCTCTCTCTAGGATTCTAGAGTGAGAAAGTAAAAATGTCAGAGTTCTGTGAATCTAAAAAATCTGAAGTCCTACAATTGAATTCTCAAGACCTCTATTTATAGAGGTTGAGATAATGGTGTCATCACATGACACGTGGTGCTCCCCGGGAGTGACACGTCACCGAGGGGTCCACAGCTGCCTGTGCTCCATGGACTGTCGAATAGCATATTCACCCGGCCTGTCCCGTACAACATCGCTCTGTCTATCTGGAAAGACTGGCTCCCACAGCGTCGATGTGGCCAGAGAACCCCCTTGATCTAGCCATTAATCTAAGCCCTTGTAGAGTCCCACAGGCCTGGTAGTGGTGGGAAAGACCTAACGCCTAGCTGCCAGGTGGACTAGGCGCAATGCCCTCCGAAGACTTGTTCCCCTCTCGGAGTGACATGGGGGTCAAGTCCCTAAGGGTGCCGACGTGATCCCCTAGTGCTGGAGCACGTAGGCAAGTCCTGAAGGTACCCTGATGGAGATAGTGTCCCGAAGGAGTCGCCTATCCCATTACGCAGGGTCCTCAAGCCGGAGCACTACGAACGGAGCCCCCCGAAAAGAAGACGGCGATAGCTTTATGGTAACAAGCCTATCCCACTGCGAGGGGTCCTTGTGCCAGAGCACTACAAGCGGAGCCCCTCGGAATGAAGATGGCGATGGCTTTGTGGTAACGAGCCCATCCCACTGCGAGGGGTCCTCGTGCCGGAGCACTACGAACGGAGCCCCTCGGAATGAAGACGGCAATAGCTTTATGGTAACAAACCTATCTCGTGGTGGCGATAGCTTTGTGGTAACGAGCCCATCCCGCTACGAGGGGTCCTCGTGCTCGAGCACTATGAACGGAGCCCCCCGAAATGAAGACGACGATGGCTTTGTGGTAACGAGCCTATCCCGTGGAGGCGATGGCTTTGTGGTAATGAGCCCATCCCCCTACGAAGGGTCCTCGTGCCAGAGCAATACGAACGGAACCCCCCAGATGTTTCATTTTATAAATTTTGTGTCATTCCTAGGCTGATGGCTATTTTTAGCAGAATCGGCTTCTGAGAGCTCGATCCGAACACCGGTTCGGAATTTTTAGGCAAAAACTTTCAGAATTACTTTTTAGCCCAAAAAATGACTTCAAGTTACTTAAAATAGTGTTTGAATGTGTTTTTTTATATTTTTTTGGTATGGAAATCACCGGGGGTGTTTTGGTAATTTTACGTATAAAATGTACTTTTGGGTAAATTCACTTACAATGGGAATATTCTGGTGATTATACTTAAGGGAAGGACATTTTAGTGATTTAAGTATGAGGGGGATGCTTTTTGTAAATTTATACCTATGTGTATTTTGGGAACTTTACCTACCCGGTGAGGGGTTCATTCTGAGAGTATGTGCGATTCAGTACAAAACTCATAATATCGCAGTATAGATTGCATTCTGATAATTGGGTTGTTCTATTTATGTTAAGCAAAAGACTTTTCGGATAGACTATCTTAACTTCGGATCCAAGTAAGGGTTTCTATCTGCACCCTTGGTAAGGATTTCTACACGAACCCTAATTTTGATAACTTGTGTTCGCAAGTATTCCTTCGATTAACTTATGGCTATTTTATGCATTGATATTAGCATGTTATTGCCAAGCAATCCCTAATATTAAACATGAATCGGTTATTTGAAAATCTTATCGATGCTCGCCTGTTGTTGCATGCTGAAGAAATTCGATAACTATTAGTATTTATTGTTCTGAATGATTGTAACTAAATTCGATAACTATTGGTATTTGTTCTTGCTATTTGTCCATGGCTATTCTTGAATTGTGAGTGATGAATTGATATCAGCATGTTTAATTGTCATATAAACCCTAATTGATATTAGTTATTGAATTCATGTTAATGCTCAATTTTATTACATGTCAAGCATTGAATTTCTTGCTGATTCTGTGATTGTTGTCTTTTGTGCTAACCCGGGGGTCTGTTCTGATGGAAGCATTACAAGGATGGTCTGTTCCTATGTCCTACGAGGAACGCAGGCTATTTCCTTGAACAATGGAAAGGGCTAGTTATCGTATATCATACATGCGTAGACTTTTGTTCACACCCTATTCTGGTCGCACCCCAGGGCACGGTAAGGGACCTATTTTGCGCGACACATCACCCAGTCAACGGTCAGTTATTCAACGCCATCACCTGGTCAAAGCGCATCTTCTTTCGAGCATTCACAGGCATCACAAATGCAGCGACGTCAACACAGTCAAAATGCTTGGAAAAAGGGCTCGCCCCCTGAAGGGGGTCGGCCACCCCCTCTCAAAGGGGGTCGGCCACCCCTTCTTAGGGGGGTCGGCCACCCCCTTCTCCAAGGGGGTCGGCCACCCCCTTTCCCAGGGGGTCGGACACCCTTTTGTCTTGCAAGGGTCACTTCTAAACCTCGCCATCATTCATCGCGCTCTCAAAATTGCTCGCTCAACACCAATTGCTCCGCCACGTTCGTCGCCGCACCCGTGCGCCACTTCTCATGTTGCGTGCCCCCGGCACCAAGTATTGCTCCGCGATGTTTGTTGCCACGCCAATGCACCATCGTCATGATACATGTCCCCTGCACCAAGTATTGTCTCTGCGACTGTCGTCGCCGTGCCCATGCACCACAATCAATGCCTCTTGATGTAGGCACCGCGCCCAAGCGCCACAATCATGTTACATGCTTCCGGAGGGGCTCCGGCCCTCACTGCGGGATGGGCTCACAACCTTAAAGCCATCACCAGCTTAATCAAACTAGGGGATGGGCTCACAACCATAAAGCCATCGCCGGCTCAATCAAACTGTGGGATGGGCTTAAAGCCATCGCCTGCTCAATCAAGCTGCGGGATGGGCTCACAACCTTAAAGCCATCACCGGCTCAATCAAATTGCGGGATGGGCTTAAAGCCATCGCCGGCTCAATCAAACTGCGGGATGGGCTTAAAGCCATCGCCGGCTCAATTAAACTGCGGGATGGGCTCACAATCTTAGAGCAATCTCCGGCTCAATCAAACTGCGGGATGGGCTCATAACCTTAAAGCCATCGCCGGCTCAATCAAACTGTGGGATAGGCTCACAACCGTAAAGCCATCGCTGGCTCAATCAAACTGCGGGATAGGCTCACAACCATAAAGCCATCGGCTCAATCAAACTGCGGGATGGGCTTAAAGCCATCGCCGACTCAATCAAACTACGGGATGGGCTCACAACCTTAAAGCCATCACCGGCTCAATCAAACTGCGGGATGGGCTCACAACCTTAAAACCATCACTGACTCAATCAAATTGCGGGATGGGCTCACAACCTTAAAGCCATCGCTGGCTCAATCAAACTCGGGATGGGCTTAAAGCCATCGCCGGCTCAATTAAACTTCGGGATGGGCTCACAACCTTAGAGCAATCGCCATCTCAATCAAACTGCGGGATGGGCTCGCAACCTTAAAGCCATCGCCGGCTCAATCAAACTGTGAGATGGCTCACAACCGTAAAGCCATCACCGGCTCAATCAAACTGCAGAATGGGCTTAAAGCCATCGCCGGCTCAATTAAACTGCGAGATGGGCTCACAACCTTAAAGTCATCGCCAGCTCAATCAAATTGCGGGATAGGCTCACAACCTTAAAGCCATCGCCGGCTCATTCTAACTGCGGGATGGGCTTAAAGCCATCACTGGCACAATCACCGGGGGCTCCAGCCCTTGCAGAGGGATGGGCTCACAAAACTGAAGCCATCGCTGGTACAACCTCAAAGCCATCAACATCACACTCGCAGGGGGCTCCGACGTGAAGACTTCCCCGGAACGAACTCTAAGCACTGAGCGGCGACTATGCCCACTCATGTAACTGTTGATCATCGACACCACCGGGGCAATGACCCTGGGGTCACTCCAGGACGGGAGCAGGTCCTCGAAGGGCATCGCACCTAGTGAACCTGGCAGTTGGCTACAGGGGCAACCCTCACCGCTATCAGGTTCTCTGCGTGTCTCTTGACGCAGCTCGTGGGATTCAGTAAGGGCTTGGACTGGTGGCAGGGGCAAAGGGCTACTCTGACCGAGCTACCGCGGCATGAGCAGTCTCCTCAGACAGGCAGAGAGATGTTGCAAGGGCGAGGCAGCACGAACTTGGGGATCGGCAATCCAACGGAGAATCAGTACTTTGGACCCCCTGGCGATGTATCGCTCCCATGGGATGACACATGTCAACTTAAGACACATTCACATTTTTGCCTATAATTAGTGAACTTTGGAGCTTATTCAAGGATCTTTTTCTCATTTGGCATTTTCACTTTCTCTCTCTAAAAAGCCGTTCTCTCTGGAATTCTAGTGAGAAAAACACATTTGGACTTCTCTCACCGGACCCTTGACGTTGCACCCTTGACTCAGACTGTCGACCGCCGGCCCTGTTCGTCGTCGCCCTGCATGCGCGGCTCTGTCAGCCCTCGCGACCCGTCTAGGGAGCCTTGCTCTCAGCCCTTACTCCATCCTTGTTGTCTCCCACTTTGCCTACCTAGAAGCTGACTCAGACTGCATCCTTTGTGGCACCTCCACGTAGCAGCGAACCCCTTTTCCTGGGCAATAACTTTCTATACATTGCTTGAGTGGCATTGCCTTTTCCTAAGATCAATATCTTCTAAATTTGTTTATATTGTATCTTACAGCGATTATTTTAAAAGTGAAGAGAAATGAATGTGTTGATATCTGATTGAAGGGGATTGTCTGCAACCCTTCTCCATATTGTGATCAAACAATTTGTGATTGTCTGCAACCCTTCTCCATATTGTCTTTGAAGTATAATTGTACTACTTTCGAAATTCTTTGCAAAATCTTCGAAATTCTTTGCAAAATCATCATTGTACTTTAAAATGGTGTATAATTGTTTATTATCATTTTGGAAAATCATCATTGTATTTCGAAATGATGACTTTAAAAATGATCTTCAAATGATCATTTTAGTATCCGTTTATGATTGTTAATGATCATTTTGGAATTTTGAAAATGATCTTCAAATGATTGTTTTGGTATTCGTTTATGATTGTTAATGATTGTTGTGGAATATGTTATGATTGTTAATGTTTGTTTTGATATGTTTTTATAATTATTTATGATTGTTTTAGTATTTGTTTATGATTGATTATGATCGTTTTGAAAATCATCATCAAAATGTTTATAATTATTTGAAATGTTTTGAAAAATTATCATTAGATGGACTCTCGAGCCGTTTGTACTTCCTTCAGTTGTTCCTTAAACAATCTTACTGAGCTTTTAAAAGCTCACCCTTCCTTTGATTCCCTTCTGTAGGTAATGATCAAATGTTGATTGCTAGGGGATGGGTTAGATTCAACCACTATTTGTGTAATATGACTTCTGCCTAGGTCAGTGCTATTAACTCGTTCTGTAAAGAACTTAAGTTTTAATAGTTTTCGTTTAAGCAATTTTTTTGTAACCTATATTTTGAAGAATTTGAGTTAATGTTTAGTTAGAAACTCTGAAGTATGCGTCAGTAAACATGTTTGATGTGATTTAAATTGATCTGGCAGTTATTGCTCCAGAAGTTCGAGGCGATGGAGCTCTACATTTTCGGGTCATTACATCGACACACGGTGCCCAATGGATGTTTCCATGTTTTTGGCAAGCTGGCAACCTTTTGCATATTTTATGCAATCTTCCATTATGGTTGGCCAGTAATGACTGTGTAAACGGATCAACCACCTCTTTTTGCACCTAATTGATGTGCTCCACAAATACCGTCATGTACTTTAGCCATTACCTACATGGCTTCTATCCGTCCAAGGTACCATAATGCCAAACCATTTGGCTTTCTTTTGAACAGATCTTCGTTCAACATAAAATATTTTACTGCCCAAAATTTTACCTTTCTGCCTACTTTAGACTGTAGATTATGTAGGAATTGAACAATTGCGCTTCTCCAATCATCTTTGACCATATTGAATCGACTTACCATTTCAATTTGTTGTAACTTTCTCCAATTCATGGCAATTGCTTTCATACCTTAACCCAATATTCGGTAACCCCTATTGAAATTTGTTACCCTGTTGCCAATTGTGCCATGACATTGGCATCATTATTCTCGATCTGGGGAATGTGTGTTATAGTAGCATCATTAAATTTGTTTAACAGATACATAGCATAACTAAAGTACATTTCCAATCTGGCTGCAAAACATTTGAACCCCCCACTTAACTGTTTCACAACCAATTGAGAGTCAACAAAACTTTGTATGTTCACTACATGCATCTCTAACAACATTCCCAAACTGATTATCAACGGCTTGTTTTCGGCTCGATTATTTGAACAATTTGAAACGCGAACTGATGGATAAATCCTACAGGTGATATCAACAATACTTCGGCACCAGCTCCATCACTTATTTTTTATCCATCAAATGTCATTCTCCAAGGAATGATACCGATGTATAGTTCCTCTTCTTTTGTACCCTTACTAGGATGATCTGCTAAGAAATTGGCCAATACTTGGCCTTTTGAGGAATGTAGGTTAAATTATACTATATTAAGGCTACTATCCATTTGCCCATTTTAGCTCTTAATACCAGCCTTGTTAGTATGTATTTTATTAGGTCCGTTTGTGCAATAACTAACAGTTCAAGGGGCCATAAATAATGTTTGAGTTTGATGGGAGTAGAATAAAAGATGAAACTCATCCTCTTCCTGATAGCAGGATATACTCCTTTAATCACTCAAATGAGCAAGTAATTGGCAATATTGAACGAAGGGTAAGTACTCGATCTTCTGTAAATCTTTTTTGTGCCAATTTTGTCTTTCCATCAGAAATTGAGCCTAAAAATGTTTATGAGGCTCTCAAAGATGATGAGTGAATCCTTGCCATGCATAAAGAATTGATTTAATTTGAAAGAAGCAATATTTGCACTATAGTCACCCCTCCAGTTCAACTAAAGGTTATCGACACTGAGTGTGTTTCGCAAAACAAACTTGATGAAGATGGCCATATTGTTCAAAACAAGGCTAGATCAGTAGCCCAGTGATATAATCAAGTTGAAGGAGTTGATTTTGATGAAGCCTTTGCCCCTGTTGCTCGACTTGAGGCTATCCAAATGCTTTTGGCATTTTCATTTAACATGACTTTCAAACTTTATCAAATGGACGTGAAAAGTGCCTTCTTGAATGGGGTCATTCAGGAGAAAGTTTTTGTTAAAGAACCTCCCAGTTTTGAAAATGAAAAAATACCTTAATCATGTTCTTATATTGAAAAAAGCTCTATACGGTCTTAAGGAAGCTCCTCGAGCTTGGTAGGATCGTCTTAGCAACTTTCTCATTGATCATGGATTCTCTCATGATGAAGTTGATATCACTTTATCTACCAAATCTAGATGTTTGCATATTCTTATTGTCCAAATCTATGTTGATGATATCATTTTTGGAGCCACTAATGATGATCTGTGCCAAGAGTTTGCTGAGAATATACGCAGGGAATTCGAGATGAGTAATGATGTGAGAACTTACTTTCTTTCCCGGCCTTCAAATCAAGCAATCAAAGGAAGAAATTTTCATCAATCAATTGAAGTACACATGTGAGCTTTTAAAAAGGTTTGGTACGGATAATGCTAAACTTAGAGGTACTCCTATTTCTCCTAGTGTCAGTCTTGTTTAAGACGAAAATGATGAAGATGTTGATCACAAACTCTATCACGGCATCATTGGTAGTCTGTTATATCTTACGGCTTCAAGGCTTAATATCATGTTTAGCGTATAAATATGTGCATGTTTTCAAGCTTGCTCCAAAGAATTCCATCTTGCAGCAATCAAACGTATATTTATATGCTTATTTGGGACTGCAAAATTAGGACTCTGGCATCCGCAAAATTATTCTTTTGATTTTGTCGGTTTTTCTGATTCCGATTACGCTGGATGTCTAGTTAATCGTAAAAGCACCAGTGGTACGTGCCAATTCCTTTGTGAATTGCTTGTGTCCTGGCATAATACAAAACAGACATTTTTGGTGCTGTCTATCGCTGAGGCAATATATCTTGCAACCGGTAGTTGTTTTGCTCAAGTTTTTTGGATTCGATAAACTTTACAAAATTTTGGTATTTTCTTAGATAATATTTGTATCATGTGCGATAGTAGTAGTGCTATTGATATTATTAAAAATCCTGTTCAGCACTCTCGCACGAAGCACATCGATATCTGTCACCATTTTCTTAGAGACAACGTTCAGAAAGGATTGATAGAACTCAAGAAAGTAGGTTTGGTAGATCAACCTGCAGACATCTTTACAAAAACCCTTCGCCGAAGCTAGTTTTTGTTCTCTCCGCCGCCGCTTAGGAATGTACGACCTCAGCTAGATGTCGTCTTTTCTTATTCATCCTCGACTTAACACTTTCTCTTAAATGTAATTGCCTTTTCAGTCTTATTTTTCTTCTGCTCGTTTAATTCAAACGAATATGGATTCATTTGAATGACATGTTTCAATTAAATATCTCTTTCGATCGACCAAGTAGTCAATCTCAACCGAATGAAATCTCACTTTGAGTTTTTCAGTCGAAGGAAAATACCCTTCCTTTAGAATTAAAACTAATTCCGTTGAATAAAAATGATTTCATTTGGATGAAACCTATCACTTGCACTTGCCTTTTATCTTTTGAACCTTTCATTCGATCAAATCTCCTTTCATTCGAATGAAATGTTTTCGTCTATAAATATTATCTTTCACTTTTCACTGTCTCTACGTCATTGTCACAAAACTTTTTCATCTTTTCATCCTCTTTCTCTTT
Source organism: Escallonia herrerae (assembly GCA_033070095.1). Lineage (NCBI taxonomy): Eukaryota > Viridiplantae > Streptophyta > Magnoliopsida > Escalloniales > Escalloniaceae > Escallonia > Escallonia herrerae. The sequence continues at coordinate 80,386 of JAVXUP010000542.1, forward strand.
GTTTCTTATCTTCATTTGCCATGGACAGACCATCCACGAGTCGGCCATGTTCCAGACATCGTCTCAGACTTGAAGAAGATACTGATAGTAAACCTGAAGTTATCCCGGTCCTCACTCATCGCAGCACTCCTTCCTCCTCTCAACCAACTACTACTACTGCACTGGCTCACTCAGCCGTTCCTGCCGATCCCTTTCCTTCCACCACTATCCACAGCACTACAGGTACCAATGTTCCTCCTCCTTCATCCTCCTCTCTCTCCCTTACCTATCCACCTCCCACCTATCCTTACACCTCATCTAACATCATCCATCATTTGTCTCATTTTTTTGAAACCATTGAAGACCAAGTAAACTACTATGTTTTGCTGGTCGCGAAATCGTCCAAGGTTGACCATGTGACCTTGATCTCATGAAAGAACTTGGTGTTAATCCTTTTTTTGTCTGAATGGGTGCACATATCTCCTTACCACACCCATTGATTATGACCCCCATTTAGTTCAAATATTTTATGCTAGCATGACATACAACTCAATCACCCCCCGTGTACATCCTGTTTTGCACGTAATTCTATCATACAACCTTGCAGGCCACACCAGCTCTTATGCTACCTTTACTTATCTTGATATTATTCTCCTAACCCATTTCGTTCGAGGCTTTCCTTTATCTTAAGGGTATTATGATTATGAACATGGCTAACCGCAAAAATAAGCAAGTTGCCCATCTTCCCAATGGTCTTCTTCTCCCTAATGTTTTTAAATATTTCATCGTTCCCCTTTCCACCTCTGTCTCTGAGTGTGTCCCTATTTCCCCCTCCTATTGTCATTCTCGCCACTCTCTGTGGCACTAGCTTCATCATTAGAATAGACCCTACAACACATGCCTTCTCTTGTGAGAGAGCAACACAACCACAGTCACCTCCCCCAGCACCTCATGCACCTACTTCCTCCTCTGCACCAAGTCCCTCTTTACCACCACCTCAATCCTTCAACCCTGGTCCTACCTGTTGACTTATCGATTTTGATGATTCTAAATTAATTATTTCTAACATTAAATTGACAACATTATTAAGATAAATATTTCAGGATTTTTCCTAATCAAACGAAGACAAAGATTTTGCCTTGGACAAAGCTTGGACTTGAACTCGCACTTGGACTTGAACTTGAACTCGGACCACATTGAAGATGTAGTGACTAAAGTATATTTTTATCTTTTCTGTATTGGTACTAAGTCTTTCTTAAAAGATCTCCCAGAAATTCAAGTAAAGAACCAAAATCTGAAAGTTTCATTCAAAGGCAAACTATTTCCATTTGACTCAATCGTGCAGTGTTTCTTTTCTTGTCCTAAAAAGACTTTTCGGTCGAAGTTAAACCTTTTCAGTCGAAGCTAAACTTTTCGGTCAAAGCTAAACTTTTCTGTCGAAGCTAAAGTTTTTGGTCGAAGCCACAAAGTTTTCGGTCGAAGCAAAGTTTTCAGTTGAATGAAATGCCATTTTCATTCGACTCAATTCTTCAGTGTCTTTAACATCTTTTCTCACTAAGTTTTCATTCGACCGATTTCTCTGAGATGTACTTTGAGTCGAATCAAACCTATGTTTTATTCGAATCAATTCTTTCTGGCCTCCCCTTTATAACGGTTCACTTTCTACTCCAGTATAAAAAGGGATCCTTGAGAGCATTTGATACACTTCTCGCCATTCACAAAAAATCTCTCTTACTTCTCTCAGAATACTCTCTCATCCTATTCTCATACTTTCATCTATTCACTATTGAGTGAGTTCATCTTTGAGAAAGTTTATTGTAAGCTTCTTAGTTTTTGGTTCTTGAAAGAATATAGATCTTCCCACCTAAGAAGGCTTAGTCTTAGATTATTCGTTGTAACATCTACTCAAGAAGGAGTTTTTCTGTTGTATTACATTGTAAAATTCTTTTTAATTGTAAACTATTGGAAACCTTAGAACGGTTTCAAAAATTGTACTGCGGTTTGTGCTAGCACCCAAAGCTAGTTGGTTAGTGGAAGGCTCGAGTAGGTCTCCTTTGTATGGAGTGCTCGGGGACTGGACGTAGGCTAGTGGGGCCAAACTAGTATAAATCCATGTGTTGATTTATTATTATTACGGACCTACAAGTGGTATCAGAGCCATGTGCTCTAGTATTTTCTTTTGACTTAATCGTCTAGAGCTAAAGATCGCATTATGGAAGAAGGATCAGCAACCACTAGGCCACCTTTGTTGAAGAACGACAACTACAACTACTGGAAAAAATTGTATGAGAAATTTCTTGAAATGGACCAGACAGAACCTAGATTCCAAAAGGGATTCTCGAAATGGACGCTCATTAGGCACAACTTTTCTCCATGGATGATAAAACAAAGAACATTATTAGCTATGGCCTCGACATGAATGAGTACAGTCGTGTCTCAGCATGTGAGATAGCTAGAGAAATATGGAGGTTGTTGGAGGTCACTCATGAAGGTACAAATCAGGTGAAAGAGACCAAGATTGACATGTTGGTCTAGCAGTATGAAGCCTTCAAGATGAAGGAGCACGAGTCCATAAATGAGTTTTACGGTCTCTCACTCTTCTTCTCTCTTGCACATTTGTCACTCAAGGACCGACCATGGACTCAAACCCTCGTCTGCATAGTCGTCGTCGCCTTGTAATGCACGTCTCCGACAACGAAGACGAATCCGATGGGGCACCACCGCCTCCTGTCGCTGATCCATCACCTCCTGTGGTTGTCACTACTCAGACTGAAGCCATTCCCACACGTCGCCGCACCCGCCAGACGTCAATTGCTCTTGCATGCTTGTCATCCACTGCACCTACTCAACGGACGTCTGCTGCTCCTCTATCCTCTTTAGGTACTGCTGTTGCTGCTGCTGCTCCTCCTCCTACTCCTACTGCCTCTTCTTCATCTTCTTCTCCTCCTACCTGCCCGCCACCCACATGTCCCTATATTTCTCCTACCCAAATTCTTCACATTCCCCATTTTTTTGAGTCAGCTGATGACCAAATCAACTATTACACAAAATTTGTTAATCGGGGATGTCGTACTGGGGTCGTCCAAGTGATGTCAACTTAATGACTCAACTTGGTCTTACCGGTCTTTTTTGACCGAATGGGCTGTCCATCCATTCTTTCTCCTTCCTCCATTTACTATCCTTGTCTTGTTCGAATGTTCTATTCAAATGTGACATTTAATGCCCTATCCTCAGCCTTTTTGACCACATATGTTAATAGGGTCACTATCCGCCTCGATGCCACCTCTTTAGCCCAAATCCTCGATTTTACAAACCAATCCTCCACCATTGTTTTTCCTGAAAATACGTGGTGCACCAGTAGCTCCTTTACCCTTCTTTAACAAACCCAAACACTTTTAGGAGACCCGTCCATTTCTCAACCCCGCAAACCCAGCTTAGGTGACCTTTCCCCTCTTCATCGTGTCCTTCACCTTATTTTGTGTTATAACCTTTCTAGCCGTTCTGGCTCTTTTGTCTCCTTTACATATCTCAACATTGTTCTCCTCACGCACTTCATTTGAGGCTCTCCTTTAAACATTGCGGGTATTATCATGCTCGTAATGGAGGCCCGGAAGAAGAAATCCTCAGCTCATCTTCCATTTGGTCTACTCTTGACTCGAGTTTTTGAATATTTTCATGTCCCCATTCCCACCTATTTCTCAGAATGTATATCTATTCTGAGTCAGCATATTCTTGACGAGACTTCTCTTTGTCGTGCGGGTTTCACTATTCACACTGACCTAGCAACACTGTTTCTCTCGAGCGTTTCGCATCTACCGATTCAACTCAAACTACGTCCATTCCAGCTCCTACTCCATCTCTCGCTCCTTCTCCATCTCTCGCTCCTTCTCCATCTCCCGCTCCTGCATTTCACCTGCCACCACCTTCTGACCCTTCTCCGTCTGTACCACCCCCACCTACTGATCCTTTTCCCTTTATACCACCTCCACCCTTCGACCCCTCCTCTTTTTCCCCGCCTCTACCCACGTCTCCTCACCCTTCCGATCCCTTCTTTAGCCCTCTTAACGACTTTTCCAACCTTAATTTTGATGAATTCTTATCCTCTGATAACTCCAAACTCTCTCAGCACCTTTCTCATCTCTCCACTTCAATTCAGTTAATACTTGAATCACAAACCACTCTTGCTACCTATGTTGTAGCAAACCATACCGCCCTCCTCCTTGAGCTTGCTGCTCTTCAGCAGTCAGTTCAACAATCCTTAGCCCAGCTTTTCTCTAACCAAATAGACTTTCATATCCTTCTTAACGAACTTGCCTTTAATCTCTCCTCTCTTCCTCTCAACCACACTCCTATTCTGGAGAGTCTGACTCGGATACAGCATGATCTCCACCGATAGCAGGATGTTGCTCTTTAGGCTCATCGTCATCAAGCCTATCTCACTACGAGCATACTGACTGAGCAGAACTGTTACCTAGCGCATCAGATCTTTGACAAGGCTCATGGGTTTCGGGTCATGCATCCGGATATCTTTCCGTTTTGCCACACCAGCACTGAAGGGGAAGAATGGTTCTTCAACTCACGTCTACCTTACAACCCTCCGATGTCGTGCTCTCCACGTGTCGTCGAAGTTGTTGAAGTACTCACAACTGCGCCACCGCCTGCTGATCCCTCCTCCTCCGCTCAGGGTGCTCGTCGACATGCTCCGTTGCCTACAGATCCTTCCTCCTCTGCACAGTGTGCTCGACGTCGTCGGCCTTAGATTATGTGTATTTATTTTACTTCTTGACTGTTTGGATTGACTATCCCTCTTTTTGATTTGACAAAGGGGGATAAAAAAATTGATTATTTATTGTAATCATCTTTAACAATTTTTTGGTGAATATTAAAGATGTTCTTTTAGTCATTGCTTTGTTTGAATGTTATCTTATCCAGGAGGAGTATGTTCATATAATGTTAGAATTAATGTTATCATCATAAAAAAAAGGGGGAGATTGTTGACTTATCAATTTTGATGATTCTAAATTGATTATTTCTAACATTAAACTGAAAACATTATTAAGATAAATATTTCAAGATTTATCCTAATCAAACGAAGACAAAGATTTTGCCTTGGACAAAGTTTGGACTTGAACTCGGACCACATTGAAGATGTAGTGACTGAAGTATATTTTTATCTTTTATCTTTTCTGTATTGGTTTTAAGTCTTTCTTAAAAGATCTCCCAGAAATTCAAGTAAAGAACTAAAATCTAAAAGTTTCATTCGAAGGCAAACTATTTCCATTCGACTCAATCGTGCAGTTTTTCTTTTCTTGTCCTAAAAAGACTTTTTGGTTGAAGCTAAACCTTTACAGTCAAAGCTAAACTTTTCAGTCGAAGTTAAACCTTTTCAGTCGAAGCCAAAGTTTTCGGTCGAAGCTAAACTTTTCCGTCGAAGCCAAACTTTTCCGTCGAAGCTATAGTTTTCAGTCGAAGCAAAGTTTTCAGTCGAATGAAATGCCATTTTCATTTGACTCAATTCTTCAGTGACTTTACCATCTCTTCTCACTAAGTTTTCATTCGACCGATTTCTCTAAGATGTACTTTGAGTTGAATCAAACCTGTGTTTTAGTCGAATCAATTCTTTTTGGCTTCCCCTTTATAACGGTTCACTTTCTACTCCAGTATAAAAAGGGATCCTTGAGAGCATTTGATACACTTCTCGCCATTCACAAAAAATCTTTCTTACTTCTCTCAGAATAATCTCTCATCTTATTCTCATACTTTCATCTATTCTCTATTGAGTGCGTTCATCTTTGAGAAAGTTTATTGTAAGATTCTTAGTTTTTGGTTCTTGAAAGAATATAGATCTTCCCACCTAAGAAGGCTTAGTCTTAGATTATTCATTGTAACATCTACTTAAGAAGGAGTTTGTTTGTTGTATTACATTGTAAAATTCTTTTCAATTGTAAACTGTTGGAAACCTTGGAACGGTTTTAGAAATTGTACTGCAGTTTGAGCTAGCACCCGAAGCTAGTTGGTTAGTGGAAGGCTCGAGTAAGTCTCCCTTATGTGGAGTGCTCGGGAACTGACGTAGGCTGGTTGGGCCGAACCAGTATAAACCTCTGTGTTGATTTATTATTATCACTTCTGTCATTACTTTGTAATTTTGTTTTTAATTTCTGCTCAAAGTTGTAAAACACCTATACATCCCTTTCTAGGTGTACTTAGGGACCTACACTTCCATGCCACCACCTCAATCCTCTGACCCTGGTCATTTTATGCTGCCTCCGTCCTTTGACCACTTTCAACTTCTCCTCGAGTCACAAACTACACTTGTCGCTACTGTTACAGCCAACCAGACCGCTCTCCTGCACCATCTATCTACCCTCCAAAACTCCTCAACCAACTTTTATCCAACCAAATTGATCTCCACAAGCTTTTAAATGATCTTGTCTCCAACATTTCCACCTTTCCTCTCAACCACTCTTTGACCATGACTGATTAACTTACATGCAACAGGATTTTCAACGTTAGTATAAGGATACTCTTCAAGCGAATCGTCGCCAAGCTATGTTTCTTTATGCAACCTTACTGAGCAGAATCAATTCTTGGCGCATCAGATCTTTGACATGTCTCATGGGTTTTGCTTCACTCATCCTGACATTTTTCCATCCCAACATGGAGGAACTGATGGCGAGTAGTGGTTCTTCAATGCAAATGTTCTTTATGCTCCATCACTGTCGCGGCCGCCTCATGTGGTCGTAATTGTTAAAGTACCTACCTCTGATCTTTCACCGCCTCCGGATCCTTCCTCTTTTGCCCAGGATGGACATCATCGTCGTTAGAATTTTTAGGCCTTATTGTTTTCTGTATTTGGTGCTTTACCCCCTTTTTGAGTTGACAAAAGGGGAGAACAATGTACAATATTTATTATACATGAACTATGAACTGACTCTTATAGGTTTTTTTGGGAAATATTGAACAGTTCATGATCTTACGTTTGGTTGCTATTAATTATTTTTCCCAGATTTGTCCCAGGGGAGTGTATCATGACATGTTAGATAAATGTATTGTCATCATTAAAAAGGGGGAGATTGTTGACTTATAGGTCTAGATTCGTTATTTTGATGATTCTATGATTATTGTTCAATGTTCTAAAATTAATCTAACTATGTTATTAATTATGATTTCATGACTAATCATAGCATAAAAAATCTTTGGATGAAGACTTTGGAATTATACTAGATGTATTTCCATTCCTTGTAATATCTTAAGCTAAGCCTTCTTAAAGATCTACCAGAAAATTCAACAGGACAAAACCAAGAAGTTTTTGGCAGAAAAAGATTTTCATTCGAAGTATTCTCAAAAACCTTCGATCAAATTCATCATAAACTTCTTTGTTTGAAATATGAAGATTTCGTTCGAAGTTTTCTCAAAACCTTCGATCAAATTCATCAAAAACTTTGCTGTTGGAACTTAAAACATTTTTTATTTGAAAGAACTCAATTTTCATTTGAAAACATCTTTTCATTCGAAGGATGTCCTTTTTCGATTGAAGGAATCCATTAGTTAACATATATTTGGTTTTAAGTTTGTTTTCATTCAAAAGTAAAAGTTTTCATTCGAATTCTTTGTTTTCATTATACTAAATTCTTCAGTGACTCCAAGTTATTTTTTTCTTCAATTTCTTTCAAATGAATCTTGCATTCATTCGACCAAATTCTTCAGAGCTAACTTAACCCTTCTTGAATGAAATTCCTCCGAATGATTTGAAATATTTATTTGAATTATTTCTTTTGAAATAATTACTATCTTATCCCTTTAAATGATCTTTAATGGTCATATTCTTTCAAGTATAAAATGAACCCTTAGAGAGTTTATTACTAACTTTTTTGATCTCTAAAAATCTCTCTTATTACTCTAAAAAGTCTCTCTCAACATATTCTTACATTTCTACACAATCCTTTGATTGAGTTCTTTGTTTGAGATCTTAAAAAGCAAGCTTCTTGGTTAAGTTCTTTAAAATTCAAATTTACCCACCTGAGAAAGCTAAGCTCATTTGTTTTCATTGTAATATCTACTCTTTGAGGAGTGTGAATTGTATTTCAATTGTAATCTTCATTTCACTTGTAATAGTTAGAAACCTTGAAGACGTTTCAGATCTGTACAGAGGTTTGAGCTAGCACCTAAAGCTAGCTGATCAGTGGAAGGCTGGAGTAATTTTCTCTTGGGTGGAGTGCTCGGGGACTGGACGTAGGCAGGTGGGGCCAAACTAGTATAAATCTTTATGTCAATTTGTGATTGATATTATCTTGTTAGTGAAATTTTTTAATCTCTGTTTAAAGCTGTAAACACCTATTCACCACCCTCCCCTTTAGGTATGTTTAGGGACCTACAATTGGTCTTTAGGAGTGGTTATGTTTAAGTTTCTAAAATCAATGCAAACTCACAGCTTACCATTGTTTCTTAAGACATGAATAATATTTGATAACCATTTGTAGGCCTGATGAAGTTGGCCTTGACTAACCTCTCGATCTCCTCATGATCAATAGGGTTACTTCTATCTACATCTTTATAAGGTCTTGAATGAAAGGTTCGATGTCCAGTATGTGATCATTCAAGGTACAAACCGAACAAAGGGAAGAAGAAAAACATTGCATGGAAGATATTGCGATATTTCCTAGTCATACCACGGCTTCAGAGAATGTACTACTCCTCCAATACGGCTGAACATATGAGGGCTCACCGTGAGACTCGTAGCAACGATGCCGATGTGCTGACACATCCAGCTGATGAAGATGAGTGGAAAGAGTTTGACCGCATGCATCCAGTCTTTGCTCAGAAAGTTCGGAATGTTAGACTTAGTCTGGTAACCGATGGGTTCAACCCTTTCGTAGTCTACCATGCCTTACTCCTGTTATTATTGTCCCGTACAAACTTCAACCAGGCATGTGCCTGAAGAAGCCGTACATGTTCTTGTCGTTGCTTATTCCAGGGCCGAAGAGTCCCGACAAGGACATAGATGTGTATTTAAGGCCGTTGATTGATGAGTTAAAATGGTTATGGAATCATGGAGTTGAAACATATGATGCATCCCTTAAACAAAATTTTCAAATGAGGGCTACTTTGATGTGGACTATGATATCCCCGCATTGAGAATGAGGTGTGGCTGAAGCACACATGGGAAGCTAGCATGCCTGCTTGTATGGGCGTGAACCCCGGTCACGCGTTAAAGCATGGCAAAAAGTCCTCATGGTTTGGATGTCACTGTAAGCTTTTGCCACCGGGCCATCAGTTTCGTAGGCAGAAGGATAAATTTGACGTGACAGTCGAGCGTGAGGTTGTCACACTGGACTACCCATCTGGTGAAGAAGTGCTCTCACACCTGGAGGCACTTGATACTAACATACCACACGGCAAGGGTGTGCCAGATCAGAAGATTCCAGGGTATGGGAAATAGCACAACTGGAGAAAATTTTGTATCTTCTGGGAGTTAGCCTGCTGGAGGACGCTCGTTATCCGAAACAACATGAATGTGATGCATATTAAGAAGAACGTTTTTTATAATGTGTTCAACACAGTGATGAATGTCAAAGGCAAATCGAAAGATCACTTTAAAGAGAGAAGGGATCTACAATAGTTGGGTGTACGCCGTGAATTGCATCCTCGGACAGTTAGCGGGAGGATGATACTTTCGAAAGCACCTTACTGTCTAGATAAGAAACAAGTGAAAAAGGTCTGTCAGTGGGTTAAGAATTTGAAGCTTCCGGATGGGTTTGCAGCCAACATATCTCGTTGTTGCAATGTATTGGAATGCAAGTTCCAAGGGGTGAAGAGTCACGACTGTCACGTATTCATGGAGAGATTCATTCCTATTGCCTTCCGGGGACTGTTGCCACAGGTTGTTTGCGAGACTTTGACTGAATTATCTCATTTCTTTTGAGATATATGTTCTTCTACGATCCGAGTGAGTAACATGGAAGTGCTTGAGAAGAACATTGTGGTGATGATTTGCAAGCTGGAGAAAATCTTCCCCCTTCATTCTTTGATTCAATGGAGCATCTGCCTGTTCACTTGGCATATGAAGCTAAGATGGGTGGACCCATGCAATATCGGTGGATGTATCCCTTCGAGAGGTAATCTTTAAATTGTTACAGTTCTTCGTTTGGATTAATGCGACACATGTTATCATTGATATTCCACCTAACTCGATTCGCTAAACTTCTAGGTTCATGTTCCATTTAAAGAAAAAAGTCCACAATTAGGCTCGGGTTGAGGGCTCAATTGCGGAGGCTTACGTAATGGAAGAACTTGTAAACTTTTGTAGTCAATATTTCGGGCCTGATATTGATACAAGGTTAAATCAACTAGGCCAAAATGAGCCCGGATCGAGCATAAATTTGGAAGGGCAATTGTCAATATTCAAGCAGTCTGGTAGTCCGTTCGGCCGAACGTATACTCGATGGCTAATGGATGAAGAGTACAGTGCTGCAACAATATATGCCCTTCTAAATTACGATGAAGTTTTGGCATTCGTTGAGTAAGTTAATGTCTTAATTCACTTACATTGCTGTACACATAATTGAAAGTGTGTGACAAGCGAGTCAACTATATTGGTTTGCAGTGAGTTCGATGCGGAATCTTTAATCACTGATCCCGCTGGACTTGAATCTCATCGGAAATCACAATTTGTACAGTGGTTCAAAAGGCGTGTAAGTCCTTAACAAAATTATATTATGTGTTATATACAGTTCTATGGCCAATTAGTATACTGATTTATCCTTAATTTTTACCATCATCTACAATAGGTTCAGTCAATGGATAGACCAGTGGCCTGCTTGAAATTACTAGCTGAAGGCCCTAACAAACAAGCATCCTGTCACGGAGGTTATATCATCAATGGGTTTAGGTTTAACGTAAAAGATGATGACCGAACAAAACAAACCCAAAACAGTGGAGTCTTGGTCAACAGCGACTGTTATGCTGAGAATTGCATGGACTTTTACAGAGAGCTAGATGAGATTGTTGAGCTAATATATGTGGGTTCCCAAAACCTCCTGGTAATGTTCAAGTGTACATGGTTCGATGTCACATGCAGTAAAGGAATCCGTGTTAGCTCTCAAGGGATTGTAGATGTCAATGTCAAGTCAAGACTTGCATCAGACGAGCCCTTTGTGTTTGCTAGTCAAGCTGCACAAGTCTTTTATGCAGAGGACGTCGCCAATCCCAAATCTCATTGGTATACAGTTATCAAGTCCAAGAAATTGCCCATGACATATGACAGTGAGGTAGACTCCTTTCAAGCCGACCAACCACATGTCTTGTTACCTGTTGAGGTCAACAACGAGGAGGACGATCTTCCTCTTCCAACAACACTTGATGTAGGAGAAGAAGTCGTAGATGATGACGTGGAAGACGTAGAAAGTGTTGGAGATGATGTGACTGAGTCTACTGATGAAGAGGATGAATTAGAAGATGAAGAGGACGACGAGTCCCACGAAGAAGAGGACGACGAGTCTAGTGAGGAAGATGATGATGATTCCCAAACTGAAAATGATTGACTTGTAATGTTGTAACATCACGGAAAAAAATGTAGTAACATTCTAGAACTTGGTTCATATTGATGTGTTTTTGCACCTCTGTTCATATATATAGTGCCGATGATGATTTCTGCCAAATTATTATTTTTAATGTGTTAATGTCTTTGCAATTTATCTATACGAAGTCAGATATGGATAGGATACGAGCTATTCGTGGCTGGGCTGGACGCCGAGCTGCTTCCTCCCTGGTGGGTCCCACCTCGTCATTGCTCACTGATGACGAGGCACAGAGTGATCGGGTACAGTAGATGGGGCCCCAGCCCCATCCGTCGACTTTGCCATCGCCCGAGCCCCAGCCGTCGCCCCAGCCCCAACCATTGCCCCAGCCCAACGCAGATTCATCCCACACGCGCGTTGATTCTCCTTCTTCCGTGGGTTCTACCTCAGGTATAGTTGATAACGGTATTTAGTACATTTTAGCTAATTTATATTTGAAGTATATTTGAACTGTATTAATGTCTGTGTTTTGTAGGATCTCGACGAGGCCGTGGCCCGACACGCGGGGTACGCATCGACCCCCAGCGTAAACAGAGAGTTACGCTCACCCAGGAGGGCCTGTAAGTAAAAAAAAAATCACATCATGCCTTATTTTGTACATTTGGGATGTTAATTTATATTTGAACTGTATTAATCTATTTATTTACTTCTTTGGCAGGATCCTGGAGAATCAGGCGAGGACGAAGATCGGCGTTCTTGTGAAGGGCCGATTCTTCGAGCCACGCCTGTACTGGAAGGACTGGGATGCCGTTGCGAGGGAGTCCCTATGGGAGGAGTGGCTGGTACTTTGAAGTATTTTTTCCTGCAACAGTATTTGTTTAATTAGAGTTTGTTTTCTAAATTAATTTGTGTTATTGAATGCCTTACAGGAGGGGTTCACGTTTGACTCAGCTGATCAGCAGGCACTGGGGCGGCAGGCCTTCTTTTCTTACATTGCCAAGAATTACCTCCGATGGCTCCACGACGCACGGGACCGGGCGAAGAAGATGCTGCCCGATGGTGCCCTGATGTCGGAGATGAAGACATATCCCCCACATTGGATATCTCCGACTGTATGGGGGGAGATGATAGATCGGTGGGCTGCGGATCCAGGCTGGGATGCCAAGAGTAAGAAGGGGGCCAAGAACAGACAGAACAGAGATCCGACGCACAGGGGGGGGTCGGTGCCACACGACATCGTCCGACACATGAATGCGGTCCAGAACCCGGATCTGGAGGAGGATGAGGTCATAGCTCTGACGTATAATCAGACACACGTGCGGAAGAAGGACAAGGACGAGGCGCACCGGGCGACGACTATGTTTCGGATATTGCTCGGCGGATCGATGTAAGTCGATGTGTTTAATTAAGTTGTTAATTTTTTCTTACTATCCTCAATGTCTGTTGCGTTAATTAATGCCCTAACATATCTTTAAATCACTGCTTTTGCAGGCCTCGTATGAACAGCTTAGGGAGTCTGGACAGCCATCAGCGTCCACTAGTACGGGTGCGAGTACTGGGGCGTTGAACGATGGCTGGATACGCCGGAGGTCGTCAATCGGCCGAAAGGCCGCATACGCGGCCTGCCTAGCATGACTGCTCGTGCCATGATAGGAGCGTCCTCACCCCTACTGCCCCTGCATAGACACCGGCTCCTCGGCATCCGTTGGACGAGGAGGAGATCCAATGCATTGCTACAGTGGTGTTGAGGATGATCAAGGAGCAGGATCAGCAGGTACCGCTGTTGGACATGCCAAGCCGGCCCCGGATCAGCAGGATCCAGATCCGGGACTCGGCAACCCCTGATGAGCCCCTTCTCGTGCCCGATCCCGGCTTGTCCCCCCCCTCCCCCCGCCCGGCTTGTACATCATGTCTATTTTTTATAACAAATATTTTTTTTATAATTGATTGTATATATTTCTCTGTGTATTTATTATTGTGTGTTGTTGAGAATTGTGTATTGATTATTGTGCGTTGTTGAGAATTGAAATTTTTATTACACGTCTGGGTAATAGAAAAATAAAAAAAATTTTAAAAAAATTTTGACTTTTGGCGACGGATTAATTCCGTCACCAAAAGTGTTTCTTCTATTAACTTTTAGTGACCAAATATTCCTTCGCCAAAACTCTTATTTAGCAACAGAATATTCCGTCGCTAAATTCACAAAACAAAAAATAAATTAAAATATGTAACATATAATTAGCGACGGAATATCTATCGCTAATTAAGAAATAAATCCGTCACAAAAAGTGCAATATTAGACGACGGATTTGAAAATTCCGTCGCCAAACTTTTAGTAACGGGCTTTTATATGAGGGACTTTTAGCGACAGAATATCCGTCGCTAAAACTTTTAGCGAGGGATTTTGGGCTTTTAGCGACTGATTTTCCCGTCGCTAAAAGCTTTTTTTTCTTGTAGTGCAATGCGTATAATAGAGATTGAAAAAAATGGGAGCATAAACTATATATAAAACTTGTAATGAAATAAAAGGAAGGAAATTATGGTAGTTTAATAGAAAAATTGATGGAGAATATTGTGTTTTCCTAAACGATTAAGATTAAAAAGAAATATATAGAAAATTAATTTTGTCAAAATCTAGCAATTAATGAAATTTTAAAGATATACATAAATTCTTGGACTATGACATATTGACATAGAAGAGAGAAATGTAAAATCTATATAATTGGTTGAATTTTAAATAGAAAGAAGGAGTTCAAATCAAATTTTGTGTGTGTGTGTGTGTGTGAGAGAGAGAGAGAGAGAGAGAGAGAGCGATAGAGAGAGAGTCCAAATCATTATTACAAAGGTAAGTAAATTTACAATATTTTAAAATTTCAAAATAGGAAAGTCCATATGGCTAATTTAGAGAGTGTCCAAGTAAGCGACGACTAGAAAACATTCTCTCAGCTTCCTTCGGCTTTCATATATATATATATATATATATATATATATATATATATATATATATATATATATTAGATTGGGACAACTTAATGCTGGCTGCCACATGCGGAAAGGAAGTCAAAGGGGAGTGAGCTTTCGAGAGCCCAGTAAGGTAGATCAATGATTTAAAAATAAGAAAATGATACGGACGATTTTACATTTGAACCAATAATTTTGAAAATGGAGAAACAGAGCGATTCAAACGATTTTTTGATATACAATCAAATGATAATCTTAAGAGAGTTTTCAAAGAAAACCATGGCATTTTAATATAAACATAGGGATGAGTATCAACTCAATCCCATAAATAGATAGTCACTCAAAATAGTTCAGATATAATCATTTCAAAACACTTTAGTTACAATAAAACGAAAAAACAAGAAACATTGAACATGAGCAGTACAATATAGCAAGCCACCCGATAGTGCTCGATACGATTTACATATACATATGTACACTGACTAGTCCATCTAGGTACTAGTATAACCCAACCAGCAAACCATCCTTATAACTCCAACAATACAAACCATCCTTATAACTCCCAAGTTTACTAACTCATGTCAATATTCAAGGAATTTAAACGCAATTCAAAATGTTTTACAATGATTGAATAAATAAACAGATAAGAATAACGAATTCCAAACGATCGCTATCAGGCTCAATTTAGGGTTTCATGGACAGTTTCAAAACATCTTTTGTATCAAACATAAAATCAAATCAACGTAGTGCTCGATACATTTTACATATGCATATGTACACTGACTAGTCCATCTAGGTACTAGTATAACCCAACCAAGAGACCATCCTTATAACTCCAACAATACAGACCATTCTTATAACTCCCAGGTTTACTAACTCATTTCAATATTTAAGGAATTTAAACGCAATTCAAAAAGTTTACATAAATAAACAGATGAAAATAACGAATACTAAACGATCGCTATCAGGCTCAATTTAGGGTTTTATGGACAGTTTCAAAACATCTTTTATATCTAACATAAAATCAAATCAATGTAGTGTTCGATATGATTTACATATGCATATGTACATTGACTAGTCCATCTAGGTACTAGTATAACCCAACCAATAGACCATCCATATAACTCCAACAATACAGACCATCCTTATAACTCCCAGGCTTACTAACTCATGTCAATATTCAAGGAATTTAAATGCAATTCAAAATGTTTTACAATGATTGAATAAATAAACATATGAGAATAACGAATTCCAAACGATCGCTATCAGGCTCAATTTAGGATTTCATGGACAGGTTCAAAAAGTCTTTTATAAAAAAAACATAAAATCAAATCAATGTAGTTCATAAAGCTGTCATAATAAAACAATTGAAATCAGAACGATGAAGTAGGGTTCCGATAGAATTCCTTACTTCGATCCACGCTATGAAATGCTACGCAACCTCGATTAATAATCCTTTGAATCAACCTAAATTGACAATTCATTTGTTAGAAAATAATCTATGCTACTATACTAATAACTAATATCCGCTACCCACCACGTGCTCACTTCTAACTCCGAAATCGCTCAACTCAAAGCGTGTCTCACATGCGGCCAACTGACCCGAATATCTCGTGCACTCCTTAATGCACAACAATGTTTTAAATTTATTAGAAATTACAATAAAACACTTTTATAGCTTAAAACATTATAAAAAGTCGAAACATGAATTTTCTAAAATTTAGAATATTTTTGAATTAAAATAATTTTTTTTAATGCAAGAAAAGCTCATAAATAGTCATAATTGCTTCTAGCTGAAAATAAAGTCCCATAATTTTTCTAATAGCTTTAAAATATGTATAAAAATTGAAATCAGAATTCAAATGGCATTAAAACTATTTTTAAATTATTCATTTTGCTAAAATCACTGCGATACGGAAATTATAGCAAATTAACTCTAAAAATCATCAAATTCAAACTGAGGCTTGTTTATGCCATAAAGACATTACTATAATTATTCCCATAACATTTTTAGGGTTTAAAGGCTCCAAAAGAATTTAACCATTCTGAAATTACAGAAAATTTTGAAAACACATACGATTTCAAAAAATTATGAAATTTTACCAAAAATTCTAATATAGCCTAAGGTATTAGACTATAAAATTTCACGTAATAACGATAAGCGTGCACTAGTGTATGCACGTGCCGAACTTAATGTTAATCTGTTACCCTAACCGTATTTCCCTTCTTTTCCCTTTGTACCCACACACTCCTGTTCACAGCATTTTCACACACACAGAGCTGTCTCTTGGTAGCTCCACGCATACAGATATAATTACACCAACACGTTCATGCCCTTCTCAACCATTTGTACACATAAATACCCTCACACACACTGATATGCACAAACCCACATATCATCCACTCCCTCACCTCACATACACACTATACCTTTACATATACACTTACCCATGCACACAGTGAGCACCCACGATTTTATCTCCAACTTCCTTCACACTCACACTGCTATATACTCAAGGACATACACCCACACACCTAAGAACACTACACACACTCACCACACACACACACACACTCACATATGGCACCACAACAGGCTACAAATAGACACATGCACTCACAAAACTTACTCACGCACACAACACATACACTCTTAACCCAGCTGCCTCCTTGGCAGCCTCACACATGCACACACACACACATGCACTACCACACACACCCAGTTGTCTCTTGGTAGCCTATCCATTCACACCGGTACACATATTCACAATGCACGACTGAATTTTTCAGCCTTTCACCACCCCACAACACATCCACTCTCATGTAGTCCAGCAAATGAACCTTTCCGAACCTCACAATTATTGTGCCCTCTTCTACATGCATTTACACAACCATGGCAGTACCTTTATCTTCCCCATTTTACACCTCTACACACACAAAGGAAACACAAACACATCACACTACCGCTGCCATTATGGCAGCCCTCCATCCCCTTCGGTATGTACCCCAAACACAAATATATTTTAGCGAGGAATTTGGTGAGCAATATTTGTGTCAACTTTAGAAACCATAAATTATAATGTAACGCTAACAGTCACACAAGATAATGATTTAAGTGTTTAGTGACGATTAGCGTAATTGAAATTTTATCGACAATCTTTAGCGACAAAATAGTGAAACGAGTTAGCGTAACAACCGTTAATTATTTTCTAACATATAGTTTATCGTAAATATTTTATTTTTGGACCATTTTTGCAATAATAAGTTTAGGTTAGAAGTCTTAGTGACAAATGGACGGGTTTTCTTTTCATTTTCTAACTAGGGTTTTCATTCTATATATATATATAATATTATGTGGGCAGCCGTCACAAGCCTCCTTCCATTTTTCTGAAGTTTTACCGAGAGAGAGAGAGAGAGAGAGTTACCGAGATAGAGAAAGGAGGGAGGATCGAAGAGATATGTGGATCGAAGAGATATGTTTTCGGCGATCGAAATTCTTCCGGTAAATTTCTTTTAAACCCTTCTTGTGATTTGAATTCTTATAGATTTAAGGGGTTTGCGGCATGAGAGAACCGTGAGGGTTTCGGGCTATGGAGAAGTGCATTTGTTATGGGTTTAATGAAAGGAAATGGGTAAAACAGTGGGTGCATTAGTATATTTGTGGGTGTGTCCACGAGTGTAGGTGTCTTGTGCGTGTAGAGAGTGTGTGTATTGTGAGTGAATCGTAGTGTATGAGTGCATCAATGTATGTTGGAGTGAATCCGTGCGTGAGAGAAATGTGTTTACGCAGGAGTGTTTACCTGTATGTGATGTGGGTGCAAGGTGGCGGGGTGCATGGAGAGTTGTGTGACTGAGTGAGTGGGTGAGTAGGAAAGAAATAAAGAGAGAAGAAGAAAACAAGTGCTGTGTGTGTGCGTGTGTACTAGGTGTGAGTTTTTGCATGTGCTTCGTGGGTGAGATGTGAGGGTGAAAATGGTGTGTAAAATGAAAGAAGAAGGGAGACCCACTGCCGTGAGGCAGTGGGCATGGCAGGATGCCCATTTGTGTGAGTATTATTTGGATATTTTGGAAGTACATGCTGAATATTCGAAGCCTGTATGTGTGAGTTTTGGGTGTGCCATATATGAGTGTATGTGTGCATATAATGTATACATCTGTGTGTAGATAAAGTGAAGATTAATGAGTGTACATGTGTGTAAGAGGTGCAGGTAGTGTGGGCAGGTACATGGCTGCCACGAGGGAGTGCTTTATGGGGGTATTTATGTGTGTTTGTAGGTGTGAAATGAAGGACTAAGGAGGCCGCATAGCAGCCGTGAGACGACGGCATTGTGGGTGCGTTTGGAGTGGGTTGTGTACATGAAAGGGAGAAGAGGAAGGCTTCAAAACAGCCCATAGACTTCAAGTGTGTTGTGGGTTTGTGAAATGGAAATGGGTGTGGGAGGTGTATACATGACAGTGTGTTTGTCTTTGTGCGAATGTGTGTAGTGTGCAAGAAAGGGAGACTGCTAGGTAATTGCGGTGTGAATATATGTACAGAAATATGGGTTCTTGAAGTGTAGTGTGGTTGTTATGAAGCAAGGAATGGGTTATTGTGGAGCCATGAAACTAGTAGCAGGTATGAGAGGAGAAAGACCCACCGCCGTGAGGCAGTGGGTGTGGAAATGTTTGTGTGCCTGGGTGTATGTTTGTGTTTGAGGGTGTGCGTGTGAAATCAGTGGGTGTGGAGAAAATTATGTAGTGTTCATGCGTGTCATAAGTGGGTTCATGGAGAAAAAGTGTTTGTGTAACCTGTGAGCGAGTGTGTGTATTGGTGGGTATAGTGGTGAGCATGATGGATACTGGGTGTGGCTTAGAGTGTAGTTTATTAGGTGCTCAAGTGTGTGAGAATGTAATGTGTAATGGGTATGTGTGTGAGTGTTTGGTCAGTAGGTAGAAAATAAAAAGGAAGAAGAAGAAGAAGAGAAGTACGGAACGGATAAATTTGGGTTAGCGGTAGATTGACATGTGCATATGTTAACCCACGCTTATCGTTAACGGATGAAAATTTGCAGTATAGTACTTTAGGTAATATTAGAATTCTTGGCAAAAGTTTATAATTTTTTTGAGATCGTATGAATGTTTAGTATTTTCTATAATTTCAGATTTGGAAAATTCTTTTGGAACCTTTAAAGCCTGAAAATGTTTTGGTAAAAATTATAGTAATGTCTTTATGGTATAAATAAGACTCAGTTTGAATTTGATGATTTTTGGAGTTGATTTGCTATGGATTCCATATCGCATTGTTTTTAACAAAACAAAAACTTTAAAAATAGTTTTTATGTCTTTTAAATTCTGATTTCAATTTCTATAATTTTTGTATATATTATAAAGTTCTTATAAAAATTATGGGACTTATTTTGCAGCTGGAAGTAATTATGGCTATTATTGGGTTTTTATTCTATTTAAAGAAATTATTTTAATTCAAAAATATTCAAAAATTCAAAAAATGCATATTTTGACTTTTAATAATGTTTTAAGCCATAAAAGTGTTTTATTATAATTTAATGTTCATTTGGAGTATCATTACACATTTAAAGAGTGTATAGGGATTTCGGTTAGGTTAGCCACGTGCGAGGCGCGCTTTGGGTGGAGCGATTTCGGAATTAGAAATGAGCATCGTTTGGGTAGTGGATATTAGGTTATAGTATATTAGACATAGATTATGTTCTAACAAATAAATTGTCAATCTAGGTTCATTCAGAGATTATTGATCGAGGTTTGGTAGCATCGCTTAGCTTGGACCGAGGTAAGGAATTCTATCTGAACCCTATTTCGACATTCTGTTTTCAAATGCTTATATAACAGTTTTACAAACTAAATTGATTTAATTTTATGCTGATATAAAAGATGTTTTAAACCTGTCCATGAAAGCCTAACTTGAACCTTAAGCGATCGTTTGGAATTCGTATTTATTTTATTTTCATCTGTTTTATCGATTCAATTATCATAAAATGTTTTGAATTATATTTATTGTTTCTCAATGTTGACATGAGTTAGTAACTTGGGAGCCATAAGGATGGTCTGTATTGTTGGCGTTATAAGGATGGTCTGTTGGATGGGTTAACTAGTACCTAGATGGACTAGTTAGTGTTACATGTGCATATGTAAAGTGATCGAGCACTACCGGGGTGGCTTTGCTTCTGTACTACTCATGTTCAATGTTTCCTGTTTATGTTTTATTACACTTGAACTGTTTTGAATAGTATCCATTCATGCTTTATTATATCCGAAGTGTTTCGAATGACTATTATTTAAGGGATTGAGTTGAATACTCATCTCTATGTTTATATCGTATTGTAGTGATTTCATCGAAAGTAAAATCCCTCAAAAAGTTGTTATTGGACTTGAATTTAAAATCGTTCGTTTTGTTCATCTTTGTCTAAGTGCTGCATTTCATTGAAAATACTCTGCAAAAGTTTTATATGAAAAAAAATCGTCCGAATCGTTTGTTATATTTAAATCTTTGTGCGACCTTACTGGGCTCTCAAAAGCTCACTCCCCTTTGACTTCCTTTCCGCAGGTGATCGCCAGCAGTAGGTTACCTGAATAGGGATTAGAGCCGAGGAAGCGAAAGCGAAGGAATTAGATTTTGGTATTCATCATTAGAACCCCTGTGTGGGTAAATTAATATTATTGTTTAAATTTTCTTAGACTTAGACTTGGTATTTTAATTATGATAGTTGATTGAGAGTATAGTTTGATTGACGAATAGTTGCTCTGACAGATTGATGGTATTATTTGGTCGCGTTTGAGATAGTATTATCTTAGTGTACCGATCGATTGAGCGTTAACGTTCCGGAAAATTCCGGGATGTTACACAGCGACCATCAATCCCGGCCAACACCGAACCCATACACACAAGCACATGGCTGGGATTTTCAGCCTTGCCTTTTTTGGTCATGCACATAGAAAATCCACATGATCTCCCAAGTTCTCTCACGTCCCCCAACCCCTTCAATCTATGAGAATTTTAATCACAGCAAAAGGTTTGAAAAAGAAAAGCTTACCGGAAGAATTACACCCAAGTCGCCGGAGTCTTTTTTTTCTTGATGATTGCAGCCCTTCCTTCTCTCTCTACCCCTCTCTCTACCGAAATTTGAAAACAAGATAGGACGGCTGCTCTATAGTATGCGAGTGTGTGAGTGTCTATATATATATACTCCCTCCCGATAAACTGATCATATTTCCTTTTTGGGCCGTCCCACAAAAATTATTCACTTCCAAATTAGGAAAGATTCTGTTGGTATTTTTACATATTTACCTTTTTTATACTTTTTTATTCTATTTCTCTCATCACATTTAATTCTCTACCAACTCATTTTCTCTCTCCTAGTTCACCACTTTACACTTTTTTACTCTATTTCTCTCTCAACATTTAACACTCTACCAACCAATTTCTCTCTTATGACCCACTATCTTCCCCCTCTTTCTAAAGGGTAAAATGGGAAAGACACACAATATATAACCTAAATCCTTAATATACATACAGAGTAAAATGGATCACTCTTTTGGGGACGGAAGGAGTATATAAAATAAAAACCCTACTTCAAAAATCACAGAAAACCCTTTGAGCTTTCATGTGTCGCTCAAAAATTCACCCGAATCTTTAATTATTGTGAAATCACTACAAGAAACAGGGTCTTTAGCGACCACATTTAGCGACCGTATTTTAACGAGGTCGCTAAAGCTTAATTTAGCGACCGATTTAGCGACCGCTATCTGTGGCGGTCGCTAGATCTAGTCAAAATCTTACGGGGTCAGAAAAATAAATGGTGACTAATTTAGCGACCGCTGTAGGGGTCGCTAAATTTAGCGACCGTATTTAGCGACTGCGTCGGCAGTCGCTATATATTAAGTAATAAACCCAGCTGCCTCCTTGGCAGTCTCACACAAACACACACACATGCACTACCACACACATCCAGTTGTCTCTTGGCAGCCTTGCCACTCACACCAGCACACACACACAAACACATGCACACATGGCTGTCTTCAAGACAGCCTCACTCAAGCACACATATTCACAATGCACGGCTGAATTTTTCAGCCTTTCACCACCCCGCAACACATGCACTCTCATGTAGTCTAACAAATGAACCTTTCCCAACTTCACAACTATCGTGCCATCTTCTACATGCATTTACATAGCCATGGCAGTACCTTTATCTTCCCTATTTTACACCTCTACACGCACAAAGAAAACACAAATACATCACACTATCACTGCCATTACGACAGCCATCCATCCCCTTCGGCAAGTACCCCAAAAACAATACATACTCCCATGCAAAAATAACTTAGCTACAGTCCCGATGCAGCAACTATCAACCCCGGCCAACACCGAACCCATACACACAAGCACAAGGCTGGGTTTTTAAGCCTTACCTTTTGATGCCAAGGAAAGTGGGTTCGCAGTCGACGTGGAGGTGCCACAAGGAATGCAATCCGAGTCAGATACCAATTGTGATGATGCGGGACACAGCAAAGGCAGAGACCAAGGGCTTCCCAGACAGAGCCTGAGGGTGGCAATACTGCAAGGGCAATGGCACAAGTTGAATACACGACGACAGTCACAGTCCGATGCTTAGGTCTAGAGTCAGGGTCTTGTATGTTTCTTTCTTTAGAACTCTAGAGTGAGAAAGTGAAAATGTCAGAGTTCCCTCCAAATGTCAGAAAATGTCCAAACCTCTTCAAAAAATGTCCAACCCTCCAAATGAATTCTCAAGACCTCTATTTATAGAGGTTGAGATGATGATGTCATCACGCAACATGTGGCGCTCCCCGGGTGTGACACGTTAACGAGGTGTCCACAGCTACCGGTGCTCCACGGATTGTCAAATCACATATTCACCTGACCTACCCCGCACATCATCACTCTGCCTGTCTGGAAAGGCTGGCTCCCACAACGTTGGTGTGGCTAGAGAACCCACTTGATCTAGCCACCAATCGAAGCCCTTGCAAAGTCCCACAGGCCTCGCAGCGGTGGGGAAGACCCGAAGCCCAACTGCTAGGTGGACTAGATGCGATGCCCTCTGAAGACCTGCTCCCGTATTGGAGTGACCCGGGGGTCATAGTCCCTAGGGGTTCCGATGCGAACCCCCAGTGTCGGAGCACATAGGCCAGTCACAAAGACACCCTAGAGGAAATAGTGTCCCGGAGGAGTCACCTATCCCGCGGGTGAGTCCCTGTGCCAGAGCACTCAAAGAGCGTCAAGGTAGCATCCTGGAGGAGCCGTCTACCTGACGGGCCAGGTAGCATCCCGAAGGAGCCGTCTACCTTGCAGAAGGGGAGTTGAAAAGCTCCCTGGCGGAGATAGTGTCCCGGAGGAGTCGCCTATCCCCGCGGGTGAGTCCTTGTGCCGGAGCACTCGGAATGCGTCAAGGTAGCATCCCAAAGGAGCCGTCTACCCGACTGGCTGAGGTAGCATCCCGGAAAAGCCATCTACCTGGAGGAATGGGAGTTGAAAAGCTATCTAGCAGAGATAGTGTCCCAGAGGAGTCGCCTATCCCCGGGGGTGAGTCCTTGTGCCAAAGCACTCAGAAGGAGTCAACGTACCATCCCGGAGGAGCCGTCTACGCTAACTGGCCGAGGTAGCATCCCAGAAGAGCCATCTACCTGGCAGAAGGGGAGTGGAAGAGCTCCCTGGCGGAGATAGTGTCCGGGAGGAGTCACCTATCCCCGGTGAGTCCTTGTGCCGGAGCACTCGGAGCACGTCAAGGTAGCATCCCAGAGAAGTCATCTACCTGGCGGAAGGGGAGTTAAAGAGCTCCCTAGCGGAGATAGTATCCCGAATGAGTCGCCTATCCTTGTAGGATGCTGTACACTCCGGAGAGTGGGTCGAAGCATGTTCCACGACCAAGGCAAGGTGCGCATGGTGTGGTGAAAGGATGGACAGATGCAAGGAGCATGGTAGTGTGACAGAGAGCCAGGGGGCATGATTGTGTTAGTGGCGCGACGGAGTGAGTAAGGTGCCAGGGGCACGATTGTGTTAGTGGCACGCAATGGAGCGACGGAGTGCGTATGGTGCCCATGGCATTGTAGTGTGACAAGGAGCCAGGTGGCGCGACTGTATCAGTGGCTCGGTGCATGGGTGTGGGAGTGAGTATGGTGCCGGGGGCACAGTGTGACGTCCGGGCAACGGGGGTCGCAGAGTGACTTTCGGGCGAAGGGGGTCGCGGAGTGAAGTCTGGGCGACGGGGATCACGGAGTGACTTCCGGGCGATGGGGGTCAAGGTGTGACTTCCAGGCGAGGGGTGTCGCGAAGTGACGTCCAGGGGACGGGGGTCGCGGAGTGACCTCCGTGCAACAGGGGTCGCCGAGTGACGTCCAGGCAACGAGGGTTGCGGAGTGACTTCCGAGCGACGGGGGTCAAGGAGTGACATCCGGGCCCTTGAAGAGTAGTGAAGATGCTAAGTATGGAAGCCAAACGCTAACCCTTTGGGGAAAAGCTAAGGCCAACCCCAGAGGAAGGCCGAAGCCGACGCTCAAAGGAGGGCGAGGCCGACCCCAACGGGAAGGCCAAGGTCGAGGCCACCCCCAAGGGAAAGGCCAAGGCCGAGGCCGACCCCAAGGGTGAGGCCAAGGCTGACTTCCTTCGGTAGACGCCAAGATGCGCCGACGGGCGACTGGCGGTGTGCGACGATCGGAGCGTGATGAGTAGTCGCGCAAGGATGAGTTTCTTGGTGACGATGTCACGTCAAAAAAGTGAGAAGTGCATGTGACTTGAGCATGGATGTTTTGATCAGTTGGAGACATTGAATACTGACTGTTGCTTGTGCGGACGTGTCATGCAAAATGGGACCCCCAGTGGGCCTTTGGGTGCCACCGGAATAGGTTGGGAACACTTTTTTGCTCATGCACACAGAAAACCCACATGATCTCCCAAGTTCTCTCACGTCCCCCAACAATTCAATCTATGAGAACTTAAATCACAGAGAAAGGTTTTAAAAAGAAAAGCTTACCGCAAGACTTACACCCAAGTCGCCAGAGTCTTTTTTTTTCTTAATGATTTCAGCCCTTCCTTCTCTCTCTACCCCTCTCTCTCTACCAAAATCTGAAAACAAGATGGGATGGCTGCTCTATAGTATGTGAGAATATATATACACACACGTATATACGTATATACGTGTGTATAAGTATATACGTGTATATACGTATATACGTGTATATGTCTATATATACATATATTTAAAATAAAAATCCTAATTCAAAAATCACAGAAAACCCCCTTGAGCTTTCATTTGTCGCTCAAAAATTTACCCGAATTTTTAATTATTGTGAAATGGTTCAAAATAAAATTGTTTACAATAAATTGCGTGGTAGGAAAATTTATTAACGGCTGTTACACTATCCCACTTCACTATTTCTTGCTAAAAGTCGCTACTAAGTATATTAATTAATGCTAAGAAAATAAGTTGCCGAAAAAAATCACAATTAATCCGTTAAGTAATATCAAGGTGTTACATTCTCCCCCACTTAAAAAAATTTTGTCCTCGAAATTTCACAACATTATCAACTCTCAAACGAAGGTGCATGAAATGTTACAAAGAACCTCCAAAATACGAGTCGAGAACATCAATAATAGCTTCAAAACATTTCACTATACTATAAGATTTTGATTGTAACTTAGGGTTTCATATTCCAATCAACCGGACATCATTACTCAACCTCGAAATATTTAACCAATTCATATAAGCAATCACACATCAATGTCTCAAATCAAACGATGTAACCACTATGCTCACTGCGCACTCTTATATCTACCCGTTACTAAGGCTCAACTAAGTCACTAAAGTTTTTCCCTAACTCTCTTGTTGAAACCTAGGCTTTCTCTCACTTGCTTCTAAAGTCTACAAAATCATATACCTAAACTCTGATACCAATTGTAACACTCTGAAATTTCCATAACGTTACACACTCGCTCAATCAGTTCACTAAGACAATGGTATCCTCATAACCAAATAGATAGTCATCATCAGAGTTGCTAAACCTTCAATCGAACATTATTATCAATAGACTTTCAAAAAT
The DNA here is from genome assembly GCA_033070095.1 of Escallonia herrerae. Taxonomy (NCBI): domain Eukaryota; kingdom Viridiplantae; phylum Streptophyta; class Magnoliopsida; order Escalloniales; family Escalloniaceae; genus Escallonia; species Escallonia herrerae. Next base: position 106,908 of record JAVXUP010000542.1, read on the forward strand.
GATACATCAAACTAAGTCTAAAAATTTAAACAATAATATTTCCCACACAGGGGTTCTAACAATCAATACCAAAATTTAAATTCTTTTTCTTTTGCTCGGCTCTAATCCTTATTCGAACAACTTAATGTTGGCTGCCACCTGCGAAAAGGAAGTCAAAGGGGAGTAAGCTTTCGAGAGACCAGTAAGGTCGATCAATGACTTAAAAATAAGAAACGATACAGACGATTTTACATTTGAACCAATCGACAATTTTAAAAATAGAGAAATAGAGCGATTCAAACGATTTTTCGATATACAATCAAATGATAATTTTAGGAGAGTTTTCAAAGAAAACCATAGCGTTTCAATATAATCATAGGGTTGAGTATCAACTCAATCCCTTAAATAAGTAGTCATTCAAAACAGTTCAGATATAATCATTTCAAAACACTTTCATTACAATAAAATGCAAAAACAGGAAACATTGAACATGAGCAGTATAATATAGCAAAGCCACCCTGACAGTGCTCGATACGATTTACATATGCATATGTACACTAACTAGTCCATCTAGGTACTAGTATAACCCAATCAACAAACCATCCTTATAACTCCAACAATACCGACCATCCTTATAACTACCAGGTTTACTAACTCATGTCAATATTCAAGGAATTTAAACGCAATTCAAAATATTTTACAATGATTGAAAAAATAAACAGATGAGAATAATGAATTCCAAACGATCGCTATCAGGCTCAATTTAGGGTTTCATGGACAGTTTCAAAACATCTTTTATATCAAATATAAATTGAATCAATGTAGTTCATAAAGCTATCATAATAAAACACTTAAAATCAGAACAATGAAGTAGGGTTCGGATATAATTCATTACCTCGATCCACGCTATGAAATGCTACGCAACCTCGATTAATAATCATTTGAATCAACCTAAATTGACAATTCATTTGTTAGAACATAATCTATGCTACTATAATAATAACTAATATCCGCTACCCACCACGTGCTCACTTCTAACTCCGAAATCGCTCAACTCAAAGCGTGTCTCGCATGCGGCCAACTGACCCGAATATCTCGTGCACTCCTTAATGCACAATAATATTCTAAATTTATTATAAATTACAATAAAAACACTTTTATAGCTTAAAACATTATCAAAAGTCAAAACATAAATTTTTTAAAATTTTGAATATTTTTTATTTCTTTAAATGCAAGAAAAGCCCATAAATAGCCATAATTGCTTATAGCTGAGAGGTGTCATTCCCCTTTTGTTTGTGGCTGTCTTTGGCAGCCACGAAATCAGACCACCTTCTATTTTTTTATTTTTTTTATTTAATTTTTATTATTATTATCAACAACAATGGTATTACAATCGTGGAAAAACTTCTTGATCTTTTTCCTTGTACCGTTCTCCTTCTCTCTAACCCTCTCTCTGTGTATCGTTTCACTCTTTCTTAGCCGTAACTCTGAGGCATACCCGAAGATGGACAAATGGTGTTGACGGCTGCCCTAGATGTGTGTGTGTGTGTGTGTATATATATATATATATATATATATGCCTAAAAACCTAGTTGGAAAATGTAAAGAAAAGCCTACACATCCATTTGTTGCTAAAACTTCTAACCCAAACTTATTATTGCGAAAAGATCCAACAATAATTATATAAAATAGTTTATTTGTCACGCTATCTCGTGTCACAAATTGTCACTATTAAGTTCACCGCTATTAAAGGAAATTTTTTATTTTTTTTATTGTAGCTAAAAGTATATCGATGCTAAGGTAAATAGTTCGCTGCTAAAAATATTAATGCTAACTATAAGGTATAAAAATGTTGCTAAAGTTTTCTAGAAATATTGTTAACGACAATCATCGCTAAAGACCTCAATCCATATCACATGTAACTGCTATCACTATGTTACAACTTATGGTTTCCAAACAATTTGTCGCTAAAGATCACCAAGATTAATGCTCACGAATTCGTCACTAAATATTTTAAATCTACTCGTTAAAATATATATATATATGGGTATTACATTGCATGCTGAGCCAATTTGATAATTATTTGTATTCGTTCTTCCAAATTGTTGTGCCTAAATCCGATAACTAATCGCAATCGTTTTGCTGTTTATTTGTGATTTTCTTCTGGAATTTTGAATGACGACTTATTCCGTATGTTATGATTATTAAAATCCGATCTGATTCTGGTGATTTGAGCTTATGTTAATGCTCATTGATATTATTGAGTTTTTTGTATTGACCTGAGAATCTGTTTTGTGGGGAGGCGTTATAAGGATCTAAACCTATAGAATTATACAGAGCTAGTACCTTAGTGAGGAGGACTAGTTATTATGGTACATCATGTCTACATCTGTGCTTTGCCAGAATGGCATCACAACCGTCTGGGATCAACGTTGATTTTTTATTTTATCTGCTCTGTATATTGTCGTAACTATTACGGAAATGACTAGAAAGTATTATCTAAAATAATTTGTGCATCTGTTGAAATCCTTGAGAAATCTTCATTGTATTTGGAAATGACTGTCTCAGATGATTTGTGTGCGTTTTGAAATCCTTTGGAAAACCATCATCGTATTTTGGAATGATGGCTTTGAAGATGATCTTTTATTGATCGTTCTGGAACCCATCATGATTATTACTGTTTATTTTGGTATCTATTTATGATGAGTTTTGATCCTTTTGGAAATAATTGAGTTTTCTTCTAGAAATTTTTGTCGATTGGACTCTTCGGAATTGTTTTGTAATTCTTTTCCTAGTCTTTGTACGACCTTACTGAGTTCACAAAAGCTCAACCTTTATTTGATTCCTTTCTGCATGTAATGGGCATCTATAGAATGCTCGAGATTGGGTTTAGAGTCTGTGTGAGAATCCAGTGAGCCCACCGCTACTGTGTATGTGAGACCCCTGCGTGGGCCTATACTGTAGAATTATTCTATAAGGACCCAAATTTTAAAGAATCTAGGTTTTAAAAGTTTAAGTTTAAGTAGTTTTGTAATCTTGTATCTAAGGATTTTGAGTTGATATCAGATTAAATGCTTTGAAGTATGTGTTAGTGAACATGATCTGACAGGTTTGATGTAATCCGGTAGGTTAACATTCCGGAAGTTCGAGGTGACGGAGCTCCGTATTTTTGGGGCGTTACAATTTCCTCCCTTCCCTTCAACCACTCAACAATTTTGGACCGATTAACTCACATGAAACATCATCTGCAGCATCAGCATGAAGCTGCTCTTCAAGCCAATCATCGCCAAGCCTAATTATCTATGTGCATCCACACTGAATAGAACCAATTTTTGGCATATCAGATCTTTGACACATCACATGGTTTTTGAGTTATTCTGGATATTTTTCCATCCCACTATAGAGGAATCGATGGCGAGCAGTGGTGCTTCAGTATCAACATCCTCTGTGCTCCACCACCACCACCACAGTCACCTCGTGTGGTTGAAGTTGTCAAAGTACCTGCCTCTTATCTTCCACCGCCTTTGGATCCTTCCTCTTCTTCCCAGTGTAGACATTGTCACCGTTAGATTGTTTTTAGCCTTCTTTTTTTTTTTTTTTTTTCTGACTTTGGTGCTTTTCCCGCTTTTTGATTTGATAAAAGAAGAGAACAATTTATTATACCTGAATTTTGAACTGACATTTGTAGAAATTATTTTGAAAATATTGTGTGTTATCATCATAAAAAATTCTAGATTCTTTTGAAATTCTTCAGTTGCTGTTAATTATTCCAGGGGGAGTATGTTGTGATATAAGATTAATGTATTGTCATCATAAAAAAAGGAGGAGATTCTTGACCTTAAAAGTCTAGATTCTTTCTTTTGACGATTCCAAGATTACTGTTCCGACATTAATCTAACAATGTTATTAAGTATAATTTCAATACCGATCATAGCATGGAAAATTCTCTGGTCAAAGACTTTGAAATTAAAGTAAGTTTATTTTCATTCATTTAACCATTCTTGAATGAAATTCCTCCGAATGATTTTTAACTTTCATTCGAATTATTTCTTTTTAATCAATCTCTCTATTATCCCTTTAACTCAACGGTTATATTCTTTCAAGTATAAAAGGAACTCTTAGAGAGCTTATTACCAACTTTTCTGATCTTTAAAAAATCTCTCATTCTTCTCAAAAATTCTCTTTCAACATTTTTATACATCTCTATACAATTACTTGAGTGAGTTCTTTGTTTGAGATCTTGAAAAGCAAGCTTCTTGGTTAACTTCTTTAAGATTCGATATTCCCACCTAAAAAAGGTTAGCTCATCTATTTTCATTTGTAATATTTACTCATTGAGGAGTGTGAATTGTATTTCAATTGTATTCTTCATTTCACTTGTGATCGTTGGAAACCTTGAAGAGGTTTCAGTTCTGTATTGAAGTTTGAGCTAGCACCCGAAGCTAGCTGATTAGTAGAAGGCTCGAGTAGGTTTCCCTAAGGTCGAGTGCTTAGATTTGTACTGGACGTAGGCAGGTGGGGCCGAACCAGTATAAATCTTTGTGTCGATCAGTGATTGCGGTTATATTGTTAGCTAAAATTTAAAATTTCTGATCAGAGCTATAAATAACTATCAACCCGCCCCCCCCCCCCCCCCACAGATTATGTTTAGGGACCTACAATAAGATCAATCGATGTTCAAGACAACCAGAATAGTTCAAACAAGCATCATCAACATGGTATGCTAAACGAAAGAATGAATAGCATAATGGAACTGCACTATCGTTACTTGTTTGGCTTTATAACCTGATGAACTCCTCGCTTTTGGGCTTCTGGAATCACCTATCCAAACAAAATCCTTCTTGTTAGATAACCTTAAAATACAAACAAACACCCAACCTTATGTGATACCCTGGAAATCAATTTAATCACGAATTTGATTAATTAATGGGAGATTTTACTAAGTGGCATTATGTTGGTGATAATCAAGTGTTAAGGAGCTTAATAAGGGTTTAGTCTGGGCTTGGGGGTTTGAAATGTAATTTTGGAAAGTTAAGGGGCAAAAGTGTAATTTAGGAAACTATGATGAACGGGATGCATATATTTATAAAGTAGCATCCTTTTGATGATAATGAGGTGTTAAGGGGCTACATGGATGGTTAGGGTGATTTTGGGGTCAAATTGTAAGTTTTCAAAGTTGAGGGGTCAAAATGCAATTTTGAAAACTTGAGGGGCCAAAGTGTAAAATTTTAAACTTTGGAAAATGTGTCATAACCTGATGAAATAGGCCATGCACGATGGCCACCTCCTACTTGCTATAAGCTGAGTCATGCTTGAAAATTTTAAAATACTTTGGGATAAGATTCATGGGGTTAAAATATAAAAGAAAAGTTTTGGGGTGTAAAATGAAAATAAAGAAAAGTGGCATGAACAGTAATATGTCAAGAACCCAGAAACAAGGAAGGAAAAAGAGAAGAAGAGAGGGAAAAAAAGGGAGAAGAAAGGAAGCAAGAAGAGAAGAAAGGGAGAAAGAAGCTCGAATTCAAATGGGTATGATTTTGAACCCTAAATCGTGAAATTATGGATGAAATTTTGGTTGAAGAACATGTTATATATGTATGGCTGCGTATATAGATTCGGGTGGATATGGTGGAATTGTGTAATTAAGTGAATTTTATGTGTTAATGTGTAGTAGTCATGTAACCAAGTGATTTGAATGTGAACCACATGAGAAATTCATGTGCAATTGAAGGAGAAAAGTGTGCCCAGGTGTGGGACGGCTGAAGGAGGAAGAAGATGAGTGTGTGTGTGTCCAAGGTGAACTAGTGTGTGTTTAATGTGAATAGTGACTGTTTTTGTCACTAAAAGTGGAAATTAGTTAAATAGTTTCTAATCTAAAATTTTAAAAATAGTTAGGGTCAGATATAGCCAAAGTGTAAAAAAAGACCCTAAATATTTTTAAAAGACCTATATCGTGGAAAATTTTCATATTTTTTCAAGATTCGGAAGGGGGTGAACTGATGAGGGAAGTTTAAAAATTTATGGTGAAATTTAAAATATCAAACGAACGCGGTTTTGCGTAAAAAATTTATGAGAACTCTGGGATACTGAGAAGATTCATTTTCCAAGATTTTGGGTCATTCCAAAGTCATTAGCTATTTTTGGCCGAACGGGCTTTTAAGCGTTTGGTCCGGACACCGGTTCGAAATTTTCGGACAAAATTTTTCTAAAACGCTTTTTAGCTCAAAAATGATTTCACGATGCGTAAAATAGCGTTTTAAAGTGATTTTGAGATTTTACTGAGGTTGGGAACCCTCAGGGGCATTTTGGTAATTTGCCATGAGGAGAGGGGTATTTTGGTTTTCCTGATAAAGTTTTTCAAATGACTTTTTAATCCGGAAAGGGTTGTAAAACACCTAAAAGGTTGTTTTGAAGCTGATTCGGGGCGTTGTGGTGATAGTGAACCCCGGGGACATTTCGGTAATTTGTAGCCCAGAGGGGGGTATTTTGGTAATTTTTTTCTATAAAATGCTTTGAAGGACTGTTGGTTTGGGAAGGGGTGTAAGACATCCGAAAAGTAGTTTTGAGATAGTTGTTAGGGCGATGGCTGCTAGGGGTGTTTTGGTAATTTTCTCTTTAAAATTTTTTGAGGGAATATTTGGTCTATAAATGATGCAGTACATCTAAAAAGTAGTTTTAAAGCGGTTTTGGGGGTGGTGGTGATGTAGCGGTCATTAGGGGGTATTTTGATAATTTGCCATGTTGGTGCTAAATTTTTTAGAACGGGCATAATTTAGCGTTCGGAGGGGTGGGAAGCGAGGAATAGTGGTAGTATGTCTAAAATGAAGGTTGTTATCGATAATAAGTCGATAAGGCTAGATTAAGGATCCGATTATCGGATCGAATTAACTAGAGAGTAAGATGCTATGAACGGTTAAGTGGGAATAGGTAGAATAAGGAGTGCGTATATGTTGAATGATGACTAACGAGCAGGATATGATTTGACTAGGTGATGCAGCTCATTGCGATCAGAAATTGCAAGTTGCTTCGGCTATAAGCCAAGCAGGTAAGGACAATGCGGTTCTATTATGCTAATTCATTGTTTCGATTAGCATACTATGTTAATGATGTTTATGTTGTTGAATTATTGTTGCTATGATTGGTCACCGGTAGTCATTGTGACCGGTATACGCATATTTGAATTGTGCTGTTGAGGACTTAGGATAGAATAAATTCCCTTAGTCCGCCCTGTTGATAAAATTCAGTGTCCTAGTATGCTATGATTCGATTTGATTAGCATACCTAAAGTGGATGATGATGTTGTGTAGGGTTTATCATGTGGTTGTTATGAGATGTCGGAAGTTATTGATAGCCGATATCTCTTCTTTTTTAGAACACCATTGAGAACTTGTGGCAACTTCTCCCGAGTCCGCCCCTAGCGTTGATGATGATGTTGTAGAGATCGTTGCATTGTTGTTGTGAAATGTCAGCACTTATTGATAACCGATATTTCTCTTATGTAAGAATGTTGTTGAGGGATTACGGTAATCTTCTCCCACCCTGTTGATGATGTCACGTTGAACTCTTATTGTTAGGTCTGAGCACCGGTCGATCTTCTGATCTGGTATTTCCTTATTGAGCTGTATTGTTGAGGACATAAGGTGGAATAAATTTTTCCTTAGTCCGCCCCGTTGATGAACTCTTGTTGCTTGGTTGTACCGTGGTTAGGGAAAGCACTCTAGATGAGTTCCCTACTTATTGACAATGTCTCTTCTATTTACTTGAGACTGAGATGAACATCCCGTAAAATGGGACATCAATATGAGGAGGATGGCCTATGAATTATGATCACTGGCCAAAGAGGATGAATGTCGCTATAGCAGAGTCTGTCGTGTCTGGTCAAGTCCTGTCCGTCGTGTCCATGTGCATTGCATTTGATTTTATTTTGATGTTGGTGATTTAATGATTTGTATTTCAATGATGTTATCTTTACGACCTTAGATTTCGGGTTCACATGCATGGTCAGTCAGTCCAGTCCATGAGGAGGTGGCAGTAATGCTGTTCTATTGGGCCTTAAAACCGCTCAGTCTAACGAAAGAAAAGTTATCGTCTGACAAGTTATTTTGATGCTGAAATGTATTGACTACTCTTGATTCATTGCTATCGTTGAGATGATTATTATTCCTCCGAGTCTTTTGAATCATTTGTATACGATATTCCTTGTGTTGTCTTTACTGGACGATTTGCGCTCATTCCTTATGTTGTAATGTGCAGGCTATAAGGTTGATCAAGGAGAACCCTCTAGAAAGGGAAAAGAAACAAGCTAGAAAAGTTAAGCAAGGGGATAAGTTGTGTGAAGTAAGACAAGCTAGAAATGGTGACGAGATAGGTTGATAAGAGTCACACGACTATAGTGGTACATTAGGTTGTAACTATTCATGTTGTTTAAGGACCTGTAAATCTTCCGCTGCAGTACGATGTATGTTTGTACGAAAATTTTTGTAAGGACGCATTTTGGAGCGTCTATTAATGATGTATGAGTATGAGGATGTAGTTGCTCTGTATTCAGCACAGGTTTTTGAATGTAATTATGATCGATAACTCAGCCCAGTGATGTCACATGGGTTGAGGGTGTCGCACCTTAGCCCCTCCCGCTTATCTGTTTACAACTTATTACGGCTAATCCGTTAACCGAATTTGTCCTAGCTCGTAAAGTGCATCAACGCACTACCATCCTTCTCCTACCTATTTAAACTCAAATTTATCAATTCTTATGCTTCTTGCTTCTTAACCATGAGTTTTCACAAATTCGTTACCAATACACCCTTGGGCATAGGTAAATTACCTTAACACCCCTGCCAACTCTTGCAGCAACAAACACTCAAAAATGGCTAAAAATATTTTTTTAAAACAATACAAACTGATTATGGACTGAAAAGTCATTTGGTAAAATTTTCACTCAAAAATCCTATCCGGATAACTAAACAAAACACTAAAGAACCAATTAAAAACAACAATCGGTATTGGAATATCATGAAATATTAAACCCTGAAGTGTCTCAGCTGCGTAAGATCCCTACAAAATTTTTAAAAACCTGATTTGGTATTTTTGAAAATTTGAAACCCTATTTCAAGGAATAAATATTTATCATCTTTAGCAAACACAGAAAAATACCAAGAATTAACATAATGTAGATCTTTTAAACAACAAGGGTTTTTCTTTTGTGTTTGGCCAAATTCTGGTAAAAATTATGTTTCAAAAATAAAGTTTGAAAATAATTAAAGAACAAGACTTTTAGTGACAATAACAATCACTATTCATCCGTTTATTGATCAAAAGACCTACTTTTACACATAAGCCACATACAACTCTGCCTTCTTGGTTCAGAATTTTCTTTCTTTCTTACCCACTTACATGCCTATTATACACATATACAATTCACCCTTTAATTCTACTTTATGCCCCCTTAATCTATTTTGATTTCATTTAATTCCCACTTATCTAATTCCATAACTTCATTTAACATGGGATCATATCAAAACATAATCATTTCAGCCTTTATTTCCCTCAAGAACACACACCAAGACACCATGAACATGCACACTAAAAACTGGTTTCGTGCAAATTCTTCCTTCTTCTTCGATTCTCCATAAAAACACCTTCTATTTCTTGCAAATTCTTCCTTCTTCTTCTTCCTACTATAATTTCTCAGTTCATCCCTTTACAAAATTCATCTTGGATTTTCTTTAATTCCCCCCTCAAATAGCTACCTCGCACACTGAAGGTTGATATTGGCCTGATTTTGGTGATCGATAACTTCTCCAATTCTTCACCAAATTGCTCTTTGTTTCTTGAATTTTCTTCCTCTTTCTTCCCTATATAACTTCTTAGTTAAAAGTCTCCCAAACTTCTCTATCGATTTTTTTTTCATAATTCTCCCTTAATTAGCTATCATTGATGTGTTCCCTTATTCCACCTTTATCAATAACCGAGGTGGATCTGGTGTACGACTCCCACTTTGATTCACATGCACACATTCCCCCTCTTGAAAAAAAAATTGAGGTGTCATTCTCCTTTGTTGGTAGCCACAGAATTAGACAAATTTATTTTTTAATATTAATTTAATTTTTTTAGACAAAGATATTACATTCCCCCCCCCCCTCCAGGAAAATTTTGCCCTCAAAATATAAGATAACGTACCTTAATCCGCAAAGAGTGGGGGTATCTTTGCTGCATAAAAGCTTCGGGTTCTCAGGTGACCTCTTCTACTGTGCGGTTTTTCCAAATCACCTTGACCATCGGTACTACTTTAGAGCGAAATACTTCTTCTTTTCTATCAACCACTTCCACATGTATCTCTTGATATGATAGGTTTTTGTGAATCTCTACTTATGTGATGGATTCGAAACATATTTCCTTAACGTAGATACATGGAACACATTGTGCAAGTGATCTAACACCAGGGGCAGCTCAATTTTATATGCTACTGCTTTAATCCTTGACAAGATCATGAATGGTCCGATGAATCTAGGACTTAATTTTCCCTTTCTCCCGAATCACATAATTTCTTTCCACGGCAGCACCTTCAAAAATACGAGATCACCTACCTCGAATTTCAATGTCTTTTGCCTCTTATCAGCATAGCTCTTTTGCCTACTCTGCACGGTACGAATCCTATCTTGTATAATTTTAACCTTATCTTCTGTTTCTTTGATTAACTTGATACGAGACAATCACTTCACTCTGACCACATCCCAACAAATTGGTGTATGACACCTTCGATCATACAATGCTTCGTATGGGCCATACGAATACTTTTCTGATAACTATTGTTATATGAAAACTCAATTAAGGGTATCTATTCGTCCTAATTTTCCCAAAGTCAACTACACAAGCTCTTAACAAATCCTCCAAAACCTTGATTGTTTGTTCGGATTGTCCATCTACTTGTGGATGAAACGCCGTACTCATGCTCAATTTAGTTCCCAACTCCTTTTGAAAAATCTTCCAGAACCTTGAGGTGAACCTCGTATCCTGATAATATACATGGTAACTGGCACACCATATCGGCTAACTACCTCCTTGATATAGATTCGGGCTAGTTGTTCCATCAAATACCTTCTCTTCTAGGAATAAATCAAGCCGTTTTGGTTAAACGATCTACTATCACTAAAATATATGTATTCCTATTAGATGTCTGGGGTAATCCGGATACAAAATCCATGGTAATATGGTCCCATTTCCATTTAGGAATAGGTAATGGTTGCAGCTGTCTAGCCATCTTCCTATGATTAACTTTTACCACCAGACTGGTCATGCATTTTGATGCAAACTTCGATATCTCCTTTTTCATGCCCGACCACTAGAAACTTTGTCATAAATCCCGATACATCTTTGTCTCTCTCGGATGGATTGAGTACTTGAAATTATGAACGTCTGTCAGATTTCCTTTCTTAATTCATCCTTGGGTTAAACATACACCTAACCTTCTTATCTGTAAATCCCTTCCCCATCACAACTGAAATCTTATTTGTCATTTTTAGAACCTATTCAAATCTTGAGTAACTTATCATCTTGACTTTGGGCTTCTTTAATTCGATTAAGTAGCATGGGTCGAATCTCCATCTGGAACAGGCTACTGTTCCCTTCTCCTCTCACTCGCACATCAATTTCGAGCTTGTTCAGGTCGTCTACAATTGCCTTCTGTCAGGTAATCATGCCAGCTAGATTCTCTATTTTCTTTCTGCTCAGGGCATCAGCTACCACATTCGTCTTCTCGGGGTGGTACAATATAGATCAATCATAATCTTTAAAGAGTTCCAACCACCTTCTCTACTGCATTTTAAGCTCCTTCGGCGTGAACATATACTTTAAAATTTTGTGATCTTTATAAATTTCACATGTTGCACCATATAGGTAATGTCTCCAAATTTTCAAGACAAATACTATTGCTGCTAGCTCTAAGCCATGTGTTGGATAATTCCTCTCGTGGTTTTTCTGTTGCCTTGACACATAAGCGATCATATTCCCATTCTGTGTAAGAACACATCATAACCCTTCTTGGGACGCAACGTTGTATATCACAAACCCATCAGACCCAGACGGTAAGGTAAGTGCTGATGCAGTCACTAACTTTTCCTTCAGTTCTTGGAAGCTACACTCAGACTTCATTGTCTAATTAAACTTTATATTCTTCCGCATCACGTTGGTCATCGGGGTAGCAATATTAGAAAATTTTTTAATGAACCTTCGATAATACCGGGCTAGTCCTAGAAAAGCATGAACCTCATAAACAAGTGTCAAACTATCCTAGTTCGACACCACTTCAACTAACTCGCGACCTATCGATATGCTTTCCCTTGTCACCATTTGACCCAAGAACTGCACCTTTTCAAGCCAAAACTCACACTTCTTGAATTTGGTATATAATTTGTGTTCTCTTAATATTTGTAAAACTTACCTCATAAGTTGAACATTTCTTCTTGTTAACTTATAGTTCTAGATTCATTATTTTGATGATTCCAAGATTATTGTTTATTATTCTGAAATCAATCTAACTTTGTTATTAAGTATGATTTAAGGACTAATTATAACGTGAAAAAATCTTTGGACAAAGACTTTGGACATTGACTAGATTTATTTCCATTCCTTGTAATATCTTAAGCTAAGACTTCTTAAAGATCTACAAGAAAATCCAAAAGGACAAAACGAAGAAGTTTTGTTGCTCGAAAATATTTTCATTCGATCTTTTCTCAAAACCATCGATCGAATTCATCAAAAAACTTTCGTTATTGGAACTTAAAAGATTCTCAGTCGAGTTTTCTTAGAACCTTCGATAAAATTCATCAGAAACTTTGTTGTTGGAACTTAAAACATTTTCATTCGAGTTTTTTTCAAAACTTTTGATCAAATTTATCAGATACTTCACTGTTCGAACTTAAAAGGTTTTTTATTCGAAAGAACTCAATTTTTCATTCAAAGACATTTTTTCATTCGAAGGATATATTTTTCAATCCAAGGAATCCTTCAATTCAACACACACACACACAGAGGTATATATATATATATATATGGTTTTAAGTTTGTTTTTATTTGAAAGTAAAAGTTTTCATTCAAAGACTTTGTTTTCATTCGAAGCCTAAATTTCCATTCGACTAAATTCTAATGCCAAGGAAAGTGGGTTCGTACCTACGTGGAGGTGCCACAAAGGCTGCAGTCTACGTCAGCTACCAAATATGTTGATGTGAGACACAGCAAGGGTGGAGCAAGGGCAGAGACCAAGGGCTTCCCAGACAGAGCCTGAGGGTGGCAGTGCTGCGAGGGCGATGGCGCAGAGTGAATATACGATGACAGTCACAGTCTGATGCTTAGGTCCGAAGTCAGGGTCCTGTATGTTTCTCTCTCTTGGATTCTAGAGTGAGAAAGTGAAAGTGTTCTGAAAATGTCAACCCCCAAATGAATTCTCAAGACCTCTATTTATAGAGGTTGAGATGATGATGTCATCACGCGACACGTGGCACTCCCCAGGAATGACACACACCGAGGGGTCCATAACTGCCGGTGCTCCACAGACTGTCGAATTGCAAATTCACCCGGCCTGCCTGCACAGCGTCGCTCTGTCTATCTGGAAAGACTGGCTCGCACAATGTCAGTGTGGCCAGAGAACCCCCTTGATCTAGCCTCCAATCCAAGCCCTTGTAAAGTCCCACTAAGTGTGTCAAGAGACGCACAGAGAACCTGATAGTGGTGAGGGTTGCCCCTGTAGCCAACTGTCAGGAGGACTAGGCGCCATGCCCTCCAAAGACCTGCTCCCGTCCCGGAGTGACCTGGGGGTCATTGTCCTGGTGGTGTCGACGATCAATGGTAACATGAGTGGACATGCTCGTAGCTTAGTGCTCAGGGTCCGTGGTGAGGGGGCCTCGTGCCGTAGCCACCCCCACAACTGTGACGGCGATGGCTTTAAGGTTGTGAGCCCATCCCATGATTGATTATACCGACGATGGCTTCAAGGTTGTGAGCCCATCCCATAATTGATTGTGCTGGCAATGGCCTTAAGGTTGTGAGCCCATCCCGTAGTTGATTTGCCGGCGATGGCTTTAAGGTTATGAGCCCATCCCGTAGTTGATTGTGCCGGCGATGGCTTTAAGGTTCTGAGCCCATCCCGTAGTTGATTGTGCCGGAGATGGCTTTAAGGTTGTGAGCCCATCCCGTAGCGAGGGGTCCTCATGCCAGAGCACTACGAATGGAGCCCCCCGTGATGCTGCACACTCTGGAGAGTGGGTCGAAGCATGTTGGACGTCCATGGCGGGGTCACATGGTGTGGTGCATGGGCACATGTTCCCCGTGATGCCCGAAGGCTTGTATCATGATTGAGGCGCATGGGCACGGTGACGAACGTCACGGGGACAATACTTGGTGCTGGAGCACATGTCATAAGAGTGGTTCGGCGAGGAACGTCGTGAAGCAATACTTGGTGCCGGGGGCACGTATCATGAAGATGGCGCACTGGCGTGGCGACGAACGTCGCGGAGCAATACTTGGCGCCGGGGGCACGTATCATGAGAATGACGCTTGGGCGCAGCGACAAATGTCTTGGAAATAATACTTGGTGCCGGGGCACGTGTTATGAAAGTGGTGCGGCGACGAACATCGCGAAGCAATACTTTGTGCCGGGGCACATGTGATAAGAATGGCGCATGGGTGCGGCGACGAAGGTCCCGGAGCATATACTTGGTGCCGAGGCACATGTTATGAAGATGACGCATGGGCGCTGCGATGAACGTCGTGGAGCAATACTTGGTGCCGGGGCACATGTTATGAAGATGGCACGGCGACGAACGTCGTGAAGATATACTTGGTGCCGGGGCACATGTTATAAAGGTGGCGCGGCGACGAACGTCATGAAGCAATACTTGGTGCCGGGGGCACGTATCATGAAGATGGCGCGACGACGAACGTCGCAAAGCAATACTTGGTGCCGGGGGCACGTATCATGAAGATGGCATATGGGCGCGCTTCAGGTGTCCCGAAGACGGTATGTGAGCTGAGTGTACCTGTCATAACAAGTAATGAATGCAAATGTAGTAATGATAAAGTTAGAAGTGATGGTACGCGATCGTCGGACGACGGACGTCGCGAGGTTGTTGGACGATGGACGTCGCGAGGATGATGGACGACGGACGTTGCGAGATAGATGCAAGACGGACGTCGCGAGGTCGATGCATGACGGACGTCACGAGGTCAATGCATGACGGACGTCACGAGGTCTATGCACGACTGACATCGCGAGGTCGATGCACCACGGAAGTCGCGAGGATGATGGACGACGGACGTCGCGAGGTTGATGGATGACGGACATCGTGAGGATGATGGACGACGGAGGTCGCGAGGTTGATGCACGACGGACATCGCGAGGTTCGATGGACGTCGCGACGACGGACGTCCAGGTAAAGGTTGATGGACGACGGACATCGTGAGGATGATGGATGACAGACGTCGCGAGGTTCATGCACGATGGACGTCGCGAGGTTCATGCACGAACGTCCATAAACATCGCTGAGGTGCAAAGTCTTGAGAAAACAAGTGCGCGAGGGGAGCGGAGGCCATAGGCCAAAAATGGGGGAAGGTCAAGGCCACCACCCTTGGGGAGGCCGAGGCCAACCCCTTGGTGAGGCCGAGGCTGACCCTAAGGGTTGGCCAAGGCCAATGGCCAATTCCCATGAAGGGAGGCCAAGGCCAGGTACGAAGTGTATGAAGCGATCAAAGCGCAAAAGGGACTTTTCGCGAAGAGTGAACAATCGGGGGGAAAGGCCAAGGCCAACACCCCATGGAGGCCAAGGCCGACCCCCATTGAGGCCGAGGCCGACCCCATGGACTTGGGGGAGGCCGAGGCCGACCCCATGGGTTTGGCCAAGGCCTATGCCCTTGACCCCGTCGCTCCGGTTGCGCCAACGGTCGATTTTTTGGTGAAAAGGTGCTTAGGTGGTCGCGCCGCGATGAACGTGGTACTGTGAGTAACGGTAGCGTGAAATCATTGGTGACTGAGTCGCGCGTGAGGCATGTGAGGCAAAGAATGCAAGTGACTTGGGCGCGCGCACTTTGTCCGGTTCAAAGTGTTGAATATTGTACTTGTGTAGATGTGTCATGCACAGTGGGACTCTAAGTGGACCTTTGAGTGTGACCAGAATAGGTTAGGAACATAAGCCCCCTGCGTGGGGTGTGCGCGGAAGGGCAACCCTTGCGGGCACCGCACGCATACACTTAGCAAGATTTTGATGTTGTTTGGCCGGTGAGTTGTTGAGGTCGTCAAAGCATGATGATGATGAAGAGTAGGTGGCTCGAGCCACCTCGTGCACCACCTACAAAAGCTTGGAATGCTTGGGGGTTGAGACAAAGGCACGATGATAGGATGCAAGAGTCCGAGCATGTAAACCAACGCAAGCCCTCAGTGTCAGAGCACATAGGCCAGTCACGAAGACACCCTGGCAGAGATAGTGTCCCGGAGGAGTCGCCTATTTCGTAGGCCGAGGTAGCATCCCGGTGGATCCATCTACCTGGCGGAGAGGGAGTTGAAGAACTCCCTGGCGGAGAGAGTGTCCCAGAGGAGTCGCCTATCCCCGCATGATGTTGCACACTCCGGAGAATGGGCTGAAGTATGTTCCACGACCAAAGCAAGGTGCGCATGGTGTGGTGAAAGGATGGACCGATGCAAGGAGCATGGTAGTGTGATAAAGAGCCAGGGGGCGCGACTGTGTTAGTGGCGCGGCGCATGGACGCGACAGAGTGTGTATGGTGCCAAGGGCACTGTAATGTGATAGGAAGCCTGGGGGCACGACTGTGTTAGTGGTACGGCACACGGGCACGGTGGAGTAAGTATGGTGTCCGGGCGACGGGGGTGGCGGAGTGACGTCCGGGCGACGAGATGACGTCCGGGCGACGGGGGTCGCGAAGATGACGTCCGGGCGACGGGGGTCACGGAGATGATGTCCGGGCGACGGGCATCGCGGAGATGACGTCCGGGTGATGGGGGTCGCGGAGATGATGTCCGGGCGACAGGCGTCGCGAAGCTGAAGTCCTGGCGACGGGCGTCGCGGAGGTGAAGTCCGGGCGACGGGCGTCGCGATGCGGGGCAGTCCACAATGAACGCATGTGCGCGGGCAATGCACGACGGTCAAGGTTGCGAATTTTTTTTTTGAAGTGTTTGGCCTTGATTGTCGGTGTTCGATCGATGGAAGGGACAGAGGATGAAGGTTGAAGATGGGTGAAGGTGGTGGCCATGGCTTGGTGAAGGCCAAAAATAGGTGGCATGGAGGATGGCCATGGAGTAAAGGGGAAATGGTATGGGTATAAAGGGCCAAGGCCGGCCGACCAAGTGGTCGAGGCCGAGGCCAAGGAGCAGGGAAGAATGGCTGAGGCCGGCCGACCAAGGGGCCGAGGCCGACCATTTGGCCAAGGCCGACCAAGGCCTCTAGGCCAAGGCTGAGGGCGACCGGCAGGGAAGAAGGGGGATGGGGGCAAGGCCGAGGCCGTAGGGGGAGGAAGGGGGAAGGGGGATGGCCGAGGCCGAGCTTGGGTCGGCCATGGAGGAAAAGGGGAAGGGAAGGGGAAGAATGGGGCGACGGCGGGGTGCCGCGGGTGGGCGAAGGGAATGGGGAGGGGCGGGGGGAAGAGAGGAGAGAGGTAGGGACGAGATGGGAGGTCGCCGGCTGTGAAGGACAAGGACCGTGGAGGGCGAGGCCGAGGGAGAAGTCGGCGGTGGATGAAGAAGAAGGAGAAAGAGAAAGAGAAAGAAAATTAGGGTTAGGGTTTGGGGAGAGACACAGGTCGGGTTCGGTTGGGTCGAGTTGCTCCACGGGTCTGGGCGCGAGGCTGAGAGAGCAAATGGGCGCGCGGTCGGTACGCGGGTCGGGCAAGCGGGCAGGTCGCGCGGGGCGGGCTCTGCCCAGATCTGAAATGAAATTTGAAATTCAAATATAATTAATTAATAATATTTTTTTTTGGCAACCCTAAAGAGGGAGCCCCCCAAGACAATTTTCACAATGCTCATGAAGGAAAGAAAGGAGTAGGATGGTGGGGGTGAGGAGAGAAAAATGTGAGGGGGAGAGTGATGAGGTTATGAATGTTGGGAGTATGTGGGGGAGATGAAAATTTTGAAAATTTTTCTAAGTGTAGAATGAGGGTGAGAGGGTGGTGACCGGAACGCGAGCAGGCATGGTGAGATGGATGAGTGTGAAGGGGGTGAGAAATTGTCTAAGTGTTGAGAAGATTTTCCGAGTGTTGGACGAAGCCTAAGGAGAAGGGGCGTGAAAAAAAATTTTGTAACAAAATTTTTCTAAGTGTTGAGTTCGGACAAGAGTGTCGAGGGAGACCGCGCGAGGGTGATCCTCGATGACTGGTTGCGAAAAAAATGAAAAATTTTCTAAGTGTTGGGCTGAGACAAGGATGGCGAGGGAAACCACTGAGGGTGATCACCGATTGCGAAAAAAATGAAAATTTTTTTTCTAAGTGTTGAGAAAATTATTTTTTTTTTATAAAGGGTGGTCATGCGACCGCAAGCACGAGAGGTTGAGATGAGCGGGATGGGAGACTCAGGGTGATGGGCTGGTATCGATGACCGACTGAGTGACGGAGGTAGGGGTTGGTGAGGCGTGTTGCATGCATACCTGGCAGAGGTGGTCGCGAGACCTGGGGGGGTGTCAACTGACAAAGTTGAGACTTAGTAACGTGGCTCGAGCTACCCCGCGCACCACGCACCAAGTCAGTATGGGATGTGAGGCTGAAGGGGTTGGGAAAGGGTGAAGCCCCCAAGGGAGTGGGTGATGGTATGAAGAGTGGTGTCAATAGGCCTATGCAAGAGCCTGTAGCTTGAAAATTTTCTAAGTCTGGAAAATGTAACTTCATTGATAACAAAAGATAGGCAACATGCCTTGGTACATGGGAGTTGAGTACATGGAAACTTGCAAAATGAATAAAAAGATTACAAGTGTGGAAAATGCACTGAGGCATGCCAAGGCTTGGTCGGGTGGGTCATATGTCTGGCACTTAGAGTTTGAGCTCTCCGGACGCAATCTTGTCAGCGAAGACAAACTTGAGGCCCCGCACCACTTGAGGCTGTGACCGACCTTCTGATGATAGGGGCAGTAGTTGGGATGGACTAGGCCTTCTGGGGTAGGTTCAGTGTTGGCATTGGGCAGGGTTATGGCATTGTCATTGATCCATGTCTCGAGGAGAGCTCTGACAGTCTTCAAGTCACATGGGTAATCCGGGGCAGGCATCTGCTGCTCTCTCTTGTCAGGGCACAAATGGGCACAAGGGTTTCATCTTTGCTAAAGTCAGTGCACTCTAAACACTTGTGATGAAATCACGTGACATAGCTGTTGAGATCTTCCCCGGGGTTCTGGCGGATTTCGGCAATGTCAACGATGGTCACTCGCTCCGTCTCATAGTGAAACTTGTCAAGAAAAAGCTGAACCATGTCGAACCAGGAGTGGATAGTACCATCAGGAATCTGATGATACCAAGAGTAGGCGAGGCCAGTCAGGGACTTGTGGAATTCACGAAGCTTCAAAGTGTCGTCCTCCCCATAGTGCTCCAGAGAGCCAGCAAAACGGGTGATGTGCTCGCGGGCATTGCCCTCTTTGCCATTGAACAGGGTGAATGATTGTTGCTTGTACTTGACAGGGTAGGGCTTGGTAGCGAGGCTGCCAGAGTAGGGAGCATGGCCTGACAGCTTAGATGGGGAGTGGGGTAAGAATGACTGCTTGAGACGGTAAAGGAAGGCATCAAAGTCATGCTTGGTGATGTACGACGCATGTGAGGGTTTGTGCCCTGTAGGGATGATTCGGGCACCAGAGCCCCCAGACGGTGCAACTTGAGGCATCGAGGGGATAATGATGGTCAATAGGGGTTGGTGGTGGGGAGCAATTTGTTGGGGCATGGTTTGCATATGGGTAGTGTCAGCTGCTGGAAGTCGGTCGTCGGGCAGCGTCGACTAGAGTAAGTCGGGGGAACGACTTGTGTTTAGGTTTCAGTTGGTTATGTTGGGGTTAGGCTCCATCTCGATTGAGTCGTGGGTTTCGGATGAACTTCGTGTCGTCATGGGCTGAGGGGTATTGACAAGGTGAATCTGTTGTAGTACGGGTCCAAGGTCTGCCTGAGGTCTTCGTGATGGCCTGACAGGATGCAGCACATCAGCTGCAGGAGGCGAAGATGTCGCAAGTCCTACCGCCAAAGGTCTAGATGATTGTGGCGGCGGTGGTCGCGACACTGGTGCCTGAGTGACGTCAAGAGCCAACCCAGGTCCATAAGGTTGGACTGGTGCAAGGGTTTGTTGGGGGGCCATTGCCTGCATGGATGTTTGCATTTCCATGATGATTGTCATGAGAGTAGCCTGCGAGTCCTGTAGGTTGGCTATAGCGGGCGTGAACTGTTGGATGGCTGCATTGACTGCAACTTGTACGTCAGGTGCGACAGCTAGTGGCTGGTCTTGGAGATGCATGGAACTAGTCCCTTCTTGTTCACCGGGGTGATCCTCCTCTGGCACGGTGCGGATGAGGCCTTGGCTGGTAGCCCTCGTAACTCTTCGTCGTGGAGTCATGGTGCCTAAGTGTAGTGGACAGGCAGGCAGACTGCAGTACGATGCTCACCTCCCCAGTGGAGTCGCCAAAATGATGCCAAGGAAAGTGGGTTCGTACCTAAGTGGAGGTGGCACAAAGGTTGCAGTCCGCGTCAGCTGCCAAATATGTTGATGTGAGACACAGCAAATGTGGAGCAAGGGCAGAGACCAAGGGCTTCCCAGACAGAGCCTGAGGGTGGCAGTGTTGCGAGGGCGATGGCGCAGGGTGAATATACGATGACAGTCACAGTCTGATGCTTAGGTCTGAAGTCAGGGTCCTGTATATTTCTCTCTCTTGGATTCTAGAGTGAGAAAGTGAAAGTGTTCTAAAAATGTCCAACCCCCAAATTAATTCTCAAGACCTCTATTTATAGAGGTTGAGATGATGATGTCATCACGCAACACGTGGCACTCCCCAGGAGTGACACATCACTGAGGGGTCCACAGCTGCCAGTGCTCCACGGACCGTCAAATCGCAAATTCACCTGGCCTACCCGCACAGCATCACTCTGTCTGTCTGGAAAGACTGGCTCGTACAACGTCGGTGTGGCCAGAGAACCCCCTTGATCTAGCCTCCAATCCAAGCCCTTGTAAAGTCCCACTAAGTGCGACAAGAGACGCACGGAGAACCTGATAGTGGTGAGGGTTGCCCCTGTAGCCAATTGTCAGGCGGACTAGGCGCCATGCCCTCCAAGGACCTGCTCCCGTCCCAGAGTGACCCGGGGGTCATTGCCCTGGTGGTGTCGACGATCAATGGTAACACGAGTGGACATGCTCGCAGCTTAGTGCTTAGGGTCCGTGGCAAGGGGGCCTCGTGCCGGAGCCACCCCCGTAACTGTGACGGCAATGGCTTTAAGGTTGTCAGCCCATCCCGTGATTGATTATACCGGTGATGGCTTTAAGGTTGTGAGCCCATCCCATAATTTATTGTGCCGGCGATGGCTTTAAGGTTGTGAGCCCATCCCGTAGTTGATTGTGCCGGCGATGGCTTTAAGGTTGTGAGCCCATCCCGTAGCGAGGGGTCCTCGTGCCAGAGCACTACGAACGGAGCCCCCCGTGATGCTGCACACTCCGGAGAGTGGGTCGAAGCATGTTCCACATCCATGGCAGGGGCACATGGTGTGGTGAATAAGTGTGATGCCCGAAGGCTTGTATCATGATTGTGGCGCATGGGCACGGCGATGAACGTCGCGGGGACAATACTTGGTGCAGGAGCACATGCCATGAGAGTGGTTTGGTGATGAACGTCGTGAAGCAATACTTGGTGCCAAGGGCACGTATCATGAAGATGGCGCACGGGCGCGGCGACGAACGTCGCGGAGCAATACTTGGTGCCGGGGGCACATATCATGAGAATGGCGCATGGGCGCAGTGACGAACGTCATGGAAACAATACTTGGTGCCAGGGCACGTGTTATGAAAGTGGTGAGGCGACGAACGTCGTGAAGCAATACTTTGTGCCAGGGCACATGTGATAAGAATGGCGCATGGGTGCGGCGACGAAGGTCCCAGAGCATATACTTGGTGCCGGGGCACATGTTATGAAAATGGCGCATGGGCGCTGCGATGAACGTCGCGGAGCAATACTTGGTGCCGGGGCACATGTTATGAAGATGGCGCAGCGACGAATGTCACGAAGATATACTTGGTGCCGGGGCACATGTTATAAAGGTGGCGCGGCGACGAACGTCATGAAGCAATACTTGTTGCCGGGGGCACGCATCATGAAGATGGCGCGGCGACGAACGTCGCGAAGCAATACTTGGTGCCGGGGCACGTATCATGAAGATGGCATATGGGCGCCCTTCGGGTGTCCCGAAGACGGTATGTGAGCTGAGTGTACCTGTCATAACAAGATAACGAATGCAACATGTAGTAATGACAAAGTTGGAAGTGATGGTACGCGGTCGTCGGACGACGGACGTCGCGAGGTTGATGGACGACGGACGTCGCGAGGTCGATGCACGACGGACGTCGCGAGGTCGATGCACGACGGACGTCGCGAGGTTCATGCACGACGGACGTCGCGAGGATGATGGACGATGGAGGTCGCGAGGTTGATGCATGACGGACGTCGCGAGGTTGATGCACGACGGACGTCGCGAGGTTCATGCACGAACGTCCATAAACATCGCGGAGGTGCAAAGACTTGAGAAAACAAGTGCGCAAGGGAGCGGAGGCCATAGGCCAAAAATGGGGGAAGGTCAAGGCCACCACCCCTGGGGAGGCCGAGGCTGACCCCTTGGTGAGGCTGAGGCTGACCCTAAGGGTTGGCCAAGGCCAATGGCCAACTCCCATGAAGGGAGGCCAAGGCCACTCCCCCTTTGTGTGAAATTCGGGCTTGCCGACGGAAGGTGTTTTGATGGGCAATGACAAATCCGAAAGTTACATTGCAACGAGCGTGTCAACGTGAAACATACCCGTGTGACGATCAAGGTGCCAAAGCCAAGTACAAAGTGTATGAAGCGATCAAAGCACGAAAGGGACTTTGCACGAAGAGTGAACAACCGGGGGAAAGGCCAAGGCCAACACCCTATGGAGGCTAAGGCCAACACCCTATGGAGGCCAAGGCCAACACCCTATGGAGGCCAAGGCCAACACCCTATGGAGGCCAAGGCCAACACCCTATGGAGGTCGAGGCCGACCCCCCATTAAGGCCGAGGCCGACCCCATGGGTTTGGCCAAGGCCTATGCCCTTGACCCCGTCGCTCCGGTTGCGCCAACGGTCGATGTTTTTGGTAAAAAGGTTCTTAGGTGGTCGCAACGCGACGAACGTGGTACTGTGAGTCACGGTAGCGTGAAATCATTGGTGACTGAGTCGCGTGTGAGGCATAGAATGCAAGTGACTTGGGCGCGCGCACTTTGTCCTGTTCAAAGCGTTGAATAATGTGCTTGTGACGACGTGTCATGCACAATGAGTCTCCAAGTGGACCTTTGAGTGCGAACATAATAGGTTGGGAACAAATTCTTAAGTGGCTCGAAGGTTTTTTCAATCTTCAATTTCTTTCGAATGAATCTTGCATTCATTCAACCGAATTCTTCAGAGATGACTTAACCATTCTTGAATGAAATTCCTCCGAATGATTTTTAACTTTCATTCGAATTATTTCTTTTTAAACAATCTCAATGTTATCCCTTTAACTACTTTTCAACCATAATATTCTTTCAAGTATAGAAAGGACTCTTAGAAAGCTTATTATCAAATTTTTTTATCTCTGAAAAATCTCTCTCATTCTTCTCAAAAAGGCTTCTTGGTTAAGTTTTTTTAAGATTCAGATCTTCCCACCTAAGACAGCTTAGATCATCTATTTTTATTGTAATATCCATTCTTTGAGGAGTGTGAATTGTACTTCAATTGTAATCTTCATTTTATTTGTAATAGTTGGAAACCTTGAAGAGGTTTCAGATCTGTACTGAGGTTTGAGCTAGCATCTGAAGATAGCTAATTAGTGGAAGGCTCGAGTAGGTCTCATTTGTGTAGAGTGCTTAGGGTCTGTAGGTCTGGATGGAGGCATATGTGGCCGAATAAGTATAAATCTTTGTGTTGATCTATGATTGCTATTATCTTGTTAGTTAAATCTGTAAATCTCAGTTTAAAGCTGGAAACACCTTGTCACCCTCCCCCTCTAGTTGTGTTTAGGGACCTACAAGTGGTATCAGAGCCGTTTGCTCTGTTATTTCTTCTTTGACCTAACCCTTAAGATCTAAAGATCAAACTACGGAAGAAGGTTCAGCAACTACTCGACCACCATCATGGAAGAATGATAATTACAACTACTGGAATAATTAAATGAGAAGCTTCTTAAAGCAGGAAACCTATGTGTGGTATTTCATAGAAAATTGCATGATCATTCCTATAAAGGATGGTCCAGAAGGAACCAAGGTTCCCAAGGGAATTATGGAAATGGATGCTCAGAAAGCACATCTGTTCTCTATGGATGATAGAGCTAGAAACACTATCAGCTACAACCTCGACATAAATGAGTATAATCGAGTCTCAGTACGAGAGATGTGCGGGCTGCTGGAGGTTACTCATGAAGGTACAAATCAAGTAAAGGAGACTAAGATTAATATGCTGGTCCAATAGTACGAGGCCTTCAAGATGAAGGAAAATGAGTCCATTAATGAGATGTATTCCATATTCACTTTCATTATAAATAGACTCAAGCTTCTGGGGAAAGTGTACCCTGAAAAGGAGATGGTTAGAAAAGTTCTCAAATCTCTTCCCAAGAAATGGGATGTAAAAGTTACAGCCAGACAAGAAGTTGAAGACTTGAATGTGCTCGAGTTTGAAGAGTTGGTGGGATCTCTCATGATTCATGTGATCATGAAGAAGATTCATGGCTGCACGACGCATGAGAGGGGGATACAAACAGCTAGGAGGTCGGGGAAGGGCTGATCAGGAGTTCACGAGTCCCGGACTGGATCCTGCTAATCATCTTCGTCCACGGGAGGCACTGTAAGGCAGATCCGGCTTGGCATGTCCAGTAGCAGTGCCCTGCACATAAAGGCACGGACGCATTAATCTCGATATCAATCGTATAAAGTGTTTACTCAACGTATATAGTGTTTGTACCTGATTATTCACCGCGATCATCCTACACACCTCCGTAGCAATGTGATAGATCTCGTCCTCTTGTAATGATGGTCGCCTCACAATCGGTGTCTGCGTCTGTTGAGGGGCAGCGGGGGGTGGGACACTCTAAGCAAGACACATATAGTCATACCGAGGAGGCCGTGTACGAGGCCTTTCGACCTATTAATGACCCTCGGTGTATCCATCCATCGCTTCAATCCCCAAGTACTCATGCCCGTACTCGTGGACGCTGATGGCTGTCCAGACTGCTGCCTAGACCCTCTGATTTGTTCGTATGAGGCCTGGAAATGAGTGATTTGACATGCAAAACATTAAGGCGACAAACATCAAATACAAAGGCAAAAATTTAACAAACTAAACAAATCAATTCGTAACTTACATCGATCTACTAAGAAATATCTGAAACAAAGTCCGTCGCCTGGTGCTGATCGTCTTCATCCTTCTTCCTCACTTGTGTCTAAATGTACGTCAGAGTACAGACCTCATTCGGTGCCAGGTTCGGGTGCTTAATTGCATTCTTGTGTCAGAGGACGTCATGAGCCACCGACCCCCCCCCATGTGCGTGGGATCATTGTCCTGTCTTTTCTCACTCCCACTCTTACTCTTGGCCTCCCAGGATGTATCAATCTTCCACTTGTCAGCCATCGCTCTCCATACAGCTGGAGATATTCAATGAAGGGTAAATAATTCCTCCAACGGGGCACCCTGGCGTCATTTTTCTTGTCCACTCTCGTGCATCGTGCAGCCATCGCCGATAACTTTTGCTAGTGTAGGCAAAAAAAAGCCTGCCCCCCAAGGCCTGCTGCTTAGGCGACTCAAACTCGAACTCTTCCTACAAGGCATCCAATTACACAATCAATATAATTAATTTAAAATTACGTTATAGTTAAACAAATAATGACTAACACAAACGGCTAAAAACCATACCAGCCACTCCTTACATAAGGACTCCCTTATCGCGGCATCCCAGTCCTTCCACTATAATGTGGCTCAAAGAATCGGCCCTTGACAAGGATGTTGATCTTTGTCTTCGCCAGAGTCTCCAGGATCCTGATAAAATAAACAACCATCGAATACATTAAAAAAGTAGGCAGTAATAAATATTGGAATTGAAAGATTGTAAGTACTGCATTACGTAATTTTTTTACTTTGTGGCCCTCTTGAGTGAGAGTAAATCTCTGTTTATGCTAGGGGTCGATGCGCACCCCGCGTGTTGATCCATAGCCTTGTCAAGATCCTACAAAACACCAATTTTAATGCAAATCAAATATAATTTGAATACCAGTCTAGCATTATGACCAAATGCCATTATGAAATATACCTGAGGTAAAACCCACAGAAGAAAGAGAATCAGCGGGCGTGTGGGAGGAATTGGCCCAGGGTTGGGCCAGCGGCTGGGACTCGGACTGGGGCTAGGGCAACAGCTACGACTACAGCTGTGATTGGGGCTGAGACTATGGCTCAGGCTGAGTCAGTGGCTCGGGCTGGGACTTGGCCCCCGCCTACTAGATGTGGACACTATGTGCCTCGCCATCAGCAGGCAATGATGCAGGCAATACAAGGCGGGAGCCACCGGGGTAGATGCAGCTCGGCGCCCACCACGACCATGGATGGCCCGTAATCTATCCATGCCTGATTTCGTGTACAACAAGTCCAAATTAAAGAAATTAACACATACAAAACAATGTATAGTCCACATCATGTTATAACATTATATAAATGAACCGAATATATATATATACATATATATATATAAACCGAGTATAAAAACACTATATGAACCGAGTACTAAAAGAATGTATGTTACAACAGTACAAGTCAATCATCTTCATTTTGGGAATCATCGCCTTCATCATCCTCGAACTCGTCATCCTCTTCTTCCTGGGACTCGTCATCCTCTTCATCAAGTAATTCTTCCTCTTCGTCAGTAGACTCGGCCTCATCATCTTCAACATTTTATACATCTTATGCGTCATCATTTATGACTTCTTCTCCTACATCAACTATTGGTTGAAGAGGAGATCGTCCTCTTCGTTGTTCACCTCAACAGGTACTGAGACAGGTGCTTGGTCGGCTTGAAAGGTGTCTACCTCACTGTCATATGTCACGAGCAATTTCTTAGAATTGATAACTGTATACCAATGAGATTTGGGATTTGTGACGTCCTCCACGTAGAAGACTATTGCAACTTGACTAGCAAACATGAACGACTCATTTGATGTAAGTCTTGACTTAACATTGACATCTACAATCCCCTTCGAGCTAACACGGATTCCTTTACTGCATGTGACATCGAACCATGTACACTTGAACATTACTGGGCAATTTTGGAAACCCAGATATGTTAGCCGAACAATCTTATCCAACTCTCATAAAAGTCCATGCAATTCTCGTCATAACTGTTGCGTTGACCAAGAGTCCACTGTTTTGGGTTTGTTTCGTCTGGTCATCATCTTTTACGTTAAACCTAAACCCATTGATGATATAGCCTCCATGACAGGCTACGTGTTTACTAGAGCCTTGAGCTAATAAATTCAACAATGAGGCTACTGAAGCATTGACCGACTGAACCTATTATATAAGACGGTGAAAGTTAATGAACCATATATGGAGTGGCATATGAAACACAATATATTTTGGTTAAAGACTTCCACATTTTCTGAACCACTCTAGAAATGTCAATTTTCAATGAGATTCAAGTCCAGCGGGATCAGTGATTAAAGACTCCGCATCAAATTCACTGCAAATCGAGAGAATTAACCCACTGATCACACATTTTCAATTATGTACAGTAATTATCTTAAGTCAGAAACTTACTCAACGAATGCTGAAACTTCTCAAGCACCTCCATGTTACTCACCCAGTTTGTAGAAGAACATATATCCCGAAAGAAATGAGATAATTCAGTTAAAGTCTCGCATACAATCCTTGGCAATAGTCCTCAGAAGGCAATAGGAATGAATCTTTCCATAAATACGTAACAGTTGTGACTCTTCATTCCTTGGAACTTCCATTCCAATACATTGCAGCGATGAGATATGCTGGATGCATACCCATCTGGAAGTTTTAAATTCTTAGCCCACTGACAAACCTTCTCCACTTGTTTCTTGTCTAGACAGTAAGGTGCTTTTGGAAGCAGCACGTTGACTGTTCAAGGATGCAGTTCACGGTGTACACCCAATTGTTATACATCCTTTCTCGCTTTAAGGTGATCTTTCGATTTTACCTTGACATTCATCACTGTTTTGAACACATTATCAAAAAAACATTATTCTCAATGTGCATCATCTATGTTGTTTTGGATAATGAGTGTCCTCTAGTAGGCTAACTCCCAGAACATACATTGTTTCCTCCAGTTGTGCTCTTTCCCGTATCTTGTAATCTTCTGATCCGGCACACCCTTGCTGTATGTTATGTCAGTATCAAGTGCCTCCAGGTGCGAGAGCACTTCTTCACCAGATGGGTAGTCCAGTGTGTCAACCTCATGCTCGATTATCCCATCGAATTTATCCTTATGCCTATAGAACTGATGGTCTAGTGGCAAAAGCTTTCGGTGACATCTAAACCACGAGGGCTTCCCACCATGGTTCAACGTATGACCGGGATTCACGCCCATACATGCAGGGCACACTAACTTTCCATGTGTGCTTTCACTACACGTCATTCCCAATGCAAGGAGATCGTGTATAGTCCATATCAAAGCAGACCTTATCTGAAAGTTCTGTTTGAGGGATACATCATAAGTTTCGACTCCATGATTCCATAGTTGTTTGAGCTCATCAATCAATGGCCTTAAATACATCTATGTCCTTATCGGGATTATTCAGCCTCGGAAAAAGCAACGACAAAAACAAAAACATGTACAGTTTCTTCATGCACATGCTTAGTGGAAACTTGTTTAGGACAATACTGACAGGCCATGTGGAGTAAGGTGTGCTAGACTGCCCAAAAGGGTTGCCAAACCAAGTCTAACATTCCGAACTTCCTGAGCAAAGCTTGGATGCCTGCAGTCAAACTCCTTATACGTCTCTCCATCAGTTGGGTGTGTCCATGTCAAGACTCAAATCCACGTGCTAGCCCAATCGACTCCAACCAAGGGCTCTACCAGGCCTTACTCGCTAAAACCATCATAAGCGGTAGCAAAAATTTAAAACTTCTACAAACTTTAATTATATTGTCATATCCTTATTTGAATACAGCAATTCTGCTAAAACTCTTCATAACTCTGATTTGTCAACAACTAAAACTAAACGAACAATCTAAATATTTGGCGACTCATTCAATGTAGTCTCTGGAGCTTCACACCAAATTGCCCTTCCTATGCTCATCACCATCACTTACTCTCAAACCTGAAATGATAAGTACGGGATAAGCTTTCACGTGCTCAGTAACTAACAATGATTCAACTAGGTGGACCATAACATGCCAGAAAATAACTCGCTTTATATTATAGCCACATTAAGAAATCTAAAATCATAGAGTTGGTAATCATCAGGTAAAACGAAATAGAGCACATGAAACCAAAACTGAGGTATTAAATCATTAGCACAAAAACTCACGACAACCAGTTCAATCCCAACATCAGCTCAAACAATATGACGTGGTCAGCATACGAGCCCCCTGACTAAGGCCCAAAATCCCTCCTACACCCGAGATAAATAATTATATGGAAGCAAGGGAGAACCACAAGCAGCAGTACTGTGTATCAACGTACAAGCCCCATTGACCAGGGCCCGAAATCCAACTTTCCCCTGTTGGATATGGGGCACAATAATCGAATAAACAAAAAAAACCACCTTTTGGTTCATCATAAACACAATCACTCATTAATTGACGGTCAAACTATCCTCCCACCCCTTTCGATAGTTTTCAAGCTCTTCAATATTCACAAAAATGTCAAATACCAAAACATCTCACTTGCATTAAACATTTCAAATCTGAGTTCCATTACAATTTCTAAGAAAGATATCATTTGCATGCTGGTACGGTTTTTAACGAGAAATAAACCATTAAAAGCTTTGATTGGCAAAGCAAGCTAGAGCAGCTAAACGTAATTAAAATAGTCAAAGCTGATAAATACCACTTTTCAACAATAGATAAACATATGCTTTATTTATAAAAATACTAATTGAATCAAAGGGTCACTTACTTGACGTTGACACATTTTCTCGATCCAAAATCCAGCTCTAGGGTCAGTTGTTACCTCTGACCAACAGGACCATCAAGGTCATTCCTCTCATCTCTGTAGCCCCAACTTCACTTTAAATCGAAGGGCATCGTTGATGATGATGCAGAGTCCCTATTGGATATGTTCTCAAACAACTCAGATGTCATATTTAACCGCCCATTACACAACTCATCCAAAATTGTGCCCAATTTACCATCTCTCTCTCTCTCTCTCTCTCTCTAGTGGACATTTCATCGACAATTGCTAAACTTCTCTCAACCAACACAATTTAACTAATCTAACAAACGAACCTCATGCTCAATAGTACCCGTTCAACTTTAGAGCTCACGCTAATCTCTCCATTTTTATTCTCATAGCCTATGTGTTTCCTTGTCCAGAACACATGCATGCACATGGTACACCTACACCATGTGTACCCACTGTACACAACACACACATTGTTTACACACACTATACGCATTATTGTACCCCAAATCATACTGCCATTTGCACACCACCACGGCTGTCACAGTCCAGTCATCGCAAGCACCATCATTAAACCACAATTATTAACTACAATCGAACTCGTACTTCCGAAACCATGTTTCATAGTCATTACCACCAAAACCCAACGTACCGGCTGCTAGATTCCATAACCAATCTACCTAGAGATGTCAATGGACAAAGGCTAGTACAAGTATGAGTCCAAGATTGCCTACCCTTGCTTCTGTTCCTCCATTTATTTATGTTTGGAATTAGGTGCGAAAGAAAAGTGTCAGCGACGTGGGTAGAATGAAAATGCATTGCATGCTTGTCTTAAATTTCTTACCCATTAGAAATGATTTTCTATTCTTAGTGTACACTGCTTTTAGCGTTCATCTAATTGTGAATTTCTTGTTAAAGTTCATAGGTAAGATACAAAAGGGAATCGGGCTAGAATCGGGCCATTTTAGGGCCGGGCCAAGCCCGGGCCCTTTCTCAAATTATTCGGCCTGGCCCTGGCCCAAGCCCTAAGGGTTAGGGCCAAAAAATGGGTCGGGCCAGGCCAGCCCACGGGCCGCCCAGCCCTTTTGACATCTCTAAATCTACCACTATAGGTGCCACCTTTCAACAACCCTACAACCAGTCCACCATTATTGTTTTTACAATTCCACCCCTAAAATCAACACCACACTACACTCCATATTACACACACAACCATATTGTACCTATTGCGTAATACATACAAACACACTCTACATGCATACATTATACACAGTAAATATTTGCGAGCACACAAACACGTATGCACACCCACACTACACACACCCGTCCACCCACAAACACCCAACACATACAACATCTGCACCACACACTACACACTCACATCCATCATGTACACACGGCATCCCCCCACACGTCCAATAATAATCACATCTGCACACCTGCCCAAACTCGGACACCATACCCCACTACTGCATGCACACAAACCAACTATAGTCACCGTAAGCACTGCCGCTAAAATCACAACACCACCAAACCCCGCTTCACAAAAAATTCTCACACAAAACCAAGTCTACACCATAGTAATGAATCTTATTAGCAATGACAATCGGACAGTCATTGTGGTTGAACTGAGGATGTTCCTTTGATGGTGGGCAGTGTTTAGGTGGCAGGTGGTTCAATTGAGGACTCGCGGTGGTGGCTTAAGCATTGGTCACTGGTGGTTATGGCCGTTATGCGATGGCAGTCGAACGGTGGCCGTCTTTTTATGTCAATCAAAGTCATGCTTGACCGATGATGGGTACCGTGTTTTTCCATCAGGGTGCGCCATAGTGGTTGTTATTTCAGGTGGATAGCATTAGTAAACTCGGGGATAAGGCAATGACAACGAGGGGCAGTGACGGGAAGTGACGTTTGTTATGTCCGGTGCCGAAAGCCGCTCACAGAGGCGTTGGGCGGTGGAGATGGGATTAATTGGACATGTCAGCGATAAAGGTTGATGGCACAGGGTCACAGTGGTCGCAGCGTCCGATGAAGGCGTGTAGTCGGAGATGATCTCCGGTGACCACGTGTTTGGCTAGAAATGAGGGCTACTAAATCTGGAAGAGGCGCCGCTTTTCTAGTGCCGGCTATCTTCTCTCTTCCCAATTTCTCCATTTTTTTCTTTATTCTTCCCTCTAACTCTCTAGATCATTTCATATCATGCGTTTTTCTTCCTAGGCTTCCCTCTGCAATATTAAAATAACAAAAATGAGAGATCAGATATTTACATAATAAGCCCTAATTTAATTATAACTTCTCAAGAGTCACTGAATAAGTTTCATTTATTTCTTTATTGCACCAACCTTTTTTTTCTGTAGCTACAGGTATTATAAATTGTCACTGATAATTTTGCCCAAGCCAATCGTTGCTAAGTCACAAATATTCTTACTTGTAAACTTTGTTGCTAAAAATTGTTAGGAATTACCAAAAATTCAAACTTAAGGTCGGGATATTACATTATCTCCTCCTTAAAGAAATTCCGTCGTCGAAATTTGGTGTTCCTTGTGTAGCTAATCCTAATCATGTTTGATCTTAGATAACCATCGGCATAACACCTCAAGTATACTACACAACTAAATCCATCAAAATGGTTGACAACCAAACCCTAATTTCAAGCGACTTTATAGGTACCTGCACTAAAGACCTTAAAGCACCAAGCTGCGTGATATGCATTTAACACACTAATAAGTCATACCTCAAATACTTTTAATTTTTATGGTTCAAATAATTATCATTCTGTAGATTAAGATCGGGATATTACAGTCAGCACATCGACGTTATTGCTACGAGTGTCAAGTGAGCCCTCATGTGTTCAGCCGTATTGGAGGAGTAGTACACACTCTGAAACCTTAGGATAACGGAAAAATATCGCAGTACATTTCATATAATGTTTTTCTTCTTCCCTTTGTCTGGTTTATACCTCGAATGATCACATACTGGACACCATGTCAAATCCTTATTCCCTTTCCAGAACAATACACAGTCGTTATTGCATGCATCTATCCGCTCATAGCTCAATCCAAGTTTTCTTATCATCTTCTTCACATCATAGTACGATGGGAGTAGCTTTTCACTCTCCAGTAAAATTTCTTTCATAAAAGTAACGAACTTGTTAAATCTTTTCTCACTTAGCCTGTGGTCCAATTTTAACTGTAATAACCGACTAACCGCAGACAGTCATGTGTGTTTCCAGATTCCATCCCACAACGGCTCCTCTGCGTCTCTCAACAAATCATAAAAGTGATTAGCCCCCTCGTTCGGCTGTTGGCAACTGTCATCGCCGCAGTAGTCACCCCATTCAACATTAGCATGCCCAACATCCATAATCATATCTCGGTAATCATAATGTGCCTCCTCCCTAACTTCAGCTTGACTAGCCAGGTTGATGACAATATTATTGTTTTCCCGTACTGCGTCTACCTTGTGTATCCACCCATAAAACCGTACCAAAAAAGATGTCATTTTAGCACCATTCTCCTTTTCCAAAACAACAACTCACATATACCGCACAGACACCTTATCGTCTCAGAGTCAACATGTGCAGGATGTGCGTAAGAGAACTCCAGAAATTCATCGACACGATCCTCAACATCATCATCATTCTTCCTTTTTATCCAACTTTGATCGACTGACATGACGACTGAAATTACGTACTATATACCACCTTAAATTAAAACCAATAGTTAGGCAGGGTCAATGTGAAAATGAATGCATGCATGTGACAACATATCTATATGTAACCGTCCGTTCTCTAATAGGTAGTGGTCCTACCCCATTAAAAAAAGCACATGTTTATAAAATAGTTACCAACTCATGCTTAGTCCTATGTCTATGAAAAATTCGGCAGCACTTTCCCGTATTTCTCCAACTACACGACATTGAGTAGGTGTTCAGACATTCATATAATCTTGCTTGCTCTTGCAAGAATTAACAGATGTTAAAATACCAGATCTATATGCACTCAGAGAAATACTGGAGAACGTGTACCAAATATCCACGACATACAACACAGAGCATGAGTCGATACACTATTTTATAAACACTTATTTTTTCCAAATTGTCCAAACTGGACATCAAAATGCTCATTACAAAGCATTACTTTGTAATGAGTACCTTTGAACGGGAACTAACGGTTTTTATGAATTCATGCGTTTGAAAATTGGTAATATATGCAACCGTCTTTTTGAAATTTCAAATTTTCAAAAAAATGGAATCATTAGGTGTAACACCCCAAAATTTTAGAGGTGCTCAAAATATTACTGGGTGGTTGAGAGAAAAATGATGATGATAATTTTTAGTGACAATTAAGACTTGCATTGTTGTGCTTGTTGGGTGTTGCAATCGTGATACCTCGTGCTTATTGAGGAGTCACTGTTGATTACTTCTCTGATCGACACCTCATGCAACCTATCACCGTCGTGCTTGTGACATGTCAACATACTATTGCCACACGTCGTGCTTCAAGCCTTGTCGTTCTTTGGTTAGCATCGTGGTGCTTACTAGGTGGCACAACCCTGTCTTGCCATGTTGTGCTTCAAGCCTTGCCACCTCATGCTTTGAGCCTTATCGTGCTTGCTAGGTAGCATAATCTTGTCTTGCCACCTCATGCTTCGAGCCTTGTCATGCTTGCTAGGTGGCACAACCTTATCTTGCCACCTCGTGCTTCGAGCCTTGTCGTGCTTTGGTTAGCATTGTCGTCCTTGCTAGGTGGCGTAGCCTTGTCTCACCATGTAGTGTTTCTATCCACCTCTTATTTCTTAGAAATTTCTATAAATAGGCCTTTGATCTTTTCAAATTATTTTAAGTTATCATTGACTTTCTTCAGTAGATAGACAACTAAAGAGTGAGAGAAGAAGATGAACTGCAATTATTAAAAAAGAATCATAGGGCCTGATTGCGAGCAATTGTATAAGTTGATTCTTTGTGAATTAGGTAAGGAGAATTCCATATCCCTATTCTTTGGCTCCACGTGGTTATTTGTCTCTCAACGTTAGTTCTACTCCTAAACACTGTTGTTTTGAAATCTTGCTCAAATGCTTTGTTTTGAATATTGGTAAATATCTTATTTTTGAATATTTACGGGACGTGGCTAAAGTACTTTTGATCAACGACAGTACTCCAGTGATTTGTCTATGTGCATGGTACGTTATGATATAGCTGAGCTTTGGCGGATCTCTTTGAGGATACTGGAAGCAAGATGCTGAAGTGGTATGTTTGATGTACAACTTGAATATTGAATTGGTTTACTAATTGTTCAGGGTACTAAGCCACAATTGTGTTGACGATTTGACTGTCATATATATATTGATTGATGTTGTATTGCTTAGCGTGTTTGATTCTGATCTTATGGTGCGCTATGATTATTCCACTTACTGGGCTACCCAGCTCACCCTCAACCATTTACGTTTCCAGTAAAGATAGTTATTTTGAATAGCATATGCAAGAGGGAATTTGAGCGGCACATGTAGCTTTGGAGTTTTAGAAATCTTTGCAACTTCTTTGTTAGGACTTGTAATCTGATTGGGACTGAGTTGTAGTTGTGTTGGAAAATGTCGAATTACGTCATCGGCGACTTGAGTCGTCACAGTGATTGGAATAACTTGTACTTGTATTGATGATATAATATCAGCCACTTGGGTCTTGTAATCTGATAGGATACTGTTGCAATTGTATTGACGATGTTGAATTCAATGATTGGTGACTCGCTCACCACATTAGGTTACTTCGCAAGAACATGCCATAACCAAAATGATTGACTTTCAAATACATTACAACAACTTGTAACTAACTCGTTGTCAATGGACAACACCGATAGCAGTACCGGTGGTGGCGCGATAATGGAGGGCTTGGGAGAAGTCAAGGGGCACGGCGTCGTGGGGGAGAGGGCATCGCCGGAGGGGGTATCGCCAAAGGGACGATGCCAGAGGAGGGGGTCGCAGGAGGGAGAAAATTAGAGAGTGAGTGAGAAACTGAAAGAGAATACAGGGAGAGAAAAAGAAGGGAAGGCGCCTTTTTGAGACATGACTTTTAGCGGCGGAATCGTCTGTCGCTAAAAGTCCATCAATAAAAGTAAAAAATATTTAGACTTTAAGTGACAGGTAATTTTAATGATGGAAAACTCCGCAGCTAAAAACTTTTTAGCGACGGAATGTTTAGCAACGGAGCAATTCTGTTGCTAAATATATATTTAAAAATCTGATCGAAATCATAATTTTTTTAAAAACTTTTAGCAACTGAAACTCCGTCGCTAACAACCCGTTGGTAAAAATCCGTCGCTAAATATTTTTATTGACAAAATTCTCCTTCGGTAAAAGTTT
The DNA here is from genome assembly GCA_033070095.1 of Escallonia herrerae. Taxonomy (NCBI): domain Eukaryota; kingdom Viridiplantae; phylum Streptophyta; class Magnoliopsida; order Escalloniales; family Escalloniaceae; genus Escallonia; species Escallonia herrerae. The sequence goes on from JAVXUP010000542.1 coordinate 143,585, forward strand.
TTGCCGACGGATATTTAGTGACGGGTTATTCCGTTGCTGAAGCGACTTTTGGCGATGAAATTGCTTCCGTCGCTAAAAATCCGTTGGCAAAAACCCTTTTTCTTATAACGACTTTTGGCGATGAAAAGGCTGAGTTTTATATCAACAAAAACACTTCTTTGAAAAATGACCTTATTGCTTATAACTAGGAAAACTCTGCTTTAAATTTTGAAATCCAGTCTCTCAAATATGTAAAAAACCCCTATAGAAAATGAGCATTTAAAATCTCAATTGGAAGATTTTCTATCCAAAAAGAGATCGAAGATTTGAATTTTACTCTTTCAAAATTTACAAAAGGAAGTGAGAACTTTGATGTAATATTGGGAAGAAAGAGGTGTGTCTTTGAAAAGAGTGGGATTGGCTATAATCCTTCTAAGAAGCAAAAGTAATACAAAAATTTCTTTCGCAAGAATCAAGCTTCTTGCTCACCATTCACACTTCATACAACTTGTAATAAGAAGGGGCACTTAGTGAAAAACAGTCTGCATAAAGTAGTTAGAAGTTAACAATCTTTTTTTGTCAATAATAGTAAAGAAGCAACTTTGGGTGCCAAAATCTCGTATATCTAATCTTCCAGGACCCAATAAAGTGTGGTATCTAAAGCATCAAAACCAAAATCTATTGTAGCTACACTTGAGAGCAACGGAGGATCCATACAAGTGGATCTTTGACGGTGAGTGCTCAAGGCACACGATAGATGATCGTTCACTGTTCACATATCTCACTCCAAAGGATGTGGTTGGGTTACCTTCGGGGACAGTTCAAATGGAAAAATCACATGTAAATGTTTTATTGACCATGTGTCCTTAGTTGATGGCTCAAAGGTTTATTTGATTAGTATCAATCAACTAATCGATAGTGGACTCAAAGTGTGTTTTGAAGGTGATTAATATCTGATTCGTCATGCCTCAAATGGAGGTACTTTTGTATGTAAGCAAGACGGTAACATCTATACTCTTTCATTTGATGGGTTTGATTCTTCTCAAGAAATTTTCCTTTCTGTTCAACAACATGATACTTGATTGTGGCTTCGTACATTAGGTCATGTGCATATGGACTTAATCAAGAAAATACTCTCGAAAGAGCTTGTTAGAGGCTTACCAAAGTTGAAATTTGTCAAGGATAAGGTTTGTGATGCTTGTCAATATGGCAAACAATAAAAAACCTCTTTTCATGCCAAAAATATTGTTTCTAGCTCCGGACCTCTTCATTTACTTTATTTAGATCTTTTTGGCCCTACAAGACATGCTACCCTTGGTCTAAAATTTTATGCCTTTATCATTGTTGACGATTTTTTTCTAGATACACCTAGGTTCTATTTTTAACACATAAGGATGAAAGCTTTTGAAAAATTCTTTAACCTCGTAAAGCTTCTCAAAAATGAGAGAAAGAGTTAAAACTTGTAAGAATCTGATGTGATCAAGGCGGCAAGTTTGAAAAAGATTTTATTCCATTTGTTGATGAGAATGGCATTGCTCAGGAATTTTCTGCTCCTCAGACTCCCCAATGAAATGGGGTAGTAGAGAGAAAGAATTGTAGCCTTCAAGAGATGGCTAGAGCAATGCTTCACGAAAACTCGTTGCCAAAATATTTTTGGGCCAAAGCCGTCAACACTTCATGTTACGTTTTGAACAGGGTTCTCATCAGACCCATTCTTGACAAAACCCCTTACGAACTTTTTTCTAATCAAAAACCAAAAATGGATTACTTGAAAGTTTTCGGTTGAAAATGTTTTATTTTAAATAATCATGAAAACTTGGGTAAGTTTGATGCGAAATCTGACAAGGGTATCTTTCTTGGTTATTCCATGAAGAGTAGACCATATAGGGTTTATAATCGTAGGACTCTTGCTATTGAAGAATTAATGCATGTTGTATTTGAAGAGTCTAATATTGAAAATTCAACGTCCAAGCATGCAGATGATGACAGCGATCTTCTAATTAGCAGCTTCAATAAATTAGATATTTCAACAAATGAAGGGAACAACTCAAATTCACCCGAAAATGCAAATGCTGAACCTTAACCTCTTCCCAAGAGCTAGAGATACTCATCTAACCACCCAATGGAGCAAGTAATTGGTAATGTTGAACGTGGAGTACTACTTAATCTTCTGTAAATCTTTTATGTGCCGATTTTTCTTTTCTATCTCAAATTGAGCCTAAAAATATTTATGAGGCTCTCAAAGATGATGGGTGGATCCTTGCCATGGAAGAAGAACTAAATCAATTTGAAAGAAGCAATTTTTGAACTCCAGTCCCGCCTCTGGGTTCAATGAAAAGTTATCGGCACCAAGTAGCCTTTTTTAAAACAAACTTGATAAAGATGGCTACTTGTTAGAAACAAGGCTAGTTTAGTAGATCAAGGATATAGACAAGTTTGAAGGAGTTCATTTTGATGAAACATTTGCCCCTTTTGCTCGACTTGAAGCTATCTGAATGCTTTTAGCATTTTCATGTCATATGAATTTTAAAATTTATCAAATGGATGTGAAAAGTTCCTTCTTGAATGGGGTCATTCAGAGGGAAGTTTTGTTAAACAACCTCCAGTTTGAAAACAAAAAATACCCCAATCATGTTTTTAAATTGAAAAAAGCTATGTATAGTCTTAAACAAGCTCCTCGAGCTTGGTATAATCGTCTCAGTAGCTTTCTCATTGATCATGGATTCTCTCATGGCCTAGTTGATACTACTATCTTTACCAAACCTAGAAGTTTGCATATTCTTATTGTCTAAATCTATGTTGATGATATCATTTTTGGAGCCACTAATGACGATATGTGCCGAGAGTTTACTGAGAATATGCGTAGAAAATTTGAGATGAGTATGATGGGATAACCTACTCTCTTCCTCGGCCTTCAAATCAAGCAATCAAAAGAAGGAATTTTCATCAATCAATCGAAGTACACACGTGAGCTTTTAAAAAGGTTTGGTATGGATGATGCTAAACCTAGATCTACTTCTATCTCTCCCAGTGTCAATCTTGTTAAAGATGAAAATTGTAAAGTAGTCGATCACAAACTCTATAATGCAATGATTGGTAGTTTACTATATCTTATGGTTTCAAAGCATTATATCATGTTTAGCTTATGTATATGTACATGTTTTCAAGCTTGCCGCAAAGAATCATATCTTGCAGCAGTCAAATGCATATTTAAGTACTTATCTTGGACTGTAAATTCAGACTTTGATATCCCCAAAATTCTTCTTTTGATTTAGTCGGCTTTACTGATCCAATTAATCTGGATGCCTAGTTGATCGTAAAAGCACCAGTGGTACTTGTCAATTCCTTGGTGAATTGCTTGTGTCTTGACATAGTAAGAAATAGACATCTGTGGCGCTGTTTACCTGCGATGCGGAAGATGTTGCAACCGGTAGTTGTTGTCCTCATGTTCTTTGGATGCGACAAACTTTATGGACTTTGGTATTTCCTTAGATAATATTCATATCACGTGCGATAGTAGTAGTCCTATTGGTATTAGTAAAAACCTATTCACCACTCTCGCATGAAGCACATTGATACATGTCACCACTTTCTTAGAGACAACGTTCAGAAAGGATTGATAGAACTCAAGAAAGTAGGCTCGGGAGATCAGCTTGCAGACATCTTTACAAAACCCTTAGCTGAAGCTAGCTTTTGTTCTCTCCATCGTAGCTTAGGAATGTGCGACCTCAGCTAGATGTCATCTTATTTGTCTTCATTCTTAATTTTTCTCTCTTTCTTTTTTCTTCGTCATCCTTGACTGAAAACTTTATTTCGAATGGAATTGCCTTTTAACTCTTATTTTTCTTCCACTCATTTCATTCGAAAGAATGTACATTATATCGAATGATCATTTCAATTAAATATTTCTTTTGATCAACTGAAAGTCAATTTCAATTGAATGAAATCTCACTTCTCTGAATTTCTCAGTCGAAGGAAAATAGCCTTCTCTTGAATGAAAATTGATTCCATCGAATGGAAATGATTTCATTCGGCTGAAACCTATCTCTTGTACTTGCCTATAATTTTCTGAACTTTTCATTTCATGAAATCCCTTTCATTCGAATGAAATGTCTTCGTCTATAAATACTTTTACTTTCCACTGTTTACTTTTCAGTCTCTATGTCATTGTCAAAAAACATTTTCATCTTTACATCCTCCTTCTCTTTGTTTCTTGTCTTCATCTGCCATGGGCGAACCATCGACGCGTCGTCCACATTCCAAATGTCATCTCAGACTTTAAGAAGATATTGATAGTGAACCTGAAGTTATCCCAGTCCCCACTCGTTGCAGCACTTGTTCCTGCTCTCAACCAACTGCTCATGCTGCACTTGCTCACTCAACCGTTCCAACCGATCCCTCTCCTTCCACCACTATCCACAACACCCCAAGTACAAATGTTCCATCCTCCTCTTCTGCTCCTTCATCCATCTCTTTCTCCCTTATCTGTCCACCACCCACCTCTCCCTACACCTCATCTAATGTCATCCATCATTTATCTCATTTTTCTGAAACTGGATTTATGGTCATTTTGATCAATCCAGAGATCATTTGGATTCTCCTCCTGTTGGATATAGGAAACGAAAGTCAGCTTAAATCGAGATTTTGAGCATAAGATTCCATTGAAGACCAAGTAAACTACTACACACATTTTGCTGGTCGTGAAATCATCCAAGGTCAACCATGTGACTTTGATCTCACAACACAACTTGGTGTTACTCATTTTTTTCTGTTCTAATGGGGTGCACATCTCTCCTTACCATACCCACTGAATATTACCCTCGTTTAGTTCAAATGTTTTATGCCAACTTGATGTGCAACTGAACCACTTCCATCTCTCCCCATACTTTTTGTCAATGGTGTGTCTAATCGCCTCACCGCCACTTCTCTAGCCATAATTCTCAAGTTTACCAAAAAAGCATCCCTTGTTGTGTATCCGAGAAATTCATGGGCTACTGGCGGACTATGCTTGCCCCTCGAACAAATTTAAACATTATACAATGACCCCCCTCTCCCTTCTATCAAAAAACTTGTCCTTACCAAGCTTCCCCCTCTGCATCGTGTTTTGCACTTAATTCTAACATATAACCTTGCAGGCCGCACCAACTATTATGCTACCTTTACTTATCTTGATATCATTCTCCTTACCCATTTCATTCGAGGCTCTCCCTTAAATCTTGCCGATATTATGATGATGAACATGGCTAACCCCAAAGATAAGCGAATTGCCCATCTTCCCTAAGGTCTTTTTCTCTCTAAATATTTTAATGTTTCCCTTTCTACCTCTGTCTCCGAGTGTGTCCCTATTTCCCCTCTTATTGCCTCAACCTCGCCACTCTTTGTCGCGCTAACTTCATCATTAGAACAGACCCCACAACACATGCCTTATCTCTTGAGAGGGCAGCACAGCCACGGCCACCTCCCCCAGCACCTGATGCACCTACTTCCTCCTCCGCATCAAGTCCCTCTTTGCCACCACCTCAATCCTCCAAACCATGTCCATCCATGCCACCACCTCAATCCTCCGACCCTGGTACTTTTATGTTGTCTTCATCCTTTGACCCCTTTCAAAGTCCACTAAATGATTTTTCAAGCTTCAATTTTGATAATTTTTTTAATTTTGAAATCTCCTCTCTCTCCGACCAGCTTTCTCTTATGTCTAAATCCATCCAACTTCTCCTCGAGTCCCAAACTACCCTTGTCGCTATCGTCACAACCAACCAGACTGCTCTCTTACACCATCTGTCTACCCTCCAAAAGTCTTCAAACCAACTTCTATCCAACCAAATTGACCTCCACAAACTTTTGAATGATCTAGTCTCTAATGATTTCAACCTTTTGCTCAACCACTCTTCAACCATGGACCAATTAACTCGCATGTAAGAGGATCTCCAGCATCAGCTAAAGGCTGCTCTTTAAGAAAATTGTCACCACACAGAATTATCTTTATGCATCAAACATTGAGCATAATCGGTTCTTGGTGCATCAGATCTTTGACACATCTCATGGCTTTCGCCTTACTCACCCCGATGTTTTCCATCTCAACGTAGAGGAACCAATGGCTAGCAGTGGTTCTTCGATCCGAACATTCCTATATTCCACCACCGCCACGGTCACCACGAGTGGTCAAAATTGTTGAAGCACCTACCTCTGATCTTCCACCGCCTCTGGATCCCTCTTCTTCTACCCAGGGTAGACACCATCGTAGCTAGAATTTTTTTACGCCTTATTGTTTTCTGTCTTCGATTCTTTCCCAGCTTTTTGAGTTGACAAAAGGGGAGAACGATGAACTGACTTTTTACTGAACTGACTTTTGAACAATTTAGGATCTTATGTTTAGTTGCTAATAATCAATTTTTTCTAGCTTTTTTCCCAGAGAGAGTGTGTTATGACATATTAGATTAATGTATTGTCATCATTAAAAAGGGAGAGATTGATGATTATAGATCTAGATTTGTTATGTTGATTATTCCAAGATTATTGTTTAATGTTTTAAAATTAATCTAACTATGTTATTAAGTATGATTTTAGGACTGATTATAGCGTGAAAAAATCCTTGGACGAAGACTTTGGACTTAGACCAAATTTATTTTCATTCCTTGAAATATCTGAAGTTAAGCCTTTTTTAAAGATCTACCAGAAAATCCAAGAGCACAAAACCAAAAAGTTGTTGGTTGGAAAAGATTTTCATTAAAAGTTTTCTCAAAACCTTCGATCAAATTCATCAGAAACTTCACTGTTGGAACTTAAAAGATTTTCATTCAAACTTTTCTCAAAACCTTCGATTAAATTCATCAAAAACTTCAATATTTTTGTTCGAAGATTTCTCAAAACCTTCGATCGAATTCATCAGAAACTTCGTTGTTGGAACTTCAAAAGTTTTGTATTCAAAAGAACTCAAATTTTCATTTGAAGATTGTAACGCCCCCGACCTTGGGAGTCGTTGCCAACAATACTCCAAGTCCTAATATCATTTGCATTTGAAATAAATATTCAATTACGCCAAGGTAAAATCAGAGCATCTAATCCAATAGTGCCAAAATATCTCCAAAAGATAAAGGCTTAAATACAACCTTGCCTCTTACTATCCATCTAATCACAAAAGGATGATCCATCCACAAGATATCTATTACAAAGTCTAATGTCAAATCAAATTATCCACATTCAGGTAAAGTTCACAAAAAGGAATACATTGTTTTGACAAGCTAACAAAATATCAGCTCTAACTTTTCCCACCGTGCCAAGCTTCTACTCATGCCTATCACCTGTGGTAAGGGACAAAGCAAAATAGGGGATGAGCTAAAATAGCCCAATAAGGAGAATCAAATGGTAAGCGAATACATTAATTCATATTACGAAACAAGCCAAAACCTTGACGAATAAACGATAGCCATTGTCAATAATGTAATGAGACAAAACAATGTATGAAATAATCATTAGTGGCCATAGGCCCAAATGGAACACAAAACCCGAAGGTACGAAATGCATGCCGGTAACGTAATAGCCGTCATTGTGAGGCCTATCCAAAAGTTACATAAAGTGACTACAAAAGCCACTAAGGTGGCTACAAAAGTCACTATGTGACTACAAAAGTCTTAAAAACTCCCTTTTTAAACAAAAGATTGTTCACTCTAATGATCATATGCAAATTTATGAATTCGAACTCAAATAGCAATGAAAGTGATTACAAACCAATTGAACAAAACTCCAAAGTTGTATAACAACTAGCAAAGCGATACTACGCATCAATTCTTTACCACAGCAAGAAGTATGAAATTCCTTACCTTAATCAAGCTTTTGGTACAAAATCCTTAAAGTGTCGCCTTAGAACTTATACAGCCTGCCAAGCCTTCCCCTCTCCCTCTCTCAACCTTTTAGAAAGAGAAGTAAGAGAACTAATAAAAAGGGTTGGAGGAAAAAGAAGCTATTTATAGGAAGAAGTCTTTAGTTGGCAAATTATACTAACACTCCCCAAACTTTAGATACTTATTCAAAATGTACTCAAAACTTTCTAATATTTATGAAAAAGAGAACCTAACACTTTAATTCAAAAAAAAACTATTCCTTCGACCAAATCCTTCAGTCGCAAAATTGTCTTCCTCAAACTTGATTTTTCATTCGACCGCAAAGGTCCTTAATTCGACCGAAAACTTTCCATTCGGCCGAAAACTTTCCATTCAACTAAATCCTCCACTCGCTTCTTTTCTTGCTTCAATATGCTTTTCATTTGAAGTAACACTTTTCATTCGAAGCAAAAGTTTCTATTCGAATGAATATTTCAGTGGCTCTAAGGTTTTTCTATCTAACGAAGATAAATTCAAATGAATCAGGATTCATTAGACCGAATCTTTCAGAGATGGTTATCGACCATTTTTATCTAATAATTTATCCCTTAATCTATTTTCAACAAATATGATCCTTATTAGCATAAAAATGGCTCTTACATTCTCCGCACCTTAAAAGAATTCCGTCCCTGAAATTAAACGTACATTAATCATCGAAAAGTTGAGCGTGCTTTTTGCGCATATCATCCTCGAGTTCCCGAGTAGCTTTCCTCTCCGAATGGTTACGCCATAATACCTTCACAAAAGTTATTCCCTTAGAACGCATGACACATTCATCGTGCTCCAGTATGCGATCTGGTTGCTCCTCATAAGATAGATCCTCCTTAACTTGAATAGGCTCAAACTCAATAACATGTGAAGGGTCAAAAACATACTTCATCAAGGTTGAAACATGGAAAACATTATGTATCCTTGACAAATAAGGAGGCAAAGCTAATCAATAAGCAAGTGTACCAATTTGCTCCAAGATTTCAAATGGTCTGATGTACCTTTCAGATAGCTACCCTTTCTTCCCAAACCTCAAGACTCCTTTCCATGGGCTACCCGCAAAACACATGATCATCAACGTCAAATTTGAGCTCACGACTCCTCATATTTGCGTAACTCTTCTGTCGACTCTGTGCAGTCTTAAGTTTGCTCCTAATCACTTGGATCTTGTCTGTAGTGATTTGAACAAGTTTTGGACCTATCAATTTACTTTCTTCAATCTAACTCCAACAAATTGGTGACCGACACCTTCTCCCATAGAGAGCCTCAAATGGTTCCATCTCAATGCTAGCATGGTAACTATTATTGTAAGCAAATTCTATCAATGGTAAGTAATCATCCCAATTACCTCAAAAATCCATAACACAAGCTCGCAGCATGTCCTCTAATGTTTGGATAGTTCGTCTGTGTTATGGATGAAAAGTCGTGCTAAGATTCAGTCGTGTACCCATGGCCTCTTACACACTACCCCAAAAGCATGAGGTAAATCTTGGGTCTCTATATGACACAATAGATAAGGGCACTCCGTGCTACCTAAGTATTTCCCAAATGTACAAGTTAGCAAGTACCTCAATCGAACCTTTGTTCCTTATGGCCAAAAAGTGAGCTGCTTTGGTCAACGGGTCAACTATCACCCATATTGCATCATGTCACTTTGCAGTTGGCGGCACTCCAACCACAAAATCCATCGTTATATGCTCCCACTTCCACTCCAGAATAGCAAGCGGTTGCAACATCCCAATGGGTCTCTGGTGTTCTGCTTTAATACGCTGACAAACAAACATCTAGCCACAAAAACCGCTACCTCTCTCTTCATGTTATTCCACCAATAAACATCCTACAAGTGATGATACATCTTGGTACTACCCAGATGAACTGCAAAAGGTGAATTGTGAGTCTCTAAGAGAATCTCCATTTTTAATTCCAGATCCGAGGGAACACATAGTCTAGAACCCATACGAAGAATACTCTCGTTATCCAATCTAAAATATGTGCAACCACCTTCCTTATCTTGACCAATCCAGGGTTTGACACTTGAGCCACCTTAGCTTTCTCTATCAATGATGGTTGAACTTCCAAATGTGCTAAATACCCACCAGTATGAGGAAATCTTACCTCGACTTCTAACTTCTCCAATTCTTCCAACAATTTAGGTTGAGTAGTGAGCATAGCAGAAAGTCTTCACGTACTCTTCCTACTTAGCACATCTGCCACAACATTAGCCTTGCTTGGATGGTACAAAATGGTGCAATCATAGTCCTTCAACAACTCAACCACCTTCTTTGTCTCATGTTCAACTCCTTTTGTGTGCATATGTATTTAAAACTCTTATGGTCTGTATTGTAACACCCCGACAATTTGTCCAATTTATTTAAAAAAATTTAGCGACGAAAATTTTGGTTAGCATTCATATTTCTGTTTAACGATTTTTTAGCGGCTATTAGTGAATCGGGGTTAGGTAACAACCCTTTAAGAATTTTCCGTACACATACATTATAGTCCGTACATATACATTATAGCCAACAATAATTTGGGCCATTTCGTAATAGTAGAAAGTTTGGGTGAAAAATTTGAATGACTAACGAAATCTTAATGAGGGTTTTGGTAATTATGCTTTTAGGGTTTTATATACATAACCCACGTACTAGAGAGCAGCCCCCATCTTGTTCTTCAGAATTCGGTAGAGAGAGAGAGAAGGGAAGCTTTATGGGAAGAGGAAGAGAGAGAAGGAAGGCAGTCATAAAATTTCCGGCGAAGAGTCCAAATTTCTGGTGAGTTTCCCATTTTCTTTCTTTTCTCAATGAATCTATTATGTAGGGTGATATATGGGTGTAATTGTTAACTGAAGGAAGCAAGTCTGTTTGAGGGAGGGCAGCCATGGTGGCTGCCATGAATGTGTTGGTATATAGGGTCATGTAATGAAGCAGGCATGATGGGGAGTTGAGCGTGAAGGGAAGCAACCATGGGGCTGCCGTGGGTGTGTAAGAATGGAGGAAGGGGACTGCACGGCTGCCGGGTATGTGATAAATTTGTGTGCGTTTTGTGTATGAAAGGTGTTTGTTGGACAGCCATGTCGCCAAGAGGTGATTGTCATGAAGTTGTATGGGTTATGTCTAAGAACACAGTCATGGTGACTGCTGTGTGTAGTGTAAATATGGATTTGAAAGGGGTGTTGTGATCGAAGAAAATCCACTGTCGTATGAGGCAATGGGTGCGGCTATGCGGAGGTGATTTTATGTGAGTGTAGTGAGTGCCTAAGTGTGTGTTTTCTGTGTAATACGGGTGTGTATTGTATTTGTGGGTAAGAAGAGTTGTGCAAACAGGTTGTGTGCAATGTTGGTGTGCATGTGGGTATTCGGAAAAAAAAAAAAAAAAAGAAGAGAAGACCCACTGCTCGCGGCAGTGGGTGTGGAATGCATGTATTATTGTTGAGTGTGGTGTTTTTATGTGAGATGTGAGAATATTAGTGAGTGTAAAACAAGTGAAGTAAGGGGCTGCCATGAGTGGTTTCGGTGAGGGTGTGATGTTCTGGGTTTTTATGCAGAGAATAAGGAAGAAGATGATGAACAGTAATGGGTCTGTGCAGTGCAGTGGTACACTGTGCTTGCACAGTTGTACCACGTGGCTGTTGGGTACTGTACGCTTGTCCGAAAATTCTGAAAATTTACAGGATGATTCTTAGTGCAATATTATAATTTCTGTGAAAATTTCATAATTTTCTGATGTCGTATGTATTTATTATAATTTCTGCAATTTCAGAATTGTAAAAGTCTTTTGGAGCCCTTAAACCCAGAAAATGGTCAGAGAAAAATTAGAGTAATGTCGTTATGATATGAATAAGACTCAGTTTGAATTTGATAATTTTTGGAGTTTATTTTCTATGGTTTCCGTATCACATTGGTTTTAGCAAAACGAATAGTTTAAAAATAGTTTTAATACCTTTTAATTTCTGATTTAAATTTCTATAACTTTTATACATATTTTAAAGCTGTTACAAAAATTATGGGACTTTATTTTCAGCTAAAAGAAATTTTGGCAATTTATGGGTTTTTAGTGTATTTAAAGAAATTATTTTTAATTCGAAAATATTCAAAATTTTAGAAAATTCATATTTTGACTCTCTACAATGTTTTAAGCTACGAAAGTGTTTTATTGTAATTTATTACGAATCTCGGGATATCATTACGCATTAAAGAGCGTACAGTGTTTTCGGCTAGGTTGGCCGTGCGCGGGAATCGTTTTGAGTTGCGTCATTCTGGGGTTAGAAGTGAGCGCCGTTTGGGTAGTTGATAATAGGGTTTATAGTATAGTAGTGTAGATTATTTTTATAATAAATGAATTTCCCAATTTAGGTTAATTCAACGACTTTTGGATTGATGTCAATTAACATTGCATAGCGTGGATCGAGGTAAGGGATTTCTTCTGAAACCCAGTTTTCTCTATTTGTCCTCGAATATTTCTTTGAATTGTTATCGCTATTCTTTTGGATTCTGTTATTTTGATTAAGTCGCATTGTTTGCCTTAAAAACCTATCTTGAGCCTTAAGCGTTTATTGGAAATCATATTCGATGCACTGTGTTTATTTCTCGTTGTGCATCGATTTAAGAATTGTATTATCCTTTGTTCTCATTCTGCATATTGACATGAGAGTTTGCATTGGTGTGTTTGGCGGGAGTTGGTGTATAGTGGAGGATATTGGTGTGGGCTAGTACCTTGATGGACTAGCCGGTGTATTGGTGTGGGTTAGAGCCTTAATGGACTAACCGGTGGAAAGTGTTAATGAGCATCGCCTTTGTGGCTTTGCTAAGTGATTACCCTGCACTGCCTGTGTGGCTTTGCAATTGCTCATGTTATTGCATTCGTGATTGTTTGTATCGTGTCTGGAAATCGTATTGATATCTAATGAAACTAGTTATGATTCTTTTTGAAAATCTATGAACTGCATCTGTAATTATTTCGAAATTTCTATCTTTGAGCGACCTTACTGAGCTCTCAAAAGCTCACTCCCCTTTGACTTCCTTTCCGCAGGTGATAACCAACAATAGATCGCATTGGGTGTGGACTGGATCTGAGCCGAGCGAAAGAGAACTTAAGTTTCAGTATTAGCCTTTGGAACCCCTGCGTGGGCCATTATTGTTATTTAGAATTGTTAGCTTAGATTTGATGTTTCAAGTATAATTGTACGCTAAGAGTATTAGTTTACTCAACGGTTTAGTTGCTCTGACGGACTGATGGTTCTAAATTCTTGAGTTGAAGGTCGTAATTGTCTGAGTGTATCTGATCGAGCGAGTGTTAACGTTCCGGAAATTCCAGGATGTTACATGTATAGATTTCACACAGTTCACCGTACAAATAATGATGCCAAATCCTTAGAGAAAAAATCACAGCTGCTAGTTCTAAGTCATGGGTTGGATAATTTTGCTCGTGCTGCTTAAATTGTCTGGAGGCATAAGCAATTACCTTATCCCATTGCATTAGCACACAACCGAGTCCCTGTAGTGATGCATCACTATAGATGACGAACCCTCCAGATTCAGATGGCATTGTTAAGATTGGTGCCGAAATCAAATGCTTCTTCAAATCTTAAAAGCTTTTTTCATACTGATATGTCCACAAAAACCTTCAAACTTAGTAGAATCCACAAATATCTCATCTTTAGTCACTACATGACCCAAGAAAGAATCCTGTTGTAATCAAAACTCACATTTATTGAACTTGGCATAAAGTTTGTGCTCCCTCAAAATCTACAAAACTATAGTCAAATGTTTTTCAGGCTCCTCCTCACTCTTGGAATAAACTAAGATATCGTCTATAAAGACAATCACAAACTGATCCAGGTACTTTTCAAACACCATGTTCATAAGGTCCATAAATGCGGCCGGAGCATTCATCATTCCAAAAGGCATTATTAAAAATTCGTAATGGTCATATCGTGTCCTAAAAGCAGTCTTTGGTACATCCTCCTTCTTCACCTTAAGCTGATGGTAACCTGATCGAAGATCTATTTTCGAGAAGTGTCGTGCAGCTTGAAGTTGATCAAATAGGTCGTCGATTCTAGGTAGTGGATATTTATTTCGAACTGTTAGGCGATTAAACTCCCTATAATAGATACATAAACACATGCTCCCATCCTTCTTCTTAACAAACAGTACTGGCACACCCCATGGTGACACACTAGGATGAATCATACCCTTGTTTAAGAGTTATTATAATTGCTCCTTTAGTTCCTTATGTTCAGTAGGAGCCAACTTGTAAGGTGCCTTGGAGATAGGTGCTGCACCGGGAATCAAATCAACAGTAAACTCAATCTCCCTATCTGGCGGAAGACCCGAAAAATATTCTGGAAACACTTCCAAAAATTCACGAACCACGGGTACATCCTCAAGCCTAACTCTAGTTATGTGAGTGTCATGAATGTGAGCCAAATAACCTCTACGACCCTTCCTAAGAAGACGTTTGACGCGTAAAGATGAAATCAAATTAGGTAGAGTACTGACCCTAGCCCCTTGAATCTTACATTTGGGCTGATTCGGAATCAAAAATAGAACTTCTTTACTAAAGCAGTCTATTCTAGCATGATTGTAAGACAACCAATTCATACCAAAAATCACATCAAAATCCTTCATATCTAGCAGAATTAAGTCCACTGCCAAAACTCTATCATCGACAATGATGGAGAACGAATTATATACTCTAGAGGCAACCACAGGGTTCTTAATGGGGGTATCAACATGGAGTTTGGGTTCCAAGCTTCTAGGTCTAACAGTCAAATACTCACAAAGAGATGCCAAAACAAATAAGTGTGTGGCACCAGGATCTAGTAACGCAAATACCTTCTTATCACAAACTTTAAATGTACCTGTTACAAAATCATTTGATGCTCCTGCCTCGCGAGTCATCATAGCAAAGACTCTGGCATGCCCCTCCCGTGATCTTGGTTTATCATCTTCTTTCTTATTCCATTTCAAATCACGAGGTGGCTTAGTGCAGTTTCTGGCTATGTGTCCCACCCACTACTTGCAATTATAACAAGCTCCCATCTCCTTATAACAGGGCGAGTTCCCATGATATTTTCCACAAGTAGCATAATTTTGAGTACCATCTTGAGTCTGTTGCCTTTGCCCCGATCCACCTAACGATCTTCTCTTGACATTTGATGCTGATTTCCTTCCACTTTCATAGTTCTCTTCATTATGATCCATCTTCTTCCTCTTGTCTTCCCAAATGAGCAGTTGTTTATCATGAATGCGCTCCAAACATTGTGCCCCATCGACCACTTCTGTATAGGTAGGGTTATCCAAAATGGACATCCGTCGCCTTATCTCAAAGCGCAATCCTTCTAAAAACTTACGAGCACGATGAATTTCGTCTTGAACAACATGCGAGGCAAATCTTGAAAGTCATGCGAATTGCTCCTCATACTCCATGATCGTCTCACTTGGATGCTGAGATATCCTCATGAAATCATTTTCCATATCCTTCTTCATATTTGGGGGAAAGTACTTTGTGAAGAAGTGGTCTTGAAATGCTTGCCATGTGAGATCCCTTTCTCTTCTATTGTCATCATCCTTAAGGTCATCTTCCACCATTAGTCAGCCTCGCCTGTCACTGAAAAATTACTAACTTCACCTTTTGTTTGTCTGAGCACCCTATCACCTCAAATACCTTATCCAATTCATTAACCCATGTCTCACAACCACATGATCTGCAGCCTTATCGAACTTATTTGGCCGTAAACTAGTGAATTGTTTCAAGATCCCAACATTAGCCGCAACCTACATAGCGTTGGGTTCTTCATCCCCTTTTCCACCTCGGCCTCCTCTGCCACCATGAATCCCACCATGGTTACTCGTCCTGATTAGCACCATAAACATAATTAAGTCTAATGCTTACACACTTAATCAAGTACTAATCCTAACAAACTCGGAAGCTTTAAACTAACGTATCTCAAATTGGTTCTAAGAGTCTATAGAATCTCACACCTAAGTTCTGATACCAAATTGTAACCTCCCCCCCCCCCCGACTTTGGGAGGTATAAACAGAGTATCTAATCTAATAGGGACAAAATATCTTAAAAAGGTAAGGGCACAAAACAACATTGCCTCTTATACACCATTAATCACAAAAGAATGATCCATCTCCAAATTCCATTACAAAAATCTAATGCCAAATAAAATTACCTACATCCAGGTAAAGTTCTCAAAAAGGAATACATTGCTTTGACATGCTAACAAAATAGAAGCTCTAATTTTTTCCAACGTGCCAAGCTTCTAATCATGCCTACCACCTGTGGTAGAGGAGAAAGCAAACAAATCGGGAATGAGCTTAAATAGCCCAGTAAGGGAAAATCAAATGGAAAGCAATACATTAATTCGTATTCCAAAACAAAACCATAATCAATGACGAACAAGCAATAGCAATTGACATTATTGTCAATAAAGCAAATCAAATATACGAAATGATCATTAGCAGCCATAGGCCCAAATTAAAAACAAAGGCCAAAGGCCCAAATCAAATATACGAAATGATTATTAGTAGCCATAGGCCCAAATCAAATATATGAAATGATCATTAGTAGCCATACCGGTAGCGTAATAGCCGTCATTGTGAGACTATTCGAAAGTCACGTAAAGTGACCACAAAAGTCACTATGTGACTACAAAAGTCACCGGAGTGACTACAAAAGTCTTAAAGACTCCCCTTTTTAACAAAATCTTGTTCATTCTAATGATCATATGCAAATTATGAATTTCGAACTCAAATAGCAACGAAGGCAAATAAGAAGCAAATTGAACAAACCTCCAAAGTTGTATAATAACTAGCGAAGCGATACTGCGTATCAATTCCTTACCACAATAAGAAGTACGAAATCCCTTACCTTAATCAAGCTTTTGATACGAACTCCTTAAAGTGACGCCTTAGTAACCTAAAAGTCTCCCAAGCCTTCTCCCCCCCCCCCCTCTCTCAACCTTTAAGAAGAGAAGCAAGGGAACTAAGAAGAATAGTTGGAGGGAAAAGAAGCTATTTATAGGAAGAAGTCCTAATTTAGCAAATTACACCAACATCCCCAAACTTTAGATACTTATTCAAAATTTATCAAAAACTTTCTAATATTTACGAAAAGGGAACCTAACACGTTCATTTGACGGAAAACTATTCCTTCGACTGAAAAGGAGTTTCCATTCGATTGAATTCTTCATTCGCAAATTCGACGGAAAACTATTCCTTCGACTGAAAAGGAGTTTCCATTCGACTGAATTCTTCAGTAGCAAAATTGCCTTCTTCACACTTGCTCTTTTCATTTGACCGAAAATGGTTCCATTCGACTGAATCCTTCGGTCACGAAATTTTCTACCTCAAACTTGATTTTCATTCGAAGCAAAACACTTTTCATTTGAAGCAGAACTTTTCATTCGAATGAAACTTTCAGGCTTTAAGGGTTTTCTGCCTAACGAAGATTGATTCAAATGAATCAGGATTCATTCGACCGAAGCCTTCAAAGATGGTTTAACGACCATATTCATCTAATAATTTATCCCTTAATTTTTTTTTTAATAAATATGATCCTTATTAGCGCAAAAAAGGGGCTCTCACATTCTCCCCACCTTAAAAGAATTTAGTCCCCAGAATTAAACGTACCTTAATCATCAAAAAGTTAAGCACGCTTCTTGCGCATAACGTCTTTGATTTTCCAAGTGGCTTCCCTCTCAGAATGGTTACACCATAAGACCTTCACAAAAGCCATCCTCTCAGAACGCATGACACGTTCATCATGCTCCAAAATGTGATCCGGTTGCTCCACATAAGATAGATCTTCCCTAACTTGAATAGGCTCAAACTCAATAACATGCGAAGGGTCAAAAACGTACTTCCTCAAGGTTGAAACATGGAAAACATTATGTATTCTTGACAAATTAGGAGTCAAAGCTAAACGATAAGCAAGTGTAGCAATCCCTAGATTTGTAGTCCCCACCAATCCTTAGATTTGTAGTCCATTATACTCTAGAAGGAGAAACTTATAACTGAACCTATGGTTAAAAGTTTACTGAGTTGGTGAAGTAATACTAATGATGTTGCCTCACTGATGCAAAGAAGTCCACAAATACCATTTGTTTTCTTCCTCTAACCTCCTCTCCTCTTACACAAAAAGAATGTACACATAGTGGTAAAGGAGAGAGACAGAGAATATGATAAATCCCGAGCTTATTTATGAAAACCCACACAGACATGATATCAAACATGTGCAGTGCAAACTATAAATGGTCACAAACAAAACCACCATACCAAAAAGGGATTATCACAAAATCTAGAGCTTATACATATTTTACATTCCGACTGTTGACAACAAGGTACAAAAGCATGTTAAGAAAATGGTCCGAACCAAATCGACAATTCAATACGCAAACCCAAAACATCAAAAGGGATTATCACAAGATCTATAATTAAAACTAGAGAAAGAGTTGAGACGTGAGAGTTAGAGGAAGAGGAAGAAATTACCTAGCAAGAAGATGAGACCCAGAGGAAGATCGGAAGATTGAAGACCCAAACATTAAATAAGAACCCTAATTTGATTATACCCAGAATCAAAGCTGTAATAGTTAGTGAGAAGACGGTTCAGCCTTACAAAAAACTTCTATCAGTTGGGAGTAAGGGGCTTAGCACAAACCTTCAGAGTGGGAGTTATGGTGGCACGTGAGAAGGGTTGCTCCACAATGGCGACGGGGGCGGGAGGGATGGTGGCGCCAAACTTTATTATGTTCTGTTCTTTTGGTCGAAAACCCTTTGTTTATGATTTTTTTTTGGTTTTTTATGCTTATTATATGTATATTCTTCTATTTTCAATAATTAGTAAAAGTATTTTTTTGTTATTAAAAATTAAAATAATACCCTTACCGATGGAAATAATTCCATCGGTGAAATCCGTCACCAAATTCCGTCGCTAAATCACTTGTGATGGAAACTTTCGTCGCTCACTTTTGCTTCCCGCTCATTTTTTGCCTCCAGCATTTTTAGAGAAATAATTGTGACTGAATCTAATTCCATCTCCTAATTTCGTCGGAATAGGTGGCTTTTAGTGACGGAATTCATTCCATCGCTAAGTTTCGTCGCTAATAGGCATTTTTCTTGTAGTGGAGTTTGTCCAAATCTCTGATGATGGCCTTTTATGTGGTAATCATCGCAGTTAGATTTCCTATTCACTTTCTGCTCAGCTTATTTGCCACTGTATTAGTTTTTTTTTGGGTGATATTTTATAGTACAGTCATAGTCTTTAAGGAGTTCCAGCCATCTCATTTGTCTCATATTTCGTTCCTTCTGGGTAAATATATACTTCAAACTCTTATGGTCAGTATATATATCACATGTAGCCCATACAAGTAATGCCTCCATATTTTAGGGCAAACGCCACCGCTGCTAACTTCAAATCATGTGTAGGGTAGTTCTTCTCATGATTTCTCAACCGTCTGAAGGCATACACGATTACTTTGCCACGTTGCATAAATACACAACCTAATCTTTCCCGAGATGCATCACAATAAATGGCAAATCCTTCAAATCATGACGGTAATGTAAGAAAAGGTGCCTTACCAACCTTTTTTTTCAGTTCTTGAAAATTGTTCTTACACTTCTCCGTCCAATTAAATTTCACAATCTTTTTGGTTAAATTCGTCAATGGGGATGCTATTTTAGAGAAGTCCTTGATAAATCTCCGATAGTATCAAGTTAAGCCTAAGAAACTCCAAATTTCAAACAACAAAGTCGGACGTTCCCAATTTAAAATTGTTTCCACCTTTCTGGGTCTACCAGTATGCCCTCACTTGACACTGTGTCCCAAAAACAGTACTTTCTACACCCTGAACTCACACTTTTTGAGTTTGGTATACAAGTTATGTTCATAGAGAATTTACAATATTTGCCTTAAATGCTGAGCATGCTCTTCCTTACTTTTGGAGTAAACCAAAATGTCGTCAATAAACACGATGACACAAAAATCTAAATATCTCCAAAACGTTCTGTTCATCAAGTCCATGAACGCTACAGGGACATTAGTCAGTCCAACTGGCATTACCAGAAACTCATAATGTCCATATCTGGTTCTGAAAGCAGTTTTGCTTCATCATCCTCCTTTATTTTCAACTGGTGGTATCCAGACCTAAGATCAATTTTCAAAAAATATTTTGCATCCTTTAACTGATCAAAAATTTCGTCTATACGAGGTAAGGAATATTTATTCCTAACAGTTACCTTGTTTAACTTTCGATAGTTGATGCAAAGCCTCATCGTTCTTCCTTACAAACAACACTCGGACTCCCCAAGGTGATACACTTGGACGAATAAAACCCAAATTTAACAATTCTTCCAATTGTATCTTTAACTCAACCATCTCCGACGGTGCCAACTGGTTCTAGGAACCAAATCAATATTATATTCAATCTCTCAGTCCGGCAGTAAATCTGGAAGGTCTGTTGGGAAAGCATCCAAAAATTCTTTCATTGTTGGAATCTGATCCAACTGCGGTTCACCAGCACGGGTATCATATACATGTTTTAGATAACCTTGACATCCCTTTCGGAGATAATGACGGGCCTCTATCGTTGACATTAAATAAGGATGTCGGACTGATCGATCTCCTTGCATAACCATTGTAGGTTTTTTGGGCATCGATAATCGTATTTTCTTACTCCGGCAATCCACATTAGCGCCATACGCCGCTAACCAATCCTTTTTCAATTATGACATCAAAGTCTCCCAATTTAAGTGGTATAAGATCAGTATATAACGTCTGATTGAAGACTTGTTTCGGGCATTGCCTATATATCTTAGTGGCATAAAAGGAATGTCCACTAGGTATATTCATCGCTAACACCGTATTCAACAGTTATCAGGATACAGTCAACTTATTAGCAAAAACTGGAGAAACAAAGGAGTGGGTAGCACTAGAATCAAATAATATCATAGCTTGATGCGAACATACAAGAAAAGTACCTATCACCACATCTTCTGATTTTAGGGCCTCCTTCAGATTTATAACATTTTCCCTGTTCGTTGTCCGGGCCTTCCATCTAGAACCATCATCTTTCTCTGTGGGCACTCCTTCGCATTATGGCATGGTTGCTGGCAATGAAGCAAACCCTTATGGCATTGCTTGCCACATTTGAAACACTCTCCCGTTGCCCTTATACAATTTGTACCTTGTGTTTCAATCCATACCACCTACACTCCTTATGTGCCGCTTGGCCTGAACTTTGCCCAAACTTCTATTCCTCCACTTTCTTTTTAAATTTCTTTCTACTATCTCTGGCATGTTCTTGGTTGTTACTCCTCTTCCTCCCTTTCTCTTTCCTTTCCTCCCATACTTTGTTATTTTCTGCTTCTATTAGTAGAGTTTTCTCTATAACTTTAGTAAAGGTATTTAGTTGGAAACTTTTGATAATCCTTTTCAAATTTTATCTCAGTCCTTCCTCAAATCTTCTAACCTTCATGTCCCCTGTAACTACCTGGTGCATGGAAAAATGAGCCAGTTCATCAAATTCTCGTATATATACCTCCACCATCTTATCTTTCTGTTTAAGATTCAAAAACTCCGTCTCTAACTTATTTTGCACAATCACGGGAAAATACTTCTTCCTAAATACCCGTTTAAACTGCTTCCAAGTAACATAGGGCCGATTAGGCTTCCTTCCTTCCTCAACCTATTTTTGCCTATCCCACCAATACTAGGCCGTTCCTTTTAGCACATGGATTACAAAAACTACCCTTTGGTGCCTTCCACACCCCGTTATCTCAAAGGCTCTCTCCATTTTTCAAATCCAAGCTACTACTTAGGGCAGACTTCTTAAAAATCTCAAAATTTGCACTCCTTTTTTTTTCCCTCCACAAGAAGTAGTTCAGCCACAACTATCGGCTGTGCTGTAGGAGTTCCCACGATTTCTTGCATTAGTCCCACTTACTCCCTCCTTAAATCCTCTATCTTATTGTTCACAGCTTCGCCCTCTACATGACCCAAATTCCCTCCCTCAGTACTTGCCGAAGATGCTTTCGTATGTGGTTCTCCCAAATTAAGAAGGTCCTCCGCCGGTGGTATTACCCAATTTCGCAACTGACAAGCCATAGACCCTTCACTTAATTAACATTTTAAATTCAACATTTAACTACATGACTTCATAATATTAATACAAACCACGTTTACAAACAACAGTCAACTTTACACATATATACATGAAGACTCCTCATTCTTTCCTCAAACAAAAGAGAGCCTATTCTACTCGCGATAAAACACAGTATGTTAGTAACTATTGACGAGGAGCATCTCCCTTCTATTCCTCAACATCACCCTTCTGGGATGATTCTCCTGAATTCCATCCTGCATTCTCTGAATAACCTTCTCTCCCACGTCAATTACCTGATTAACCTTTTCTCGTATCCTCTCCATATCCTCCTGGTTGCGCTTTTTTACCCTCCTCCTCTTGACCCTCCTTCAGCTTCAACTCTTCCAACACCAGTTGTTGTCTCTCTATCTCTCTCTCACCACCTTAATATACCTCTGTTTCCAAAAACCTTCAGTTCTATATGCCCGACGAGGCCCCGTACTAGTTCCTGCAAACTCTACTGGAATATTGGGTCAGGTTTCCTCTTCCACCTTGCAAGTCAATTTCCTCTGCCTCCTCATTGATGGGCCAGGGATCCTCCTCTACATCACTGGGGTCCTCCTCGGAGTCCTCCTCAGGGTCCTCCTCGAATGGGGGTTCCTACTTGAACCCGTTCAATACGTGGTCCTTTAACCATCCTCCTACTCCCGCCATAATTCCCTGCATAACACACAAAACCACATCAAACTTGTAGTACAATAATACATTAATTCCATACCCTCCTCCCCCTAGATACGTAACGTTCTACTTAAGTCTTCAGAATCATGCGCCTACGCTCTGATACCAACTTGCGGCACCTCTCAGCCCAAGTGACGTTACCGGAGTTAAGGTGTCGATCATAAATGCAACTTAACCCTGCATGGTTACAAAGCAACTCTAGATACATAACTTTATATACATAAAGCTTCAAAAGGATATCCTTACCAAAATTTTTACCACAACGTTCAGCATAAACATAGCGGAAATTTTAAAATTGAACATCTAGATCCCAATATACGGTTGACAACGTCTCACGTCTCCTTTTATAAATCAAGCCAACTTCTCCTTCCCTTTCCTCGACGTCTCACCTAGTTCAACCTTACCACCTGAAACAACACAGATAAGGAATGCGCGCAAATCGCCCAGTAAAGGTAACATGAGGATTAATGTGCACACACGATGTGACAGCCTCGGGAAAAAAATGATAATCAATCTAACGATATCATTAATAATCAAGAGTTCAATAAGTAACGCAACATCAACCTAATGGCTAGGCAATTTTTTTTATTAGACTACGCGGCTTTAAGGCCCAATAGAACATTATTATCTCCACATTTTTATGAACTGGACTAACCAACTGAGAGACTATGCAAGTAAACATGAAACCAGTACAACAAATTAAACATCAATGAAATACAAGCCATTAAAATCGTTAACATCGAGATAAATTCAAATACAATGTAGACTCATACCCGACTGACTTGACTCGACCAAACACGACAGACTCGACTCACATGTCATACATCTTTTTTACCGGTGATCATATTTCACAGGCCCTCCTTTTATATAATGTCCCATGTTCTAGGATGTTCATCTCAGTCTCAGGTAATTAAAAGAGACGCTAAACATAGGAAGGGAACTCATGAAAAGTGTTTGTCCCCAACGACGCTACTGCCAAACTATAAGTTATACCAATTGGACGGACTAAGGGGAAATAATTTCACCTTATGTCCTCGATTAATCAATTATTCAAGTAGGATTTCTTGTTCCAAACCCGACTGGCATTTCGCATCGCAACTAAAACTTACATCAACATCAACCACAGAGTGGGCCAGGGAGAAAATTAATCACAAGTTCTCAATAATATTTTGAACTAAGAGGGACATTAGCACAACAACCACTGACATCTCATGTCAACCGTGCAATATCCATAACACAACAACACTATCAATGATAGGTATGCTACGCTAAGCAATTCATAGCATACAAGGAATTGTGTTATCCTTACCTAATTGGCTTTTAACCGATGAGCCAAGCAACCTCAGATTACAACGAGTGGGGGTCACCTAATCAAATAATACCTTGCTCATCAGACGCTATTCAAACATAAATATGCAATTTATTCTACTCATTTTCTATCAGTTACTTATAATGTTTTACAGTGACCAGTTACCCCGACCCGACAGCCGGGTCTTTAACCTAGCCTTAATAATGTGTGAGTACTAATACTCCTTCATTTAGGCATACTAACCCCATCCTTCGCTTCATGTCATTCAGAACACTTAATTGTATGTGTTCCCCGAAATTTAGTGTCGACATGGTAAATTACTAAAACACCCCCTGGTAGTCACTACCATCCCAACGCCTCAAAACCTCTTCAAAACAACTTTTCAGATGTCTTACACCCCTTCGTGGACCAAAAAGTAATTCAAAAATTTTTATAGGAAAAATTACCAAAACAACCATCTGGCTTCTATAAAATTACCAAAACACCCCTGGCGGCCATCAGCCCTACAAAAATCCAAAAACTACTTTAAAACATATTTTTAAGCATCTACATTCATCTTTTGGACTAAAACGCCCTCCGAGAATTTTTGCTAAAAAATCCCAAACTGACAATTAACAGAGTGCCTAGAAGCCGACCCCGCTAAAAAATGTTATCTGCTTCAAAATGTCCTGAAACTTTAGATATTGAAGCATCTCAATAATCGTGCCAATTAACCCCCTTCTCGACCTAAAAAAAAATCTGAAATTTCTCCACATTATAGATTTTATAAAAATAAGCAATTAAAGACCCTCGCCAATTTTGTTTTTCTTGAATGTTTTTCTTCTCTTTCTTCTTTTTTTCCTTCTCTTTTTTTCTCTCTGATCTTACCAACCAAATGGGTCTTTCAAGAGCTATTTAACCATCCCTTCCTTAAGCCATAAGGTCTCCACCTCATGCTTAATGAAAAGCCTAGTCATGCATGCTTTTTTTTCTTCTTCTTATTTTGTCCTCCAACTGAGTCAACTCTCTTCCCCTTTTACCCTTTTATGCTTTGTTTAATTAAAGACTACAAAACTAGGTCACTGGTCACCACTTTCAAATTTTATAATTTAGCCCTCAACTTTACATAATTACATTTTTGACCCCACTATTTTCGTAAAATTGCATTTTGGCCGTAAGACCAAACTAGCCCCTCACTTAACTTTCACTTGATTATCACTAAAATAGTGCTAATAATAAAAATAACCCCCTCAATTAATCTAATTCACCGTTAAATTAAATTAAGGCATTTTCAGGGTGTTGCATAAGCACTCGGTGTGTTTAGACAACCCTTCGTTGTTACTATTAGCTCCAGCTTCTAGATGCACTTTCTCTCATTTGTCTAGGAGACCAATCGTCGTTATTATTGGCTCTAGCTTTTAAGAAGTGAGTTTTCTATATTCCTAGATGATTAAGCATCGTTATTGTTGGCTTTAGTTTTTAGTCATAAGCTCTTTGTGCGTCTAGACGATTAATAGTCATTACTGTTGGCTCCGTCTTCTAGATATACCGTCATTTCTACGAGACCAATCGTCATTAATGTTGATTCTAACTCTTAGACATGACTTTTCAATATTTCTAGAAGACCAATTGTTGTTATTAATGGCTCCGGCTTCTAGGAATATGTCCTTATGGCCAAGCAACCAGTCGTTGTTACTGTTGGCTCCGGCTTTTAGTCATAATAAGCTTTATGTGCATCTAGACGACCAATTGTTGTTACTCTTGGCTCCAGCTTCTAGATAAGCTTTGGTGTTTAAGCTACTAGTCGTTGTTAGTATTGTTTGACATGCAATTATTGTTACTATTGGCTTTGGCTTCGAATAGTATTCCTATATTTTAAGGAACTACCTTGGTGTGAGTCATGCCCAGAAGCCCTATAAAGGTCCGGCCTTATATCTATCTCAATGTCCGTGAGTCTGTTCAGAGTATTGTGGTCTTTTCCTTATTTTACTAGAAAAATATGTTGTTTGTCGGTGATGTTGGCCGATGCGCGTGCTCCCTCGTGAAGGGGCTCTGTATACACCCCATTTTTATAATCATTATTAATTAATATAAATATCAAGTTTCATCATTAGTTAGAGTTTATTACTAAGTTTAGGCCTAGTAATATAACTTAATTTAAATTTGGTCCAGTCCAGTCCAATTGTCTAATCATGTCTAGTAGTCCATTAGTTTAGCAGTCCATTCCACTAGTGTAGTTCGATTATGTCATCAATCCAATCCAAGTGTCTAGATTTTTGTTTTGTCTAGATAGTTTAGAGAATTATTCTTTTATTTATCCTTGATGCAAGGGATTAAGTCATTAATTTATGTGAAAAAAATATCATAAAATTATGGCATGAACCAGCCGGTTAAGTGACTTTTGTCAATATATAATTTTTATCAAATATTTTTACTTATCTCCAGATTGCATATTGGTACAACCATCTCTATCATTTCTGACGCCCCAGAGCTCCATAAATAGGCCTTTTGGCCTACATTTTCAAAGTCTAAAAATCCATCCTTTTCTCCCTAGAGTTTTTATACCATTTCTCTCATAGTGGTAAATCATCTCTTAAGAAAAATTAGCCCCTCATATTTACTTAAATAAAGTTCCTAATCCATTGCATCGTGGATCCTTCATCGAACATTCTTGAGTCATCTAGACAAGCAGATTCACGAGGCAAATTTTAATAGCTTTCTAGTCTAGTTCAAGAGTATAGAATTGTCCCCATTTCCCACGATTACATTTCATTTCTTCCTATTAAAAGAGTCATTTTCATTTCTTATTCTGAGTCTAAGATTGAAGTGTAGGTCGCCTTCCATAGGACTAGAGTCGAACTACGGTAGTTTTTATTCTAATTTGTTCGACCGGATACGTAAGCCATTCGACCCCTTGTGTCGAGTTCAAGATAATCTAAAGATAAATTTAGTTGAGTTTTATTGCATACTTTACATGTGCCATAAAGGCCAAAAATCAAATAGAATTGAAGTAAAGACCAAAAGGGTACGACGGGTGCCTAACACTTTCCCACCGTATAACTTAGTCCCAGAACCCATTTCAATGTTTTCAATGGACTAGTTCTCCGTTGGGCTTTTAAAAATTATTTTTTAAGTTTTTCTTATTTTCGTTTGTTTAAATTAAATAAGATGACGAATCCCTTCAATCTTTCTTTTCTGGGGGATTCTTCCAAGGCGATTAACTAAAAACACCTCTAACCACCTAACCAACCTTTAAACTAGGGGCACATATAACCATAAAAAATGAGAGACAACTACGCACTCTAAATAATCCGACGATTGAAAAAACAAGATGAGTACCTTTATTTCTGACAACGTCTATCTATTATCAACCCGAAAAGATTATAGATTTAGCATTGCAAAAACAAGATGAGAGTACCTTTATTTCCAATAACATCTACCTGTTATCATCCTCACGGCTATATAAAGGATCATTGTTTGCATTTTGACATAAATTTAGATCTAGTTAGAAATTAAAATCTAGATTTGGCTTAATGAGATCACATTTGTGGGCTTTGAAAACGAGAACCTCTTTTAACAGGAAAGAAAAGTGAGTGAACGTGCATGCGAGAGAGAGAGAGAGAGAGAGAGAGATCACCCCTTCCATGCTGGCGGCAATAGCTTTCTATTTAGATAGAGAAGGAGGAATGTTCTAAAAAATGGCTAAAATACTCTCCCTTTCTATTCTCATAGCCAGGAGGTGACGGCATGGGGTGGAGGGGGGAGGCCCTTAAGGGTTTTTTTTAAAAGAGGAGGTGAAATGTGAGATAGAGGCAACAATGTAGCATCACTGTTATTCAATGTGTAAACCACTACTTTCAATTGTAGTGGGTAATTTATACATACAAAGAATCAAGTAAAGCCCCATATTGATGCACTTTTTAAATTCCTCTGATGCTTCAACATGTCTATTAAACTAAGTTAAAAAAGAATTGTAATTCTCCTTGCATAATAACATACTAGATTTTACAAGCTGTGATTTGCTATCTCATTGCACCTTACAAACAAACTAAAATGAGTATCGTATGGACTATCCCAAGTGGTAACTGTAAAGCCCAGAACATTTTATTAGTATTTTTTTTTCAGGCCAAAATAAAATTTTTATTAGCAGCAAACTTTTACTTAGCATTGGTACTTTTATTAGAGTGACTTATAGTGACAATTGGTGTAGCGAGCGATGCAACAACCCGTTAAAATTTGCCTTTTAGCACATAAAATATCATAAATAATTTTGGGCCTTTTGGTAGAAAGAGGAAACTTCGGGTAAAAGTTAAACTAACTAACAAAGATAAGGGGGCTTTTGGTAATTCTTTGGTTATATATGTAGTTGTAGTTGTAAAAAACCAGCCGACCCTAATAACCTCTCTAGCATTTCAGTTCACGACAAGAGATACCTAGAGAGAGATTAGAAGAAGGATCGAAGAATTTTCAGCGAGATTCTGGTAAGCTTCTAGCCTTTCTCCTCTAGGTTATTTATGGGGTTCATAGGATTTTAATCTGGAAAGTGAATGATGGAAAACCCAACAAGTCACAGCCATGGTTGTAAAAAATTGAACATAAAAGTGTCGCTAAAGGAAAGATTTTTTAAGCAGTTCCTTTCCTAAATTTTTTGATAAACCTAGGAACTTATTTGGATAAAGTTCAAAACAGTAACTCATATATTCTTTTTGTAGGATCTACAACCTGGAAATGTTTTATATTTTTCTGAGTTTGGGAAACATGCTAACTAATTTCATCCGAACAAGGGATTTTGCGATATTTTATAGTAGTAAATTAAGCTATTAAATTCTGAAACTTTTACAATAATCATTTGTAGCTAAGATAGTATGTTTTTCAAAGTTTTAAAAGTTTTTAAAATTGCTTGCTACTTTTACGTTATTTGTGACGTAGTGCTCGATCTGATATCGCGTACAACGTTACTACTAAGCTATTTTTAAAGACCAATTCCAAATAGATTTAGGTAAAGTGAAAACCTAAAACTCCCATTATTTTGGTGAGACCCTTGACGTGGAATGTTTTAGGATTTGTTCGGGCATGGGAAGGGTCTCAAATGATTTTATTTTTAAAAACAAGTTTTAAAATTATTTGGTATAACGAACAAAATTATTTTTAGCTTAGAATTTTATGGTGATCTAAAATTACTATGCCTCTTGAGTGTCTAAAACATGAACATTTTTAGCCTAGAGTTCTTCGTGGCATTCCGGTGCCGATTGATATATTTTCAAAACAGGAACATTAGCGCTCAAATTAAGGAGCGGTTTAGGGTTACGAAAAAAATTCCTTGAAAGGCCGTTCTTGTCCAAAAAACCCACTTAATTGTTTAAAAAGATTATTTTGGGTTATATCTAGGTGTGTAACGGTACGTTAGGTGTCGAGGGCAAATATGTAATTATACAAAAGTCTAGGGGCGGTTTGATAATTTTACTCCTTTGGGAGAAACTTAATACTTAGGCATGCTCGAGCGGCGATGAATAAGAACCGTGTGGTTTGTTATTTAGGTTTTGATAGACAAGAACTAGTACAGGCTGTTGAGCGAGCACAAGAACCAGTTATTGAGCAAGGTAAGTACCTTGCCATATTCCTCCTTAGACCCAATTTGAAAAATTATATATTATATGTACATGTTTTCAGTCAAATGAAAGTTTTAAGTACTTTTACTGCATCTGTGTTTATGATAAATCGCTTGATGAGAATTTGAAATAGAATACCATGGAATTCTGTGTGAGTAAATGAATTATGTTCGGTACATGTTGAATGAGATGATAATTCGACTAGGTTATTGTGCCCCATATCCACGGGGGAAAGTGGATTCCAGGTCCTGGTCAACGGGACCATACGTTGACACACAGTACTGTTACACCATGGTTCGCCCTTGCTTCTACATTTTGTTATCTCGGGTGGAGGAGGGATTCTGGGTCCTAGTCAGTGGGACCATACGTTGACTGCAGTATACCAAGTTATGAATAACTGTGACAGTTCTTGATAAATCTTCTTGTTGATTATATTCCATTTTGAGATTTCTCTTGGTGCTAAAGCATATATGTATGTAGATATGTTGACTAAAATTTTATTTTAGTTAAAGTCCTAATTTTGAAAAGGAAAACCATGGCATGCTTAAGACTTTGAAACCTATTTTAGGAATATGGTATGTGTATTTACTGGGCCTCCAGCTCACCCCTTTTATAAATATTTTCTGGTGATCACTTAGATAAACCCGAGTACTATGAGGGTAACAAGGATGGTGTCGTAGGAGATGCTTGTTAGGAAGTTAATTTAAGCCTTTTGAGAATATGTAGTTCTACTCTATTTATGTTTGAGAATTGTTTGAAGCTTAGATCTTCATGAGGTTTTTTTTTTTTTTGATAATTTATGTTAGTCATTTATGGAGGAATTTAGTAGAGAAAATTTTTGGAAAGATCTTTAGGTATCACTTTAGAAGTCTTATTAAGAGGTTTAGTTAAATGCATGGCTTTAGAATTATTTACAGGTTTTAAATAAGGCCTAATAGAGCCCTAAATAGATGTCCTAATAGAACTGCAACCGGCCACGGATCTAGCTCACAGGCCTACTGTAACACCCCGAAATTTCTGGAGCATTATCCGATCAATCCATTAAATCCTCAATTGCCCAATTAATTTAGTACTACTAATGATAACCCAACAACGTTCAAATCAGAGCACTACAGTCCATCAACTAACTTAACAAATCGTCTCAAAACAATGATAAAGTACTTAAATTATCAAATTACATAATGGTTCTCTAACAAGACTCAAATAACAATATTGTAAAAACATAATCTACTCTAAGATTTAAGCTTGTCCGTCCCGAAATCTTACTGACGGTTATTTCCTGCAGAAAGGAACAGAAAAGGGAGTGAGCTTTTGAGAGCTCAGTAAGGTCGCTCAAAACTCAAATAAGAGTACAAACGATTTTTTTTGGGAAAGTTTAATATCAATGATGAAATGGGGAAAATATTCTCAAATTCAAAATTCAATAAATACACTTTCAATTTCACTGAAGCCATGCGGATAATATTGAACATGAGTATGACGCAAAGCCACAAAGGCAGTGCAGGGTAACACTTAGCAAAGCCACACAGGCAGTGCTCACTAACAATAAGGTTGCATATGCATATGAACACTAGCTAGACCCTTAGGGTACTAGCATCTCCTGACAATAACAGACCATCCTTATATCGCCCCCGATAAAGACCATCCTTATAACTCCTCAATACACTAACTCATGTCAATATTCAGAGTGCAATAACCGATAAATCAATGATAAATTCGATGCATAATGAGAAATAAATACACAGCATCGAAAAGGAATTTCAATAAACATAAAAGGCTCAAAGCGGGGTATTAATGGCAATCGATGCAATATCATCACAATATAAGTGAGTCCAATGAAAACGTTAATAACAAACCAGAAAGAATATTATGATATCAATAGATGAATAGGGTTTCGGAAGAAATCCCTTACCTCGATCCAAGCGCTGAAGCTAAAACGTTTTCGAACAAATCCTCGAAGTTAACCTAGGTTGGCAAAGTCATTTATCAGAACACTTATTCATGCCACTACATTAAAATCTTAATATAATTATCCATAGCGTACCCATTTCTCTACCCGGATACGATGAAACTCGGAGCGGTTTCTCACACGGCCAACCTACCCCGAAGTTCGTCACACGTCCCGAGACTCAGAAATATCCCAAAAAAGTTCTAATCGTTCTTTTAACATTATTTATAGCTTAATATAGCATATGGGATAAAAATATAATTTTTGAATATTTTTGAATAAAAAATAAATTCCTTAAATACACTAAAACCAATAAATTGCCAAACTTTCTTCTAGCTGGAAATAAAGGCTCATAATTTTTGTAATAGCTTTAGAAGACTTATAAAAATTTCTGAAACTGAAATTAGAAATTAAAAAGTGTTAAAATATTTTTAAAAGCTTCATTTTTGTTAAATTCAATGCGATAGAGAAAATGATAGCAAATGAACTCTAAAAATCACCAAATTTACACTGACTCTTCATTACACTATAAAAGTGTTACTGTAATTTTTCCTAGAACATTTTTAGGGTTTAAGGGCTTCAAAAGAATTTTACCATTCTAAGCTTACAGAAAATATTAAAAATACATATGATCTCAGAAAATTATAAAACTTTACCAGAAATTCTAACGTAACCTAAGGTATCTTACTATGGAATTTCATAGATTAATGATCACAATACGCTATCCAAAGTTTACGCCGTACCCTATTTAAATTCGTATGCATACACCTACACAGTACAGTTCTTGTACACGCCCACACCAGCTTCTTCTCTTCACTTGTAACACACAGGCACATGAACCTCTGAA
The DNA here is from genome assembly GCA_033070095.1 of Escallonia herrerae. Taxonomy (NCBI): domain Eukaryota; kingdom Viridiplantae; phylum Streptophyta; class Magnoliopsida; order Escalloniales; family Escalloniaceae; genus Escallonia; species Escallonia herrerae. The sequence goes on from JAVXUP010000542.1 coordinate 175,952, forward strand.
CCTGACCAACACACCTGGCCTTTTCATACATATACTTACAGATACAGGCATGTAACATACACCCTCACATACACACACTTAACCCACATACACCCTCACATACACACACACATACACACATATACACACAACACTTAACCCACCAACACTCAAGATATACAGCGCCCACAGCTCATCACACCTTCTCCCTCATGGCAGTGGTTCACACTCTCTCTCTATCACCTTTCTTTCTTCTCCTTCAACTCTCTCATACACTCCACAATCACATAACCCACATCTCACCACTCTGCGCTCACTATTTTCTGTTTTACTTACACAGGTTCACAAAAGAGAAACCACTCACTCAGCTAATCCTTTGCCACTTACACACCCAAACAGTTTACCCATACACTCACTTCCTTCACACATGTATACACACTACATGTACACATATACATGCACACAAACACACTGCCTCGCTGCCGTGTTCTCTCTCCCTTGCCCATACACTCGCATACATCAACCCACAATACACACACTCTTGTGGCAGCTACCATGGCTTTCATGCACATCACAACACAGCCATGGCAGCCCCTCTCACGGCACACACTACACATAAAATCCACACACACAAGCTGCCCACAGTAACCCTCACTCTGACTGCCTTCACGGCAGTTCTCAACCACACTTGTACACACACTCAAAAACACACGCACACAGCTCTCTCTCTCTCTAGCTCGCATGCCCACAGCCCTGTCGTGGCTGTCTTCTCTCTCTAAAACCCACCTCCACGAATACACAACCCACATATCTCACGGTATCCTCATCCAGGGTCACCCCATTCACGGATCTTCACTAAAATATCGAGACCCATTTACGCATCTCAGCCACCTACGTATATATCTGTGTATATATATAAATAACCATCACATGTATGAATTTTAAGACTTTTCCATTACTCTGAAATTTCACGGCTCCCTCACCCACGTACACACGGCTGCGCGCCCAGCCCCTAAATCCCCTGAAGCACTGAAAATTTTTGAGAGAAAAAGCTTACTTATAAAAGAATTTTGGTCCCAATAAAAATATTTTCAATACGTGATGTATTAGGAAAATTATAAATAGTTTGTTACGTCACCCCGTTTGACAAATCGTCGCTATTAAGAAATTACTAAAACGTCGCTAATAATTTTGCCGCTACTGAAATTTTAAATTGTCATTATCAGGAAATATTTCAAATGCTAAAAATTTAATTTTGTCACTAATTATACCTATTTAAATTTATTAAGAGTATTTCAAGGTTTTGGGGTATTACACCTACCCATGGGTTCAGGTCGTGACCGAAGTGGTATCAGAGCATTATGATATTTGGATATTAGAGTTTTAAGTAGTGATCTCGCTGGTTAGGTTGTATGATTCTGTAGACTAGTATCTAGGCAACAGAGTCGGGGGTAAGAAGGAAAAGGATTATATCTAAAAGAAGATCGGATTTTTGATTTGTTTTCTTGCCATTTTTTGGGGTAATTGACTAAGTCCTTGAATTGAAGATTAAGAAATACTGTGTTAATGGAAGTTATCTATGATATTTGTGTTGTGATAGGAATATGGCAAACTAGAGCATGGATAGTCTGTCGATTGTGGTTAGTCAGATGCCTTCTGAAGGATCCAGAGATTCCAACCGGCATCCTAAAATGGAAATAAGAAACTGGGAAAGTGTCCCAGAGAGGAGGTGGTATATTCTGGAAAGAGGATGCTTCTACCAGAGAAAGAGATAAAATGATTGAAGGAAGAGATTAGGGTACTGGAGACCCAATTGGAGAGTATGAGGATCAGCTACGACCTCAGCTGGGAGCAAAGACAGAAAGACTATAACTACTATTTTGGAAGGAAAGTCATAGAGTTACAAAATCAATTGGGAGGTCATAGAGTTACAAAATCAGTTGGGAGATGAAGACAATATAACTTTTTCTCGAGCCCGAAATTTAGGAGTGGATCCAGGAATGGGAAACCTACATTCAACTAGCAGATGATTAGGGTAGATGATGGAAAAGGAGTAGTAGTAATTAGATTAGGAAAATTAGCAGAGTGTGTCTATTTCTGTAGGACTCATCATTTTAGAAAAGTATCTTTAGAACTACTGGAAAAAAGTTGCACCGCTGGTTTATATTATACATTTGATTCTATTATATTTGATTGATTCATTATAGAAGTTCTAGCATAAACGAAAATTATTGAATCAGTTACATATTTATGGGCTAAGGGAATGAACGATGTAGAACAGATTACATCAAAATTGATTATGTACATATAAAAAAATATTATTATAATGATAAATTGATTATGATTGGAAATCAAGGATTCTTACGAGAGTTTCCTTATAGGTTGAAAATAAATGGTACGAAGAAACGGAGCTCAAGGTGATGATGTGTTTAGAATGGTGTAGAACCTCGCTAGAGTCATGGAGCATCAAGTGACTGCAATTGGGGGGTTGCTGTTGAGAAGTTCAAAAGGATGGACCCGCCTCCTTCTTTGGTACCATTGACCCCTTCAAGACTGAGTTCTGGCTGTCAGACCTAGAGGAAATTTATGAGGTTCTGGGTTGTACGGAGCGGCAGAAGGTAACATTCGCGGCGTTCATGCTCAAGGACGAGGCTAATCAATGGTGGAAGGCTTAAAAAGTGTGAAGATCGGTGAGGTGACAAATATGGAGGGGGAAGGCTTTAAGAAGTTATTCCTCGAGAAATACTTTCCCCAAACCGTAAAGGAGTAAATGGAGATCGACTTTATACAGTTGACCCAGGGAACCGTTCGGTCAAGGAATACGAGGCTGTATTCACTCAGCTGTCTCGATATGCCACCCACTTGGTGGACACCGAAACAAAGCTAGCAATGAGAATGGACTGAGGCTCTATATCTGGTGTCACATCTCTACATTGAGGTTAAGGACTTATGCTAAGGTGGTAGAAAGAGCCTTAATCGCAAAAAGAGACAGTGAAGACTTGTACAGGATGAGAGACCAACAAAGGAAGAGAGTTAGAAATAATGAGCCTCATAGGAACAGTATGTCCGGTGATACCTCCAAGCACTCAAAACCTCAGGAAGTAAATAGGGGAGTTCAGGCTCAGTAGTGGAATGAACAGAAACAGGGGTCCAGAAGTAGAGCTACATCCCAACAGAGGAATAAATTACCAGCAAGCTATCATGAGCGTTCTACGAATAAAACGGGGGATATAATGGCCCACAGACTTGCCATAGGTGCAACCATTTCCATCCGGCTGACCTTGCCAATGGGGAATAAGGAAGTGCTTTATATGTGGTCAAGAGGATCATCTAGCCAAAAATTTTCCCCAGGGCGAGACCTCAAAACCAAGTAAAGAATGATGCAATGAAGCCCAAGGGAATGTCGAGAATGTTTACTATGACTCAGCAGGATGTGCAGGCTTCGGACTCGGTGGTTACTGGTACACTCCCTATTTCTTGCACATTTGCAAAAGTATTGTTTGATTCTGGCACTACTAATTCCTTTGCATCGCATGCTTTTATTAAACCTCTGAACAAGCATCTAGAACTATTAGATGTACTGTTATGCATTGATACCCCAATGGTGGACTCGGTTATTGCGGACAAGTGGTTAAGAATTGCCTAGTAAAAATTAAGGGAGGAGAACTAGTAGTGAACCTAATTCGTTTAGATATGTTGGAGTTTGATGTTATACTGAGGATGGATTGGTTGGCAGCATACCATGCTTCTGTAGATTGCTTTCATAAGGGAGTGACTTTTAACATCCCATGTCAAGACCGCTTATTCTTCCAGGAATCTAGTATTGCACCCCCCCTCCCCCCACTTATGATTTCTGCCTTACGTGAACCGACTCCTTAGGTAAGGTTGTCGTGGATACTTTCCTTAGGTAAGGTTGTCGTGGATACTTGGCTTTTGTTATAGACACCCAACAAAAGGAGTTGAAGCTAGAGGACATTTTGGTGGTGAAAGAATTTCCTGAGGTGTTTCCCGAAGATTTACTGTGGATGCTGCCTGATAGGGAAGTTGAATTTAATATTGAATTGATTTCGAGGGCTGCCCCTATCTCTAAAGCACCATATCGTATGGCACCCATGGAATTGAGGGAACTAAAGACACAACTGCAGGACTTTTTAGACAAAGAATTTATTTGCCCTAGTGCATCGCCCTATGGCGCACCCGTATTATTTGTTAAGAAGAAAGATAAGACGATGAGATTGTGTATCGACTATCGAGAGTTAAACAAGGTGATGATAAGAAATCGTTACCCTTTGTTCCGCGTAGACCACCTGTTTGATCAGTTACAGGGGGTGAAGTGGTTTTCGAAGATTGACCTTTGTTCGGGGTATCACTAGCTAAAAATCAAGGTAGAAGATGTGCCCAAGACCACTTTTCTCACTAAATATGGGCACTATGAATTTTTGGTCATGCCTTTTGGGTTGACTAACGCTCCGGTAGCTTTTTTGGACTTAATGAACAAAGTATTCAAACCTTTCTTGGATCAATTTGTAGTGGTGTTCATCGATGATATACTGATATATTCTAAGACAAGGGAAGAATACGAACAACACTTAAGAACGGTATTAAAGATCCTAAAAGAAAAGAAATTTTATGTCAAACTTAAGAAATGTGAGTTTTGATTGGATAGAGCTGCATTCTTGGGGCATGTGGTGTTGGAAGAAAGGGATATTGGTTGACCCTAAAAAGATAAAGGCGTTTGTAGATTGGAAAAGACCTACTATGGTGATGGAGGTTTGGAGCTTCTTAGGGTTAGCTAAATATTACAAAAGATTTGTGGAAGGGTTCTCACAGATAGCGAGACCCTTGACTCGCCGACCCAAAAGAGAGTTAAGTTTGAATAGAATAAAGACTGTGAGAATAGCTTCCAAAAGTTAAAGAAGAGACTGGTCGCAGCTCCTATACTTACACTTCCAAGTGGGTCTGATCGTTTCACTATTTATAGTGATGCCTCCCACAAGGGTCTAGGGTGCGTACTCATGCAAAATGGAAAGGTGATTGCCTACGCCTCTAGACAGTTGAAACCATATGAGAAGAATTACCCAACCCATGACCTGGAGCTGGCGGCAATGATTTTTACCTTACGGATCTGGAGACACTACCTATATGGAGGACCCTGTGAGATTTTTACTGACCATAAAAGCCTGAAGTACATATTCACCCAGAATGAACTGAACCTGAGATAGAGGTGATGGCTAGATCTACTGAAAGACTACGACCTTAATATCCAGTACCACCCAAGGCAAATATAGTTGCCGATGCACTTAGCGGGAAGTCATCTTCGTCAATGACCACTCTAATCACAAGACAGAGGCATTTATTAGAAGATATGAGGAAATTGGACATGGATGTTAGGATTTGAGGCACAAACAAGGATAGTTCACTTAGCAACCTCATGGCATGACCCACTTTAATTGATAGAATTAAAACAGCTTAGTAGACCGATGAACATCTACTTAAGATAATAGAAGAGGTAAAGAAAGGAGATAAATCTGAGTACAAGTTGCAAGATGGAATACTTCATTTTGACAATAGGATCTGCGTGTCGGGTAACCCTAGTTTAAAAAGGGAGATTTTAGAAGAAGCTCATAGATCAGGTTACTCGATTCATCCCGAAGGCACTAAAATGTATATATAGGGATTTTTGAGGGACTTTTTGGTGGGTTAACATGAAAAAGGAAATTGCATGGTTCGTATCCAGATGCCTTGTGATGCCCCGAACCTAGGTTTACGAGGTTATTATTACTTAGCGACGATTATGGTAAGTAAGACGAAATTAGACTGTTAGTGAGCAATATATTTTAGCGTTAATTATTGTGAGCAATATTATTTGTTGCATCTAGCAATATATTTTAATAATATGATAAGCTATAAATGATGAAGTTTGTACAATAGAAAAATTCATGGAAGTGAGTGGTTTGCAATTTAAAACTGATGAAATTGTGCCACTATAACATTATATGGTCTCGCATTAAATAATTTTACATATTAAGGAGCATAAAACAAAAAGGGAAACAACAATAAAATAAAATAAATAAATAAATAAATAGAAATTTGGGTTAAATATAAAAAGGGGGAGAAGAGAATGAGGAAAGAAAGAAGAGAGGGGCGCCGACCCTAATGGGACTGCAACGCCGGCGCAACTTCTGGCCACACGCGAAGCCACCAGCGATAACTCCGGCCACGCCCCTTCACAGAAACACCATCCAACGCCTCCGCCACCGCCATGCCGCAACCATCGCGTCATTGACATCGCCAAGCCATCGCGAGATCGCGATCTCCGATCAACCTCTTCCATATTTTCGGCTATAGCCACGACCACCGGCGACGGCGACGGTGACGCCAAAGGGCCACCGGGGACAGCGCCGGAGTCCACCCACCACCGGGTTCCTTGATCCAACGACGGCCGTCGCCAATCCACTGCTCACTGTTGCCGTACAATAGCGGCTGCCGGCTACATAACTCCGGCCAGCGCCTCCACCGAACACCACCCAACGCCTTCATCAATTGCCACCATAGATCTGGACCATCTCTACACTGCCGAAACCACCTCGCCGTTGCCACCAGTGCACGGCTTGACCACCGGTTAGCGACAATTCCAATCGACAAAAGGCAGTCACCGATCTGCATCCACCACCGCCGGAGTCCGCAACCACCGGCGATTAACTCAGGCCACACCTACACCGAACACCACTGCACAACATCTCCGCGACCACCGCGCCGTGACCAAGGCGCCGCTGCCATCACCGTAAATGGCACTTGTCATCACCGCCCCTCACTATTGTTGCCCTATCCTTGAACCTACTGGTGCTAACCACCTGAAATCACCACCACTGTGGCGCACTCTGATGGAACAACACGGTACCATCACCGGTCAACCATAACTCCAATCGACATAGAATGACAGCCATTGGTTTTGTGAAATTGTTTGTGAAGCGGTTGCGCTCGTTACCACAAAGCCATCACCACCACGGGATAGGCTCGTTACCACAAAGCTATTACCGTCTTCATTTGGGGGGGCTTCGTTCGTAGTACTTAGGCACGAGGACCTTCGCAGCGGGATAGGCTCGTTACCACAAAGTTATCTTGGATCATCGACTGTAGGCCCTGTTCACCTCAGCCTCATCTCCGTAGCACTGCCACTCCTCACGACCTGTCTGGGAAACATTGCTCTCTGCCCTTACTTCGTCCTCGCTGTCTCTCATTGTATACATCTGACAGCTGACACAGACTGTGTCCCTTGTGGCACCTCCACGTAGTACGAACCCACTTTCCTTGGCATCATTTTGGCAACTCCACTGGGGAGGTGAGCATCATACCGCAGTCTGCCTATCTTGCACCCTCTATCATCATGCATGTACAATGAAGAGCTACGAGGACTACCAGCCAAGGCCTCGCCACCACTGTGCGAGAAGAAACCCACATCAAAGACCAAGAAGAGACAAGTACCACACCTGTCCAAGATCAACCCCTAGTCGTTGCACCTGAGGTGCAAGGACTCGTCAATGCAGCCATGCAGCAGTTCACTCCTACCATAGCCAACCTATAGGAGTCGCAGACCCCTCTGATGTCTGCCATTATGGAAATGCAAAAATCCATACAGGCGTTGGCCTCACAACGCTCCACCACACTGGTCCAGCCTCAAGGACCTGCGCTGGCTCTCGACGCCGCTCAAGCCCCAGTGTCACGACTATCGCCACCTTGATTATCTAGACCCTTGGCGGTAGGACTCACGACATCCTCTCCACCCATTCCAGACGCACCTCTCTCTGCGATGCCATCCTGAAGACCTCAAGCAGATCTCGGGCCAGTGCTACAACATGTGCCAACACAGAGTTCCTCCGAAACACATGACTCCATTGAGATGGAGCCTAACCCTTACCTAGGCGAGCAACATCAAATGACCAGCTAGGTAGTGGACATGTCTCGCCCACACACCCATGCCCATATACAACTGCCACCGTCAGCTCCCTCTCATATATCAACCATTGGTTGCACCTACCCACCAACTTGCCCCTTCCGGGGCTCGGGGGCTTGTGGCGTCCCAGCCAACCACCACCCTTTGACTGTCCATGAAGACCCACCTTCAAACTATGTCACTCGTTCGAACTTGGAAGCACTCATGCATTGCTTGTCACAACACTCCATGCCCAACTCCTCTGCCAACCTGACAGGCCATGCCCCCTACGCCAGTGACATTGCCATCACACCTTACCCCCCAAAGTATAAGTAGCCCACCTTTGTGCTCTTCAACGGACGCGAGGGCAACGCCCGTGAGCACTTGACAAGATTCACAGGATCATTGGAACAGTATGGTCCGGGAGATAATTTGAAGTTAAGAGAATTTCACAAGTCCCTCACAGGCTTGGCTTATTCTTGGTATCACCAGATCCCTGCGGGGACTGTCCATGCATGAAATGACATGGTTCGGCTATTCTTAGACAAATTCCATTACAAGGCTGAACGCGTCACTATTGTTGACATTGTTGGCATCTACCAGAATCAAGGGGAGGACTTGAACAAGTACGTGCACCGCTTCCATCTCAAATGCCTCGAGTGCACAGACTTCAGCAAAGACGAGACCCTAGTACCCATATGCATCAAGAACATGAGGGTTGCATATCGGGTACACACTGAGAACCTATTGTTGAGGTCATGGGGACACCTCAAGGAAGCAGCCCGCCGCACTTATGTGTCGGTTGGACCAGTCAAGCCATGGAAGCCCCGTCTCCAGAATGCACTATTGGCCACGGCCAAACCATCTGGAGCTCTACCCCACAACAACCACAATAGCAACAATAGTAACAACAACCGTAACCCCTACAAGCGTCAGTTCCAAGAAAGGGACCGGTGCCTTGACAAAAGGAGGCAGCAAGAGCCTGCCCCCGAGTACCCATGTGATTTGAACATGGTGAAAAAGCTTTTAGCAAAATGGGTGAACAATGACAATAACTTTCAACTGCCTCCAATGAAAGCCAATATCACGGAAGCGAACAAAGCCCAACCTAACTACTGCCCTTACCACCGCGCCGTTGGTCATCATCTCAAAAACTGTAATGGGCTGCGAGATATCTTTGCAAGAAAGGTTGTGGTAGGGGACCTGCAGCTCTGAAAGAATAATGACGTATGTCGATAGACTTACCCACCGCATAATAACAACAGAGAGCATCAAGTACTCATGGCCATCACAGACCATGTTCAACATATCATCACCGAAGCCTCTATGGAGGCCATCCCTATGGTCACACCATGTGTACAGCCAGCTACCCAACCACAGTCCTCAGTGGGCCAAATGACAAAGATCAAAGGATTTTTTTTGATGAAATAGGGTTTTCACCCGTCGCAAGAAGTTACTTATCCAACTGCCTGATTGAGGTCACCACAGGCCTCGACCCCGAGTGCTTCGCCGCTCAAGTAGAGCTGCGACATATCCCCTCTTCGGCATTACTTTTCTCGGACGAGGACCTGCCACCAGTCGAACTGTGATACCCCAGAAAATACCAATAAATTAATCTAACCGTAAGTTTGCTTAATTAACGGGTGCTATTTTTATTAAGTAGCACTATGTTGGTGATGATTAAGTGTTAGGGAGCTAAATAGGAGGTTAGTGTGGTTTTGGGGGTTAAAATGCAATTTTGAAAAGTTATGGGCAAAAATATAATTTTGAAAAATATAATGAACATGATGCATATTTTTATTAAGTAGCATCATGTTGATGATAATGAGGTGTTAGGGGGTTAAAGGAGGGGTTAGGGTGATTTTGGGGTCAAATCGTAATTTTCCAAAGTAGAGGGGTCAAAATGTAATATTGATAAAATTGAGGGGCTAAATTGTAATTTTGCAAGCATGGTGATTAGTGGCCAAAAATGTGTCACGTGATGGGGAAGAACTTGGGGGAGTTGGACACCTCCTACTTTATGGTAGATGACTAATTGATTTATATTATAAAAAAATAAACTTTGGGGAATTAAAGGAGAAAAGAAAACAAAAAGGAGAAAGAAACAGGACCCAGCACAGATGAAGAAAAGAAACAGAGAAAGAGAAAGAAAAGGATGGAAGAAGAAAAAGGAGAAAGAGAAAAGAGAAAGAAGAAAAAAGACATTAAAACCCCAATCAGTGTAATCTCTCTCTCTCTCTCGATAATTGAATTGGTAAAATGTGTAACTAAGTGTGTATTTTGGTAGGGGGTGAACTGTGTGTTTATGTGAGTGTACTGTGTGTGTATGTGTGTGTATGGGAGTGAAGTAGCCGTGGGGAAGGGCTGCTAGGGGCGCGGGGAGTGGTTGTTTCCCGTGGGGGTGCAAAACAATGGGAAAGGGGAGAGGAAGAAGGAGTGGGCAGCAGCTGGTGCTGCTGCCGTGCGCTGCCATGTGTGGGTGCAGGAAAAACAAATGGTGGAGGAAGGGGAAAAGGAAGGAAGGGGGGAGGCTAGGTGAGTGGTGAGGGAGAATGGAAATGTGGTAGAGGTTTATGTGGGTGCATAAATGGAATTGGGGGCTGAAGGAAGAATAAAATCCATGGCTAGAGGAGATGAGACGTGGCTGTGAGGAGGAAGAAGAAGGACAGGGTGAACAGTGTACATTTGAATCCAAAAATTAAGTGAATAGTGACCGTAAGTGTCACTAAAAGTGGAAATTAGTTGAGCAGGTTGAACACGAATTTATAAAATAAGTTAGGGCCATATTTAGCCAAAGTGTAAAAAATGAGACCCTAGTTATTTTTAAGAGACCTGTATCGTGGAAAAATTTCAGATTTTTCTGAGATCGGGAAGGAGGTGAACGGAAGTGGGAAGTTTGAAACTTTATGGTGAAATTTAAAATATCAAACGATGGCGGTTTTGCGCAAAATTTTTATGAGGACTCTATGATGCTGAGAAGTTATATTTTCCAAGCTTTCAGGTCATTCTGAATTCGTTAGGTATTTTTGGCCGAACGGGCTGTTAAGCACACCAGTTCGGAATTTTTGGGCAAAAATTTTATAAAATACTTTTTACTCAAGAATGAATGCAGGAGGCTTAAATATCATTTTAAAGCACTTTTGAGATATTTCTGAGGCCACCCTCGGGGGCATTTTGGTAATTTGCCACTCGGAGAGGGGTATTTTGGTAATTTTATCGGTAAAGTTTTCAAAGGACTTTTTAGTCCGAAAAGGGTTGTAAAACACCTAAAAGATTATTTCGAAGCTGATTCGGGGCGTTGCGGTGATAGTGAACCCCGGGGGCATTTTCGTAATTTGCTGCCAGAGGGGGTATTTGATAAAGTTTTTCTATAAAATGCTTCAAAGGTCTTGTTAGTCCGGAAAGGGATGTAAGACAGTTGAAAAGTTGTTTTAAAGTCGTTTTGAGACGTTTGTTGGGCGATGGCCGCCAGGGGGTGTTTTGATAATTTTCCCTTTAAAATTTTTTGAGGGAATATTTGGTCTATAAATGATGCAGTACATCTAAAAAGTAGTTTTAAAGCGGTTTTGAGGTGTTGGTGGGGGTGTTGGTGATGTAGCGGCCATCATGGGGTATTTTGGTAATTTGCCATGTTGGTGCTAAATTTTTGAGGACGCGCATAATTTAGCATTCGGAGGGGTGGGAAGCAAGGAATAGTGGTAGTATGTCTAAAATAAGGGTTGTATCGATAATAAGTCGATAAGGCTAGATTAAGGATCCAATTATCGGATCGAATTAACTAGCTATCGTAAGATGCTATGAACGGTTAAGTAGGAATGGGTAGAATAAGGAGTGCGTATATGATGAATGATGACTAACGAGCATGATATGATTTGACTAGGTGATGCAGCTCGTTGCGATCAGAGATTGTGAGTTGCTTCGGCTATAAGCCAAGCAGGTAAGGACAATGCGGTTCGATATGCTAATTGATTGTTCGATTAGCATGCCATGTTGATGACGTGTTGTTGCATTCTTACCGTTATGATTGAGCACCGGTAGTCATTGTGACCGGTATATGCATATTTGAATTGTGCTGTTGAGGACTTAGGATAGAATAATTCCTTTAGTCCGCCTTGTTGATAGAATTTAATAAGGATGATGTGTGTCCTTGTATGCTATGGTTCGATTTGATTAGCATACCTAAAGTTGATGATGATTTTGCGTAGGGGTTATCGTGTGACTGTTGTGAGATGTCGGCGGTTATTGATAGCCGATATCTCTTCTCTCTGAGAACACCATTGAGGACTTGTGGCAAACTTCTCCCGAGTCCGCCATGTCGTTGATCATGATGTTGTTGAGGTCGTTGCGCGTTGTTGTGAAATGTCGACACTTATTGGTAGTCGACATTTCTCTTATGTAAGAATGTTGTTGAGGGCTTGCGGTAATCTTTTCCCAAGTCCGCCCTGTTGATGATGTCACGTTGAACTCATGTTGTTGGGTCTGAACACCGGTTGATCTTCTGATCCGGTATTCCTTGTTGAGCTGTGTTGTTGAGGACATAAGGTGGAATAAATTTCCCCTTAGTCTGCCCCGTTGATGATGTCTTGTGTCTTGGCTGTAACGTGGTTAGGGAAAGCACTCTAAATGAGTTCCCTGCTTGTTGACAATGTCTCTTTTATTTACTTGAGACTGAGATGAACATCCCATAAGATGGGACATCAATATGAGGAGGATGGCCTGTGAAACATGATCACTGGCAAAGAGGATGTAGGGCGCGCGAGTCGAGTCTGTCATGTCTGGTCGAGTCTAGTCTGTCGTGTCTGAGTTGCATTGCATTTGATTTTCTTTTGATGTTCATGATGTTAATGACTTGTATTTCGTTGATGTTTATCTTTCAATTTCCTGTTTTAGTATTCACTTGCATAGTCAGTCAGTCAGTCAGTCTGTCGGTCAGTCAGTCCAGTCCATGAGGAGGTGGCAGTAATGCTGTTCTGTTGGGCCTTAAAGCCGCTCAGTCTAACGAAAGAAAATTTATCGTTTGACAATTATGCTGATGTCGAAAATTTATTGACTACTCTTGATTCATTGCTATCGTTGAGATGATTATTATTCCTCCGAGTCTTTTGAATCATTTGTACACGATATTCCTCGTGTTGTCTTTACTGGGCGATTTGCGCTCATTCCTTATGTTGTATTGTGCAGGCTATAAGGTTGATAAAAGAGAACCCTCTAGAGAAGGGAAGAGAAACAAGCTAGAAAAGTTGAGCAAGGGGATAAGTTGTATGAGGTAAGACAAGCTGAAAATGGTGAGATAAAGTTTGAACTGCGAGATAGGTTGATAAGGGTCACACGACTACAGTCGTCTATTAGGTTGTAACGATTTGTGTGTTTAGAGATTTGAAAGTCTTCCGCTGTAGTATGATGTATGTTTGTAAGGAAAAATTTTGTACGGATGCATTTTGGAGCGTCTATTCATGATGTATGAGTAAGAGGATGTAGTTGCTCTGTATTTCACCACAGGGTTTTATGTGTAATTATGGTCGATAACTCAACCTGGTGACATCACCTGGGTTGAGGGTGTCGCAGGTTGGTATCAGAGCTCAGGCAAATGATTCTGTAGACTTTTGATGTATATGTTGGAACGCGTAAGTTTTCAATGAGGGGAGTAGAAGAAGAATTTTGATGATTTAGCAGAACTAGGAGGATGGTTAAGATATGTTGGCTGAGGTTGGCTAAGGCATATATATTGTGACCTTAGCATTCCTACTATTGTTGCAGGGAAAGGAAGAAAGAGTTGGTTGACCTAGCTTACAAGAATGGTTTGAGGATAATAAGGTTGCGATGTCAGATCTCGAAAAAGGGGATCCTGACGAGAATATAGACGGGATGGAATTAGGTTTAAGAGAACTGAATCGAGGTCCGGGAGAAATTGAAGTAAAAGGACCTGGTACAGAAAGATGTTTGAGGTTGAGCACTTTTATTGTGTAAACCGTGAATGGAGACATGAGGAGATGAGGCTGAGAATGAGTAGAATTTTAATGTGATTTTGGAGGAAAACGTATTTCTAAGTGATGAGGAAAAATGGACTGATCAACAAGACGGTTCAAGTCCCAAATTAGCGATGTTAACTAAACAATAGAGAGATTGAAAGTTGAATGAGAGGACATGAATTAAGTGTCGAATTAGATATTGAGGGAGACGATGGATGGATGCCAGTACGTAGGTCACTCAAAAAAAAAATATGATCTGTTGTTCGTGATTGCCTTCCTGATAGGGCAATACCTAAGGATCGACAACAATTGATTCTAAGAGAGAGTCATTGAAGCCTGAAATTGTTGAAGGAGCGTTATGGCTTCTCCAAGGTTGATAGGGTGTACGAGTAGGGGTGGAGTCCGCTTTTGAAGTCGGACCTAGAGTTGTTATTCAGAAGGAGAAGGGTGATGGGGAATTAGTATCGTTTACATACTATCGTAGAAGAATGTCGCTTAATGATGAATAACCATTAGTCGTTTAAGCATGAAGGTTAATGTTATGATGTGTCATTTTAATTATCGTGCTACTCCTTCCTCGGAAAGACGAGAGAGGGACCCTCAATAGGAGTGATTATGGTGAATGTTGAGGACGTAAGTGGAAGAAATAAGCAGGGAGTGGTATTAGGTCAAGAAGACCTTCAGAAAGAGTTAGTGAGACTTCTATAAAAGATTGTGGGAGTTCTAAAAGTACGACTGGTGGCTGCTATTATGACAGCCCCAGTAAAAGGAAGAAAAGAGTATAGATCTCGAGACTGTCTAGATGCCTGCCCAGGTGAAATCCCACAGGAGGGAAATGGTCTAGTGCAGACCACTACGTGAATTTGAGAGATAGAGAAGATAGTTAAAGTAACAAGATGTAGGGAAACGTCAAAAGATGATTTTCGCTAGCCATGTGTACAAGAGGAGTTTTAAGTTGTTGAGAATGGGCATGAACAAGTTGAGGATGGTAGCTTATTTGGCTTACACTGCCCGGAATAGGCACGATTAACATGTTGATGATAAATATTTTTGCTTAAATTGCAGAGTAAGTCGGAGACACGTTTATCATGCTAAATGGAGGGATAGAAAGGCAAAAAGGGATGTCAGGGAATTTGGTGAGTTGGCCTAATGGCCTTCATCAGACGATGACAGAAAAATGTGAAAGGTGGAACAAGTGAGGTGAGTTGGAATAGGTAAGGGGTTCTAATGGGGAATTGCTATGAGAGTAGTAGGAAAAAAAACTAAGTGATGGAGGCAAAGAATGAAGATGTCTGGGGAAAAAAAAGGGTGCGAGGATGGAAAAGAGGTAGAATCCAGGGTTGAACCTAAAAGAAAATAAATAAATAAAAGTGGGAAGAATTTTAAGAAACGAGTACATGACGAACAGTCCAGACAAAGTTCAGGACAAAGAGGAGGAGATATAGAACGTAGATGATGTGGATTGGGGCACGAGGGTGTGAACTATGTTAGGGCAAGTAAAGCATGTCTTAAGTATGGGAACAAGTCACTGAACTAATGTTTAAGGTTAAGCGAAAGAGGCTGTGAGGGGGTTTATGAGACTATGAGACTATGTAGTGCCTATCAGAAGTTGACTATGTATTGACTGTGTATTGTCAATCAATTGTAGGGTGCTAAGTGTTTTCTTTCTGTGGTTGACCTTAGAACGGGTCATCACCAGTTAAGGAATGAGGAAGGATGAAGTTGTCAAGATTGTCTCTAGGAATAGAGACCGGCATTATAAATTTGTGGGGATGCCATGTGGATTAGTTAATACCCTTGTGGCATCTATGAATTTAAGGAATCAAGTTTCTTTGAGAGCACTTGATCACCGTGTCGTCACCTTATTGGTGACTTTAGGGATGGTATAAAAGGTAAGGAAGAATTTGCACAGTGGCAAGTTTGATAAATTTTAAGAAAGCTAAGTTGTATGGGGTTGATGCGGAAGTAGGTTAGGAGATTTGGGAAAAGTTGAAACTGTGACAAATGGAGAATAACAAAAGTCGGCATTTGAGATGAGTAGCTTCCTAAGCTCAATCGGAGGCTACCAGAGAGTGATTGACAATCTCTCATGCCTTATCAAAGAAAACTGACTACGATGATTGTTATGCCAAGTACTCGAAATCAAAGTTCAAGTAAGGAGAAAAGGAAGTAATAGTTGCTTCACATGAAAAGGTGACCATCGAATCTTAATCAAATCAAGGAAGCTTAAGGCCAAGCAAAGGATGTTGAGATCCAACGAGGATTTGAAGTGAATAAAAAGAAATTTTTTTGGATGGTGATAAGGGTGATAATTTTGAATGTGAAAGTCAGATATGTGTTCCACCTAGTGATGAATTGAGAGAAAGGAATTGTGAAGAGTACTCATAGTTTAGGGTACTGATTCACTTAGGGGAGACGAAAATGTACCCTAAGTTACGGCCCAAAGAATTTTGGTGGCCTAGCATGAAGAGAGATATATAAAAGTTTGTATCCCGATGTTTGACCTGCTAACAGGTAAAAGTGGATCATAAGATCGCCAGATAGTGGCAACCACTCTTTGCACCTAAGTGGAAGTGGGAACACATTATGATGAATTTTGGTGTTAAGGTTACCACGACCAACTAAGAGATATACATTCATCTGGGTTGTAGTGGATAAGTTGACTAAGATGTCCCGATTTATTTTGTTCAGGAAGAATTTTTTCTGAACGACTTGCCCAAACTCATGTTAAGCGAGTGGCTAGTCGTTATGGAGTTTAAGTAACTACTGTGTCCGATAGAGATGCAAGGTTTACCTTTAGAGTTTGGAAAAGTTTTCAAGGAGAAGTGGAAATAAAGTTGACCATGAGGATGGCCTCTTACCTCAGACGGGCGGCCAACCAGGATGTACGGTATAAAAATTTGAAGAATGTGGAAGGCCTGCACTAATTTATTTTGGCATAGCATGGGGCACGCCTATCTATAGAATGTGGTTCGAGTCGAGATTGTTTCGCACGAGACTGTGCAAAGAAATAGAAATCAAGGTGATTGATACCCAAGAAAAAAAAATCTTACTGCGTAGAATTAGTAGAAAAGTTATGCTGACAAGAGGCATAGGATGTTGAAGTTTGAAGTAGATGATATAGTACATTTTATAAGTGTTACCGTGAGAAGGAATCATGTGATTCAGGAAGTGGAGGATGTTGAGTCCGAAGTTCATCGGACCGTTTAAAATCCTGCCTAGGATTGAGAAGATAGCATCAAACTCGATCTACGTTCAGGATTGAGTTAATTGCGTAACGTGTGTCACGTGTCAATGTTGAGGAATTATGATACCAATTCTATGCATGGGATCTTATGCATGAGATCTAGTTGGAATCAGTTGAAATTCGAGATAATATCTCGTATTAGGAGGCACCGACAAAGATCATGTTTGGGGAAAGAACATGTTTTACATGAATGTTGATGGTCAAGGTTGATTGGGGAAAAATCATGAGGTCAAGGAGGTTACCTTGAAACACAAGATGCTAATGCGGTAATAATGTCCGCATCAAGTTGCAAAATGAGGTTTGTCCTTATTTCGAGGACGAAATTTATTTAAGGGGGGGAGGGTGTGATACCCCGAAAAATACCAATAAATTAATCTAACCGTAAGTTTGATTAATTAAGGGGTGCTATTTTTATTAAGTAGCACTATGTTGGTGATGATTAAGTGTTAGGGAGCTAAATAGGAGGTTAGTGTGGTTTTGGGGGTTAAAATGCAATTTTGAAAAGTTATGGGCCAAAATATAATTTTGAAAAATGTAATGAACATGATGCATATTTTTATTAAGTAGCATCATGTTGATGATAATGAGGTGTTAGGGGGTTAAAGGAGGGGTTAGGGTGATTTTGGGGTCAAATCGTAATTTTCCAAAGTAGAGGGGTCAAAATGTAATATTGATAAAATTGAGGGGCTAAATTGTAATTTTGCAAGCATGGTGATTAGTGGCCAAAAATGTGTCACGTGATGGGGAAGAACTTGGGGGAGTTGGACACCTCCTACTTTATGGTAGATGACTAATTGATTTATATTATAAAAAAATAAACTTTGGGGGATTAAAGGAGAAAAGAAAACAAAAAGGAGAAAGAAACAGGACCCAGCACAGATGAAGAAAAGAAACAGAGAAAGAGAAAGAAAAGGATGGAAGAAGAAAAAGGAGAAAGAGAAAAGAGAAAGAAGAAAAAAGACATTAAAACCCCAATCAGTGTAATCTCTCTCTCTCTCGATAATTGAATTGGTAAAATGTGTGACTAAGTGTGTATTTTGGTAGGGGGTGAACTGTGTGTTTATGTGAGTGTACTGTGTGTGTATGTGTGTGTATGAGTGTATGGGAGTGAAGTAGCCGTGGGGAAGGGCTGCTAGGGGCGCGGGGAGTGGTTGTTTCCCGTGGGGGTGCAAAACAATGGGAAAGGGGAGAGGAAGAAGGAGTGGGCAGCAGCTGGTGCTGCTGCCGTGCGCTGCCATGTGTGGGTGCAGGAAAAACAAATGGTGGAGGAAGGGGAAAAGGAAGGAAGGGGGGAGGCTAGGTGAGTGGTGAGGGAGAATGGAAATGTGGTAGAGGTTTATGTGGGTGCATAAATGGAATTGGGGGCTGAAGGAAGAATAAAATCCATGGCTAGAGGAGATGAGACGTGGCTGTGAGGAGGAAGAAGAAGGACAGGGTGAACAGTGTACATTTGAATCCAAAAATTAAGTGAATAGTGACCATAAGTGTCACTAAAAGTGGAAATCTGTTGGAACGCGTAAGTTTTCAATGAGGGGAGTAGAAGAAGAATTTTGATGATTTAGCAGAACTAGGAGGATGGTTAAGATATGTTGGCTGAGGTTGGCTAAGGCATATATATTATGACCTTAGCATTTTTACTATTGTTGCAGGGAAAGGAAGAAAGAGTTGGTTGACCTAGCTTACAAGAATGGTTTGAGGATAATAAGGTTGCGATGTCAGATCTCGAAAAAGGGGATCCTGACGAGAATATAGACGGGATGGAATTAGGTTTAAGAGAACTGAATCGAGGTCCGGGAGAAATTGAAGTAAAAGGACCTGGTACAGAAAGATGTTTGAGGTTGAGCACTTTTATTGTGTAAACCGTGAATGGAGACATGAGGAGATGAGGCTGAGAATGAGTAGAATTTTAATGTGATTTTGGAGGAAAACGTATTTCTAAGTGATGAGGAAAAATGGACTGATCAACAAGACGGTTCAAGTCCCAAATTAGCGATGTTAACTAAACAATAGAGAGATTGAAAGTTGAATGAGAGGACATGAATTAAGTATCGAATTAGATATTGAGGGAGACGATGGATGGATGCCAGTATGCAGGTCACTAAAAAAAAAATATGATCTGTTGTTCGTGATTGCCTTCCTGATAGGGCAATACCTAAGGATCGACAACAATTGATTCTAAGAGAGAGTCATTGAAGCCTGAAATTGTTGAAGGAGCGTTATGGCTTCTCCAAGGTTGATAGGGTGTACGAGTAGGGGTGGAGTCCGCTTTTGAAGTCGGACCTAGAGTTGTTATTCAGAAGGAGAAGGGTGATGGGGAATTAGTATCGTTTACATACTATCGTAGAAGAATGTCGCTTAATGATGAATAACCATTAGTCGTTTAAGCATGAAGGTTAATGTTATGATGTGTCATTTTAATTATCGTGCTACTCCTTCCTCGGAAAGACGAGAGAGGGACCCTCAATAGGAGTGATTATGGTGAATGTTGAGGACGTAAGTGGAAGAAATAAGCAGGGAGTGGTGTTAGGTCAAGAAGACATTCAGAAAGAGTTAGTGAGACTTCTATAAAAGATTGTGGGAGTTCTAAAAGTACGACTGGTGGCTGCTATTATGACAGCCCCAGTAAAAGGAAGAAAAGAGTATAGATCTCGAGACTGTCTAGATGCCTGCCCAGGTGAAATCCCACAGGAGGGAAATGGTCTAGTGCAGACCACTACGTGAATTTGAGAGATAGAGAAGATAGTTAAAGTAACAAGATGTAGGGAAACGTCAAAAGATGATTTTCGCTAGCCATGTGTACAAGAGGAGTTTTAAGTTGTTGAGAATGGGCATGAACAAGTTGAGGATGGTAGCTTATTTGGCATACACTGCCCGGAATAGGCACGATTAACATGTTGATGATAAATATTTTTGCTTAAATTGCAGAGTAAGTCGGAGACACGTTTATCATGCTAAATGGAGGGATAGAAAGGCAAAAAGGGATGTCAGGGAATTTGGTGAGTTGGCCTAATGGCCTTCATCAGACGATGACAGAAAAATGTGAAAGGTGGAACAAGTATGCCTTTGATTTGAATAGTGACTGTAATTGTCACTAAAGATAGAAATTTTTAGGCAGTTTCCTCACGAATTTTTATAAATGATTCGGGACATAATTGGACAAAATGCCAAACTGTAACCCCAGTTATTTTTGAGAGATTTACATTGTGGAAAATTTTCATATTTTTCCGAAGTCAGGAAGAGGGTGAACAGGCGGGGGAAGTTTGGAACTTTACGGTGAGATTTAAAATATCAAACTAGCGCAGTTTTGCATGAAAATTTTATGGGGACCTTAAGATGCTATGAAGTTCCATTTACCAAGATTTTGGGTCATTCCGAAGTCGTTAGCTATTTTTGGCCGAATGAGCTTTTAAGCGCTCTGTTCGAACATCGGTTCGGGATTTTTGAGCAAAAATTCTGTAAAATAGTTTTTAGCTCAAGAATGAATCCAGGAGGCCTAAAATAGCGTTTTAAAGAGCTTTTGAGATTTTTCTGAGGCCGGGAACCCTCAGGGGCATTTTGGTAATTTGCCACCCGGAGAGTGGTATTTTGGTAAATTTTCCAGTAAAGTTTTTCAAAGGACTTTTTAGTCCAGAAAGGATTGTAAAACACCTAAAAGGTTGTTTTGAAGCTGATTCAGGGCGTTGCGGTGATAGTGAACCTCGGGGGCATTTTGGTAATTTGCTGCCAGAGGGGGTATTTTGGTAAAGTTTTTCTATAAAATGCTTCAAAGGACTTGTTAGTCCAGAAAGGGATGTAAGACACCTAAAAAGTTGTTTTAAAGTAGTTTTGAGACGTTTGTTGGGGCAATGGCCGCGGGGGGTGTTTTGGCAATTTTTCCTTTAAAATTTTTTGAGGGAATATTTGATCTATAAATGATGCAGTACATCTAAAAAGTAGTTTTAAAGAGGTTTTGGGGTGTTGGTGATGTAGCGGCCATTAGGGGGTATTTTGGTAATTTGCTATGTTGATGCTAAATTTTTTAGAACGCGCATAATTTAGCGTTCGGAGGGATGGGAAGCGAGGAATAGTGGTAGTATGTCTAAAATAAGGGTTGTTATCGATAATAAGTCGATAAGGCTAGATTAAGGATCCGATTATCGGATCGAATTAACTAGCTATCGTAAGATGCTATGAACGGTTAAATGGGAATTGGTAGAATAAGGAGTGCGTATATGTTGAATGATGACTAACGAGCAGGATATGATTTGACTAGGTGATGCAGCTCGTTGCAATCAGAGATTGTGAGTTGCTTCAGCTATAAGCCAATCAGGTAAGGACAATGCGGTTCTCGTATGCTAATTTATTGTTTCGATTAGCATGCCATGTTGATGATGTGTTGTTGAATTCTTGTTGTTATGATTAGAAGCCCGTAGTCATTGCGACCGGTATACGTATATTTGAATTGTGCTGTTGAGGACTTAGGGTAGAAGAAATTCCCTTAGTCCGCCTTGTTGATAGAATTTAGTGAGGATGATGGGTGTCCTAGTATGCTATGTCTTGATTTGATTAGCATACCTGAAGTGGATGATGATGTTGTGTAGGGTTGTTGTGTGGTGGTTGTGAGATGCCGGTAATTATTGATAGTCGATATCTCTTCTCTTTGAGAACACCATTGGAGACTTGTGGTAACTTCTCCGAAGTCCGCCCTATCGTTGAGAATGATGCTGTGGTGATCGTTGCGTTGTTGTTGTGAAATGTCGGCACTTATTGATAACCGACATTTCTCTTATGTAAGAACGCTATTGAGGGCTTGCGGCAAATTTCTCCCAAGTCTGCCCTGTTGATGATGTCACGTTGAACTCATGTTGTTGGGTCTGAACACCGGTTGATCTTCTGATTTGGTATTCCTTGTTGAGCTGTGTTGTTGAGGACATAAGGTGGAAGAAATTTTCCCTTAGTCCACCTCTTGTTGCTTGGTTGTAAGGGGGGTTAGGGAAATCACTCTAAATGAGTTCCTTGCTTGTTGATAGTGTCTCTTTTAATTACTTGAGACTGAGATGAACATCCCATAAAATGGGACATCTATATGAGGAGGATGGCCTGTGAAATATGATCACTGGCAAAGAGGATGTAAAAGTCTGTCATGTCTGGTCGAGTCTCGTCTGTCGTGTCTGAGTTGCATTGCATTTGATTTTCTTTTGATGTTAATGACTTTAATGACTTGTATTTCGTTGATGTTTATCTTTTCGATTTCCTGTGTTTAGTGTTCACTTGCATAGTCAGTCAGTCAGTCCAGTCCATGAGGAGGTGGCAGTAATGCTGTTCTGTTGGGCCTTAAAGCCGCTCAGTCTAACGAAAGAAAAATTATCGTTTGACAAGTTATGATGATGCTGAAATTTATTGACAACTCTTGATTCATTGCTATCGTTGAGATGATTATTATTCCTCCGAGTCTTTTGAATCAGTTGTACACGATATTCCTCGTGTTGTCTTTACTGGACGATTTGCGCTCATTCCTTATGTTGTATTGTGCAGGCTATAAAGAGAACCCTTTAGAGAAGGGAAGAGAAACAAGTTAGAAAAGTTGAGCAAGGGGATGCGTTGTGTGAGGTAAAGATTGAGCCGTGAGATCGGTTGTTAAGAATCTTACGACTACAGTCGTATATTAGGTTGTAAATATTCATGTTGTTCAGAGACTTGAAAGTCTTCCGCTACAGTATGATGTATGTTTATGAGGAAATTTTTTGTAAGGATGCATTTTGGAGCGTCTATTAATGATATATGAGTATGAGGATGTAGTTGCTCTGTATTCAACACATGATTTTGAATGTGATTATGATCGATAACTCAGCCCGGTGATGTCACCAGGGTTGAGGGTGTCGCATGAGGTGTGTGTTCGGGGTGTGGTTGAGGGTGTGTTAGTGTGTGTTCTTCGATATTGCAAATGGGTATGGATTCATGAGGTGTGTTTACGTAAATTGCATGGATTTAGGGCATTAAAATGTAAATTACAATGCAATTGAGTGATTAAAAGTGAGAAGAAGTGAGAAATTCATGGGCAATTGAAGGAGAAAAGTGTGGGACGACTGGAGGAGGAAGAAGATGAGTATGTGTGTCCAAGGTGAACTAGTGTGTGTGTGTGTTTCATGCGAATAGTGATTGTTTTTGTCACTAAAAGTGGAAATTAGTTAAACAGTTTCTAATACAAAATTTTAAAAATAGTTAGGGTCAGATTTAGCCAAAGTGTGAAACAAAGAACCTAGTTATTTTTAGGAGACCTGTATCGTGGAAAAATTTCAGATTTTTCCGAGATCGAGAAGGTGGTGAACGGATGCGGGAAGTTTGAAACTTTATGGTGAAATTTAAAATATCAAACAGATGCGGTTTTGCGCAAAAACTTTATGAGGACTCTAGGATACTGAGAAGATTTATTTTCCAAGATTTGGGGTCATTCCGAAGTTGTTAGTTATTTTTGGCCGAACGGGCTTTAAGCATTCGGTCAGGACATCGGTTCTGAATTTTCGGGCAAAATTTTTCTAAAATGCTCTTTAGCCCAAAAATGATTTCACGATCCGTAAAATAGCATTTTAAAGTGGTTTTGAGATTTTTCTGATGCCGGGAACCCTCTGGGGGCATTTTGGTAATTTGCCACCCAAAGAGGGATATCTTGGTAATTTTCCTGGTAAAGTTTTTCAAAAGACTTTTTAGTCCACAAAGAGTTGTAAAAAACCTAAAAGGTTGTTTTGAAACCGATTCGAGGGCATTGTGGTGATAATGAACCCCGAGGTATTTCGGTAATTTGACACCCAGAGGGGGTATTTTGGTAATTATTCTTATAAATTTTTTGAAGGACTTGTTAGTCCATAAAGGGATGTAGGATACCTGAAAAGTTGTTTTAAGATGTTTGTTAGGGCGATGGCCGCCGGGGGGTATTTTGGTAATTTTCTTTTAAAATTTTTAAGAGAATATTTGGTCTATAAATGATGCAGTACATTTAAAAAGTAGTTTTAAAGCGGTTTTGGGGTGTTGGTGATGTAGCAACCATCAGGGGGTATTTTGGTAATTTGCTAGGTTGGTGTTAAATTTTTGGGAACGCGCGCAATATTATGCGTCCGGAGTGGTGGGAAGTGAGGAATGGTGTTAATACGCTTAAACAATGAGAGTGGTTATTGTGGAGGCGTCGATAAGGCTGGGTTAGGGATCCGGTTATCGGATCGCATTAAAGAGCTATTGCAAGACGCTATGAACGGTTAAATGGGAAGGGGTAGATTAAGGAGTACATATATGTTGAATAATGTCTAACGAGCAGAGTATTATTTGATTAGGTGATGCAGCTTGTTGCGATCAAAAGTTGCGAGTTGCTTCGGCTATAAGCCAATGAGGTAAGGACAATGCGATTCTATTATGCTAATTCATTGTTTTGATTAGCATACTATGTTGATGATGTTTATGTTGTTGAATTGTTGTTGTTATGATTGGTCACCGGCAGTCATTGTGATCGGTATACGCATATTTGAATTGTGCTGTTGAGGACTTAGGGTAGAATAAATTCTCTTAGTCCGCCCTGTTGATAGAATTTAGTAAGGATGATGGGTGTCCTAGTATGCTATGATTCGATTCAATTAGCATACTTAAAGTGGATGATGATGTTGCGTAGGGTTTATCATGTGGTTGTTGTGAGATGTCGGCAGTTATTGATAGCCAATATGTCTTCTCTTTGTGAACACCATTGATGACTCGCGGCAAACTTCTCTCGAGTCCGCCTTATCATTGATGATTATGCTGTAGAGATCGTTGCGTTGTTGTTGTGAAATGTCAGCACTTATGGTGAGACGGGTGCTGGTGCTGCTGAGGGGACATGTGGGGCCGATAAGCCCTATGGTGAGGCTATTGATGAGGTCCGTCCTATGAGCACTAATGCTGTTGAGGGGACCTGTGGGGCCGATGAGCCCTATGGTGAGGCTGTTGATGAGGTATGTCCTATGAACACTGATGCTGTTGAGGGGGCTGTGGTGGCAGAGCATGCGGCCGAGTATGTGGCGGAGCCAGTCACCCGTACTAGTTGAGGCAGTCGAGTCCCTGCTGGGTGGTCAGATAGACAGTGCCCACATGTTCAAGGGGTCAGATTGGTGGACGGTCAGGGAGCCAGACGTTTCGTCTAGAGTTCATCATGTTTTTGATGTTGTACACTGACCTACTGCGGGTCCGTCCCCGCAACCTGAGGTACCTATTCCACCCGTAGCGGGGCCTATTTTTAAGACGTTGTCAGGCTTTGTAGTAGATGTTGGTGATATATTGTTGTCGATGCACGCTAGCACGGTTGATGTGCAGTCGGCCGGTGGTGGTATCGCAGAGGTTGGCACTGCCAGTGGTAGGTTGCTTGTCGGCGGGGCAGACGCGATCCCCTGGGATGGTGTGGAGTTATCGGATGCAGTAGTACGCCGATTGGAGATGATCAGGGCGAGGCACCCGGAGACATTTGTTGATTCCGCCCTCGTCCGTGGTGCTATATTCTCGAGGGTGATGTACACAGCCCTCGTGGATTGGTTTGCTACCCTTGGTGCGGTGCCAGTTTTGGGTAAGATTCCAGCGGTTATATCACATTATCTTTTAGGGCTTGTATCATTTACAACTCTCAGCTTCCAGTTGGACTAGCTGGTGAACTATGTCAGATCGAGAGGCCAGAGTGCTGAGGCAGTGACAGAGTTGGCTCTCATCAGTGTTCAGGAGGCCAAGTTGCAGGGTCAGAGACGCGTGTTTGATACCGAGATGGCTGTAGTGATCGAGCAGGTGGAGGGGTTGTGTGATACCCCGAAAAATATCAAAAATTAATCTAATCGCAAGTTTGATTAATTAATGGGAGATTATTTTATTAAATGGCATTATGTTGGCGATAATCAAGTGTTAAGGAGCTAAATAAGGGGTTAGTGTGGCCTTGGGGGTTGAAATGTAATTTTTGAAAGTTAAGGGGCAAAATTGTAATTTTAGAAAATATGATGAATGTGATACAAATCTTTATTAAGTAGCCTTCTTTTGATGGTAATGAGGTGTTAGGGGGTTACATGGAGGGTTAGGGTGACTTTGGGGTCAAATTATAATTTTCCAAAGTCGAGGGGTTAAAATGCAATTTTGAAAACTTGAGGGACTAAAGTGCAAATTGTTGAAAGTTGTAAAAGGTGTCACAATTGGAGAGAGTCAGCTGAATCGTGGCCCTTCTTGGTTAAACTAAGCTGACTAAGTTGTATTAAAAAATAAAATAAAGGAGGATAATATGTAGGAAGTAAAAATATAAAAGAAAATTTGTTGGGGTGGAAAGTGGAATTAAGGAAAACTCGTGAACAGTAGCTGGGCATGAACAGTACCTGTGAAGAACACAGAAACAGAGAAGAAAAAGAGGGGAAGAAAAAGAGGAAGAAAGAAGAAGAAAAAAAAATCCTAAACCCTAACGGGGTAATCTCTCCATCTCGAACCATTAATTGTGAAGAAATTGTGGGTTTCATTTGGGTTATTTTTGGATGAAATTACACAGTAAACATGTATTTGCGTGAGTGTGTGTTCTTCGGGTGGATATGGGTATGGATTTATACGGTGTAATTGTGTAAATTAAATGGAGTTAGGGTGTCCATGTGTAATTTGTGATATAACTGAGTGATTATAATGTGAAACTAATGAGAAATTCATGTGGGATTGGGGGAAGAGTGCGCCCAGGTGTATGACGGGCTGAAGGAGGAAGACTTGTGTGTGCCCTCAAGGTGTGTTAGTGTATGTGATGATTTGAATAGTAGATGTAATTGTCACAAAAAGTGAAGATTCAATATATAGGTTCTAATTTGAATTTTTAAAAATAGTTAGAGTCAGATTTAGCCAAAGTGAGAAACAAAACCCCAATTATTTTTAGGAGACCTGTGTCATGGAAAAATTTCAGATTTATCCGAGGTCGGGAAGGGGGTGAACGGATGTGGGAAGTTTGGAACTTTACGGTAAAATTTAAAATATCAAACGATCGCGGTTTTGCGCAAAACGTTTATGAGGACTCTAATATTCTAAGAAGTTCCATTTCCCAAGATTTTGGGTCATTCCGAAGTCATCAACTATTTTTGGCCAAACGGGCTTTTAAGCGCTCAGTCCGGACATCGGTTCGGGATTTTTGAGCGAAAATATTATAAAATACTTTTTAGGTCAAGAATGAATTCAGGAGGCTTAAAATATTATTTTAAAGCACTTTTAAGATTTTTCTTAGGCCGGGAACCCTAAGGGGCATTTTGGTAATTTGCCACATGGAGAGGGGTATTTGGTAATTTTCCCAGTAAAGTTTTCAAAGGAATTTTTAGTCCGGAAAGGATTGTAAAACACCTAAAAGGTTTTTTTGAAGCTAATTCGGGGAGTTGCGGTGATAGTGAACCCCAGGGGCATTTCGGTAATTTGTCGCCCAAATGGGGTATTTTGGTAATTTTTTATAAAATGCTTTAAAGGACTGTTGGTTTGGGAAGGGGTGTAAGACATTCGAAAAGTTATTTTAAAGTAGTTTTGAGGCGTTTGTTGGGGTGATGGCCGCTAGGGGGTGTTTGGTAATTTTCCCTTTAAAATTTTCTGAGGGAATATTTGGTCTATAAATGATGCAGTACATCTAAAAAGTAGTTTTAAAGCAGTTTTGGGGTGTTGGTGATGTAGTGGCCATTAGGGGGTATTTTGGTAATTTGACATGTTGGCGCTAAATTTTTGAGAACGCACATAATTTAGCGTTTGGAGAGGTGGGAAGCGAGGAATAGTGGTAGTATGTCTAAAATGAGGGTTGTTTTCGATAATAAGTTGAGAAGGCTAGATTAAGGATCCAATTCTCGGATCGAATTAACTAACTATCGTAAGATGCTATGAACGGGGAGTGGGAAGGGGTAGAATAAGGAGTGCGTATATGTTGAATGATGACTAACGAGCAGGATATGATTTGACTAGGTGATGCAGCTCGTTGCGATCAGAGATTGCGAGTTGCTTCAGTTATAAGCCAATTAGATAAGGACAATGCGGTTCTGATATGCTAATTCATTGTTCGATTACCATGCCATGTTGATGATGTGTTGTTGGATTCTTGTCGTTATGGTTGGACACCGGTAGTCATTGTAACCGGTATATGCATATTTGAATTGTGCTGTTGAGGACTTAGGGTGGAATAAATTCCCTTAGTTTGTCCTGTTGATAGAATTTAATGAGGATGATGCATGTCCTAGTATGCTATGATCCGATTCGATTAGCATACTTGAAGTTGATGATGATATTGTGTGGTGGTTGTGAGATGCCGACAATTATTGATAGCAGATATCTCTTCTCTTTGAGAACACCATTGAGGACTTGTGGTAACTTTTCTCGAGTCCGCCCTATCGTTGATGATGATGCTGTGGTGATCGTTGTGTTGTTGTTGTGAAATGTCGGCACTTATTGATAACCGACATTTCTCTTATGTAAGAACGCTATTCAGGGCTTGCATCAAATTTCTCCTAAGTCCGCCCTGTTGAAGATGTCACGTTGAACTCTTGTTGTTATGTCTGAACACCGGTTGATCTGTTGATCCTGTATTCCTTATTGAGCAGTGTTGAGGACGTAAGGTGAAATAAATTTTCCCTAAGTCCGCCCCGTTGATGAAGTCTTGCTGTTTGGCTATAACGTGGTTAGGGAAAACACTCTAAATGAGTTCCCTATCTGTTAAAAGCGTCTCTTTTAATTACTTGAGACTGAGATCAACATCCCGTAAAATGGGACTTCTATATGAGGAGGATGGCCTGTGAAATATGATCACTGGCAAAGAGGATGTAGGGTGTGCGAGTCAAGTCTGTCATGTCTGGTCGAGTCTAGTCTGTCGTATTTGGGTTGCATTGCATTTGATTTTCTTCTGATGTTAATGACTTGTATTTCTTTGATGTTTATCTTTTCAATTTCTTGTTTTAGTGTTCACTTGCATAGTCGGTCGGTCAGTCAGTCTTGTCCATAAGGAGGTGGCAATAATGCTGTTCTGTTAGGCCTTAAAGCAGCTCAGTCTAATGAAAGAAAAATTATCGTTTAACAATTATGCTGATGTCAAAAATTTATTGACTACTCTTGATTCATTGCTATCGTTGAGATGATTATTATTCCTCCGAGTCCTTTGAATCATTTATACACAATACTCCTCGTGTTGTCTTTACTGGGCAATTTGAGCTCATTCCTTATGTTGTATTGTGCAAGCTATAAAGTTGATCAAGGAAAACCCTCTAGAAGAGAGAAGAGAAACAAGCTAGAAAAAGTTTAGCAAGGGGATAAGTTGTGTGAGGTAAGACCCGCTATAAATGGTGGGATAAAGATTGAGTTGCGAGATAGGTGGATAAGAGTCCTACAACTATAGTCGTATGTTAGGTTGTAAACATTCATGTTGTTTAAAGACCTGTAAGTCTTCCGCTGCAGTACGATATATGTTTGTAAGAAAATTTTTGTAAGGACGCATTTTGGAGCGTCTATTAATGATGTATGAGTATGAGGATATAGTTGCTCTGTATTCAGCACAGGATTTTGAATGTGATTATGATTGATAACTCAGCCCGGTGATGTCACCTGGGTTGAGGGTGTCGCAGGTTGCGCGCCCAGCTTACAGAGGCAGAGAGACGGCTGGCCGAGACCGAGGTTCGGCGAGCTGAGTGGGATAGTAGATGGTCAGATCTTTAGGCGCAGCGGTAGACGTTGGAGGCATACACTTCCGATCCTATTTGTGCCTTGCTTGCCTCTTTACATTAGATCTCTCATACTTTGCACTTTCTTATTTTAGTAGACATGGGGTCAGTAGTTCCCCCAAACCATTGGCTTGTGGTTATTTTGTACCTGTGTTTGTTGTGAGATGATGTTTAGCTGTTGATGTGCTTGTATGTCTTGCATGTGGTGTCTTCCCGTTGTGGTTCCCCCCGTCCCAGCCCAAGCAAGTGACGTAGTGAACGGTGTGTAAATGAAAGAGTGCATTACATACAGTAGTTGAGGCGAGTAAATGATCTTTGCATTGATAGTATTTAGCCCAAAATACCAACTAAGAACTTGTTATAATCATCAAAAGTTACAAGTCAGAAACAGGTGTGCATATACAAAAAAAATGCTATGTGTGGGGATGTTCTAAGCTTTGGGAGGGTAGGGCTGGGGGAACATCTGCAGTTGGTCATGCGTAATAGTTCTTCAAATAGCTGCCGTTGATAGGTGCCGTGATTTGTCCATCTTCCGTGTTGAGCAGGAGGTAGGAGTCATTGTCTCTTGCTTCATGCACTTGAAGTAGTCCTTCCCAATTCGGTGTGAACTTGGAGAACTAGGTCGCCCTCGACGAATGTCCGTTGCTTCACAGTCTTTCCATATGCCTTAGTGAGTTGTTCGTGGTACTTCTTCATACATCGCAAGGCATTGGCTCTCCTTTCATCAAGTCCTTCAAGGGCAGTCATTCTGGTTTCTTCCTCCCCAAGCCCACTGCTTAGGGAGAACCTGGCTGACGCAACCGTAATCTCAACTGGTACCACACACTCGTCCCCGTAGACAAGGGAAAAGGGTGTGGCCTTTGTTGCTGTGTGCTTGGAGGTTCAATAAGCCCAAAGTGCAAGGCTTAGCTTTTCGGACCATAAACCACTCGCATCATGGACCATTCGTGACAGTACCCGTAGTAGAGTCTTGTTAGAAGATTTAGCTTAACCATTTCCTTGTGGGTAGTAAGTGCGACACCCTCAACCTAGGTGACGTCACCAGGTTGAGTTATCGACCATAATTACACTTAAAACCCTTTTTTGAAATACAGAGCAACTACATCCTCATACTCATATATCATTAATAGACGCTCCAAAATGCGTCCGTACAAAAATTTTCCTCACAAACATACATCATACTGCAGCGGAAGACTTTCGAGTCTCTGAACAACATGAATATTTACAACCTAATATACGACTGTAGTCGTAGGATTCTTAACAACCGATCTCACAGTTCAATCTTTACCTCACACAATGTATCCCCTTGCTCAACTTTTCTAGCTTGTTTCTCTTCCCTTTTCTAGAGGGTTCTCCTTGATCAACCTTATAGCCTGCACAATACAACATAAGGAATGAGCGCAAATCGCCCAGTAAAGACAACACGAGGAATATCGTGTACAAATGATTCAAAAGACTCGGAGGAATAATAATCATCTCAACGATAGCAATGAATCAAGAGTAGTCAATAAATTTTCGACATCAGCATAATTGTCAAACGATAAATTTTCTTTCGTTAGACTGAGCGGCTTTAAGGCCCAACAGAACAGCATTACTGCCACCTCCTCATGGACTGGACTGGACTGACTGACCGACAGACTATGCAAGTGAATACTAAAACATGAAATTGAAAGATAAACATCAACGAAATACAAGTCATTAACATCATTAACATCAAAAGAAAATCAAATGCAATGCAACTCAGACACGACAGACAGACTCGACCAGACATGACAGACTCGACTCGCGCGCCCTACATCCTCTTTGCCAGTGATCATGTTTCACAGGCCATCCTCCTCATATTGATGTCCCATCTTATGGGATGTTCATCTCAGTCTCAAGTAAATAAAAGAGACATTGTCAACAAGCAGGGAACTCATTTAGAGTGCTTTCCCTAACCACGTTACAGCCAAGCCACAAGACATCATCAACGGGGCGGACTAAGGGAAAATTTATTCCACCTTATGTCCTCAACAACACAGCTCAACAAGGAATACCAGATCAGAAGATCGATCGGTGTTCAGACCTAACAACAAGAGTTCAACATCAACATGGTGGACTTGGGAGAAGATTACCGCAAGCCCTCAACAACGTTCTTACATAAGAGAAATGTCGGTTATTAATAAATACCAACATTTCACAACAACACGCAACGACCTCAACAACATCAACGACATCATTATGAACGATAGGACGGACTCGGGAGAAGATTACCGCAAGCCCTCAACAACATTCTTACATAAGAGAAATGTCGGTTATCAATAAGTGCCGACATTTAACAACAACAACGCAACGATCTCTACGGCATTATCATCAACGATAGGGCGGACTCGGGAGAAGTTGCCACAAGTCCTCGATGGTGTTCTCAAAGAGAAGAGATATCGGCTATCAAATAATTGCCTGCATCTCACAACCACCACACAACAACCCTACATAACATCATCATCCACTTTAGGTATGCTAATCAAATCAAGTCATAGCATACTAGGACGCCCATCATCCTCACTAAATTCTATCAACAGGGCGGACTAAGGAAATTTCTTCTACCCTAAGTCCTCAACAGAACAATTCAAATATATGTATACCGGTCACAATTACTACCGGTGTCAACCGATAACAGCAAGAGTCCAACATAAACGTCATCAACATAGTATGCTAATCGAAACAATGAATTAGCATAATAGAACCGCATTGTCCTTACCTGATTGGCTTATAGCCGAAGCAACTCACAATCTCTGATCGCAACGAGCTGCATCACCTAGTCAAATCATATCCTGCTCGTTAGTTATCATTCAACATATACGCACTCCTTATTCTACCCATTCCAACTTAACTGTTCATAGCATCTTACGACAGCTAGTTAATTCGATCCGATAATCAGATCCTTAATCTAGCTTTGTCGACTTATTATCGATAACAACCCTCATTTTAGACATACCACCACTATTCCTCGCTTCCCACCCCTCCGAACGCTAAATTATGCACGTTCTAAAAATTTAGCGCCAACATGGCAAATTACCAAAATACCCCCTGATGGCCGCTACACCACCAACACCCCAAAATCGCTTTAAAACTACTTTTTGGGTGTACTACATCATTTACAGCCCAAATAGTCCCTTAGAAAACTTTAAAGGGAAAATTACCAAAATAACCCCCAGCTTATGTAAAATTACCAAAATACCCCTTGACAGCCATCTCCCCAACAAACATCTCAAAACCCCTTCAAAATAACTTTTCAGGTGGCTTACACCCCTTCTCAAACCAACAGTCCTTCAAAGCATTCAATAGAAAAAAATTACCAAAATACCCCTCTTCGGTGACAAATTACCAAAATGCCCCTGAGGGTTCCCGGCCTCAGAAAATCTCAAAAGTGCTTTAAAATGATATTTTAAGCCTCCTGAATTCATTCTTGAGCTAAAAAGTATTTTATAAAATTTTCGCCCAAAATTCCGAACCGGTGTCCGGACCAAGCGCTTAAAAGCCCGTTCGGCCAAAAATAGCTAACAACTTCGGAATGACCCAAAAACTTGGAAAATGGAACTTCTCAGCATTATAGAGTCCTCATTAAAGTTTTGCCTAAAACCGCGTTCGTTTGATGTTTTAAATTTCACCGTAAAGTTCCAAACTTCCCGTGTCCGTTCACCCCCTTCCCGATCTCAGAAAAATCTGAACTTTTTCCACAATGTTGGTCTCCTAAGAATAACTGGGGTCTATGTTTTGTACTTTGGCTAAATATGACCGTAACTATTTTTAAAAATTCAAATTAAAACCCGGTTATTAAATTTGCACCTTTAGTGACAAAAACAGTCACTATTCACATCAACACACACACTACTTCACCTTCGCGTGCACACACATCATCTTCCTCCAACCAGCTGCGTACCTGGGTGCATACTCCTCACACTCACGCATGGATTTCCTCATTAATTCCTCCTTAGATTGTCCAAACACATTACAATGTCCTCACCACACTTTTATACATCTAATTCATTCAACTAAACACACAATCATACCCACTAGCAACCCGAAGAGCACATATATATACACCATGTATATATTCAGCCAAAATTAACCCATTATTCAATCAAATTCTTAAATTTTTTCGCAATTAGGGTTCAAGGTCGAGGAATTACCCTGATGGGTTTAGGTTTTCCCTTTCTTCTTCTCCTTCTTTCCTTCTTTTTCTCTCTTTTTCCTTCTCTTTCTTTTCTTCCCGCTGCTACTGTTCATCGGTTGTTCTTCAGTTTCCATTATTTCTATTTTCTACCCCAAACTTTCCTTTTTATATTATAATCTCATCAATCTTATCCCCCTTTTATTTTATTATATAATGAACTTAGTCAGCTTAGTTTACTAGGAGATGGCCACCATTCAGCTGACTCCTCCCCAATTTGTGACACCTTTTGCAAACTTTCATTATTTGCACTTTGGCCCCTCAAGTTTTCAAAATTGCATTTTGACCCCTCGACTTTGAGAAAATTATAATTCGACCCCAAAATCACCCTAACCCCTCCTTTAGCACCCTAACACCTCATTATCATCAAAATGATGCTACTTAATAAAAATATGCATCACGTTCATCATATTTTTTAAAATAACACTTTTACCCCCTTTAACTTTCTAAAATTACATTTTGACCCCCAAGGCCAAACTAACCTCCCATATAGCTCCCTAACACTTAATCATCATCGACGTATTGCTACGTAATAAAAATAGTACCCCTTAATTAATAAAACTCACGATTAGATTAATTTTCGGTATTTTTGGGGTACCACAGTAAGGGGTGGATGTGTGATACCCCGAAAATACCGGGAATTAATCTAACCATGAGTTTGATTAATTAAGGGGTACTATTTTTATTAAATAGCAATATGTTGATGATGACTAAGTGTTAGGGAGCTAAATAAGGTGGTAGTGTGGTTTTGGTGGTTAAAATATAAATTTGAAAAGTTAAGGGGCAAAAATATAATTTTGAAAAATATGACGAACGAGATGCATGTCTATTAAATAGCATCATTTCGATGATAATGAGCTAAATAAGGTGATTCTGGGGTCAAATTGCAATTTTGGAAACTTGAGGGGCTAAAGTGCAAATTGTTGAAAGTTGAAAAAGGTGTCACAATTGGAGAGAAGACAGCCTAATGGTGGCCACCTCCTAATTGGAATTGGGTTGACTAAGTGTTGGGAATTAATAAAATAAAGGAGGATAAGATTAATGAAGTGAAAATATAAAAGAAAAAGTTTGGGTTAGAAAATGGAAATAATGGAAACTGAAGAACAACTCGTGAACAGTAACAGCAAGAAAGCTAGGAGAAAAAAAGGTAGAAAAAGAAACGGGGAAGAAGGAAAAAGAAAGAGGGGAAGGAAGAAAAAAATGGGGAGAAACCCTAAACCCATCATGGTATGATTTTGAACCCTAATTCTTGAAGCTTAATTAATGAATATTGGTTCAACTCAGCTGAATATATATATATATATATATATATATATATATATATATATATATATATATATATATATATATATATATATATATATATATATATATATATATATATCTGTGTTCTTCGAGTTTGTTAGTGGGTATGATTGTGTTTAATTGAATGAATTAGATGTATAAAAGTGTGTTTGGGGCATGATTGAATGGATTGCAATGAGTTTAAGTGATTTAAGATGAGTTATGGAGGAGATTCATGTGCGATTGAAAGAGAAACCAGGCGTGTGAAGGCTGAAGGCTAAAGAAAATGAGTGTGTGTGCATGAAGGTGAAGTAGTGTGTGTGTGTGTGTGTGTTTGTGTTGATGTGAATAGTGACTTTTTTGTCACTAAAGGTGCAAATTTAATAACCAAGTTTTAATTCGAATTTTTAAAAATAGTTACAGTCATATTTAGCCAAAGTGCAAAACATATAACCTAGTTATTTTTAGGAGAACAACATCGTGGAAAATTTTCAGATTTTTCTGAGATCGGGAAGGGGGTTAATGGACGCGAGAAATTTGGAACTTTACGGTAAAATTTAAAATATCAAACAAACGCGGTTTTGCGCAAAAATCTAATGGGGACCTTAAGATGCTGAGAAGTTTCAAGATTTTGAGTCATTCTGAAGTTGTTAGCTATTTTTTCGAAAATTTTGTAAAATACTTTTTAGCTCAATAATGAATTCAGGAGGCTTAAAATGGCATTTAAAAACACTTTTGAGATTTTTTCGAGGTCGGGAACCCTCAGGGGCATTTTGGTAATTTGTCACCCGGAGTGGGTATTTTGGTAATTTTCCCGGTGAAATTTTTCAAAGGACTTTTTAGTCCAGGATGGGTTGTAAAACACCTAAAAGGTTATTTTGAAGTTGATTCGGGGCGTTGCGGTGATAGTGAACCCTGGGGGCATTTCGGTAATTTGCCGCCCAAAGGGGGTATTTTGGTAATTATTTTCTATAAAATGCTTTGAAGGACTGCTGGTTTGGGAAGGGGTGTAAGACATCCGAAAAGTTGTTTTAAAGTAGTTTTGAGATGTTTGTTAGGGCGATGGCCGCGAGGGGGTGTTTTGGTAATTTTTCCTTTAAAATTATCTGAGGAAATATTGGTCTATAAATGATGCAGTACATCTAAAATGTAGTTTTCAAGCAGTTTTGGGGTGTTGGTGATGTAGCGGCCATTAGGGGGTATTTTGGTAATTTGCCATGTTGGCATTAATTTTTTTAGAACGTGTATAATTTAGCGTTCGGAGGGGTGGGAAGCAAGGAATAGTGGTAGTATGTATAAAATGAGGGTTGTTATCGATAATAAGTCGAGAAGGCTAGATTAATGATCCGATTATCGGATCGAATTAACTAGCTATCGTAAGATGCTATGAACGGTTAAGTGGGAAGGGGTAGAATAAGGAGTGCGTATATGTTGAATGATGACTAACGAGCAGGATATGATTTGACTAGGTGATGCAGCTCGTTACGATCAGAGATTGCGAGTTGCTTCGGCTATAAGCCAATCAGGTAAGGACAATGCGGTTCTGATATTCTAATTCATTGTTCGATTAGTATGCCATGTTGATGACGTGTTATTGAATTCTTGTCGTTATGATTGGACACCGGTAGTCATTGTGACCGGTATATGCATATTTGAATTATGCTGTTAAGAACTTAGGGTAGAATAAATTTTCTTAGTCCGCCCTGTTGACAAAATTTAATAAAGATAACGGGTGTCCTAGTATGCTATGATTCGATTCAATTAGCATACCCGAAGTTGATGATAATGTTGCGTAGGGGTTATCATGTGGTCGTTGTGAGATGTCGGCAATCATTGATAGTCGATATCTCTTCTATTTGGAACACCATTGAGGACTTGCGGTAATCTTCTCCCGAGTCTGCCCTATCGTTGATGATGATGTTGTTGAGGTCATTGCATGTTGTTGTGAAAATGTCGGCACTTATTGGTGGTTGATGTGGTTGACATTTCTCTTATGTAAGAACATTGTTGAGGGCTTGCAGTAATCTTTTCCCAAGTCCGCCATGTTGATGATGCTACGTTGAACTCTTGTTGTTAGGTCTGAACACTGGTTGATCTTCTGATCCGGTATTCCTTGTTGAGCTGTGTTGTTGAGGACATAAGGTGGAACAATTTTCCCTTAGTCTGCCGCGTTGATGAAGTCATGTTGCTTGGTTGTAAGGTGGTTAGGGAAAGCACTCTAGATGAGTTCCCTGCCTATTGACAGTGTCTCTTTTAATTACTTGAGACTGAGATGAACAACCCATAAAATGGGACATCGATATGAGGAGGATGGCCTGTGAAATATGATTACTGGCAAAGAGGATGTAGGGCGCGCGAGTCAAGTCTGTCGTATCTGAGTTGCATGGCGTTTGATTTTCTTCTGATGTTAATGATTTTAATGACTTGTATTTCTTTGATGTTTATCTTTTCAATTTCCTGTTGTAGTGTTCACTTGCATAGTCAGTCAGTCTGTCTGTCGGTCAGTCAGTCTTGTCCATGAAGAGGTGTCAATAATGCTGTTCTGTTGGGCCTTAAAGCTGCTCAGTCTAACGAAAGAAAAATTATCATTTGACAAGTTATGTTGATGCTGAAATTTATTGACTACTCTTAATTCATTGTTATCGTTGAGATGATTATTATTCCTTCGAGCCTTTTGAATCATTTGTACACGATACTCCTCATGTTGTCTTTACTGAGGCATTTGCGCTCATTCCTTATGTTGTATTGTACAGTCTATAAGGTCGATCAAGGAGAACCCTCTAGAAAAGGGAAGAGAAACAAGCTAGAAATTTTGAGCAAGGGTAGTTGTATGAGGTAAGACAAGCTGGAAATTGTAAAATAAAGTTTGAGCTGCGAGATAGGTTGATAAGGGTCACACAACTACAGTCATATATTAGGTTGTAACGATATATGTTGTTTAGAGACTTGAAAGTCTTCCACTGCAGTATGATGTATCTTTGTAAGAGAAATTTTTGTAAGGACACATTTTGGAGCGTCTATTAATGATGTATGAGTATGAGGATGTAGTTGCTCTGTATTTTAACACAGGATTTTAAATGTAATTATGGTCGATAACTCAGCCTAGTGACGTCACCTGGGTTGAGGGTGTTGCAAGTTGGTATCAGAGCTTAGGCAAATGATTCTATAGACTTTTCAAGTGTTTGGTGGAAGGCCTAAGTTGTTGATGAGAGAAGTAGAAGAAGAATCTTGATGAAATGGTTGAACTAGTAGGATCGTTAAAGATATGTGGGTCGAGGTTGGCTAAGGTATGATTATTCATGACCTTAGCGTTCTTGCTATTGCTGCATGGAATGGAAGAAGGAGCTGGTTGACCTATTTTCAGAAGAGTGGTTGATGATGATAAGGTTGCGGTGTCGAATCTCTAAAAAGGATCCTGATGAGGACGTATATGACTGGAATTAGAGTGAAGGAACCGGATAAAGTTCCAGTAGGAATTGAAATAAGGGGACATGTTAAAGAGATGGATAAGGTTGTACACTTTTATTGTGTAAACCTAGAATGAAGAAATGAGGAGCTAAGAGTGAGAATGAGTAAAGTTTTGGTGGACTTTCGGAAGAGGAATTACTTCCAAGTGATGAGGAAAAAGGGACTGATCGACAAGTAAGTTCGAGTCCCAAATTAGTGATGTTACTAAACAATAGAGAGATTGAAAGCTGAATGAGAGAACATGAAGTAAGTATCGAATTATATATTAAGGGTGACGACGGATGCTAGTTTGCGGGTCACTTGGAAAAATATGACATGTTATTCGTGATTGCCCTCCTGATAAGGCAATACCTGAAGACAAGCAAAAATTGATTTTAAGAGAGAGCTATGAAGCCTGAAATTGTTAAATGAGCGTTATGGCTTCTCTGAGGTTGATAGGGTATACGAATAGGGGTGGAGTCCGCTTTTTGAAATTGGACGTAAAGTTGTGATTAAGAAGGGGAAGGGTGATGGGGAACTAGTATTATTTAAATATTATTGTCGAAAAAGGTGTTTAGTGATGAAAACCATTAGCTGTTTGAGCGTGAAGGTTAATATCATGGTGTGCAATTTCAATTATCATGCTGCTCCTTCCTTAAAAAGCCGAGAGAGGGTTCCCAATCGAGAGGGACCGTCAATAGAGGTGACTATGATGAATGTCGAAGACGTAAGTGGAAGGAATAAGCATGGAACTACATTAGGGCAAGATGACCCTAATAAAGAGCCAATGAGACTTCTACAAAAGATCGTGGGAGGTCTAACGATACAACTGATGGCTGCTATTATGACGGCCCCAGTAAAAAGAAGTAAAGAATGTAGATCTTAGAACTTTCAGGATGCCCGCCAGGGTAAAATCTCATGGGAGGGAAATGGTCTAGTGTAGACAACTACGTGAATTTGAGAGATAGAGAAGATAGTCGAAGTAACAAGATGT
Organism: Escallonia herrerae; assembly: GCA_033070095.1. Taxonomy (NCBI): domain Eukaryota; kingdom Viridiplantae; phylum Streptophyta; class Magnoliopsida; order Escalloniales; family Escalloniaceae; genus Escallonia; species Escallonia herrerae. The sequence goes on from JAVXUP010000542.1 coordinate 215,692, forward strand.
GGGAAAACGTCAAAAAGATGATTTTTGCTGGTCATATGTAAAAGAGGAGTTATAAGTTGTTGAAAACGGGCAAAACAAGTTGAGGTGGGTAGCTTATTTGGCCTGCGTTGCCTAGAATAGGCACAACTAACATGTTGATGGTATATATTTCTGCTCAAATTACAGAGTAAGTTGGAGACAGGTTTCTCATACTAAGTGGAAAGATAGAAAGGTGGAAAAGCATATTAGGGCAATTGGTGAGTTGGCCTATTATTATCCCTTATTAAGTGATGATAGTAAAGTTCTAAAGGCGGAACAAGTTGAAAAGGGTTCAAAAATAATTTTCCAAAGGCTAGTAAGGAGGCTCTGATGGAGAATTGCTACTGGATTAGTAGAAACACCATGCGATGAAGGTTAGATAATAAAGAGGTCTAGGAAGCAAGGAAGGAAGCAAGGACGAAAAGGAGGTAGAATTCAGGAACGAAACTAGAAGGATGCATTTTGGAGCGTCTATTAATGATGTACAAGTATGAGGATGTAGTTGCTCTATATTCAGCATAGGGTTTTGAATGTGATTATGATTGATAACTCAGCCCGGTGATGTCACCTGGATTGAGGGTGTCGCAGGTACTTGGTGACTTTAATGCTATCCAGAGTCTGAGTGAGAAGTTAGGGGGTAGCAATAGATGGCCTTATTACTACCAGTAGTTCCATGACTATTTAATTACTTCAGAACTTTCAGATTTGAAGTATTCTGGTTGCTTTTATACTTGGACTAACTGTTAGGATAATGGTGATACTATTTATAGGAAGCTTGACCGTGTCCTTGTTAATGATACTTGGATCTCTAATTTTCCTAAATCTAAAGCGATTTTTTGTCCTAGAGGTATCTCTGATCATTCACCCATCCTCGTCCACTTTCTTGTCAAAGTTGACAAGGTGCCCAAGCTGTTTAAATTTTTTGATATGTGGGCCAATCACCATAAGTTTTTGCCTCTAGTTGCTAAAGTGTGGGGCACGCCCCTTGCCGGTTATGCTATGTTCAGGGTTGTCAAGAAGCTAAAGTTGCTTAAGTTACAGCTTAAGGACTTCAAAGGAACACTTTAGCAACATTTCATGTAGACTTAATGAGGCTAGGGTTTCCTTTGAGTATGCTCAGAGCATGTTAGCATTGAACCCTCTTGACCCAGTGTGGCATCGGATTGAAAAGGAGAAGCTCGAACTTTTTGCTAGAGTGAGTGCCGAGGAGGAGAGTTTTCTCAAGCAAAAATCTGGGATTCACTGGCTTGATGTGCGAGATAAAAATAACAAAATTTTCTTTAAGTCAGTTAATAAGAGGAGGAATTTTAATAAAATCAGTTCTATTCTTCGATCTAATCATGATCGTGATAATCTGGATTGGTCAACGTTAATCATGATTAGTTAGTGACTAAGCATGATTAGTTTGCCCTAATCTTAATTAAGCTAAGTGCGATTACTTGTTACTAATCTAGGTTAACTAGTGCCAATGAAGCTTATTTAGTCTAGAAATTGAGTTGGGTTGTCATGTTCTTATTGGTAAGACTTGGAAGGGATCTAATCCCCTTTAAACTCTTGTTTCTCTAGGGAGAAATCTCAGTAGATTACTCCAAACGTGGGTGACTCATGTCTTCTACCTTTTTGAATTAGAAATAAGAAGGAAGAGAGCGGGGAGGTGCCTACTTGTAGAAACATTAGAGAGGGGGGGGGGGGTTTGAGAGCTTGAAGAAGGAAGGAAAAAAGAGAAATTAGTAATCATTGATGTTTGGATGTTCTCTTCTTGACAAAAGATAGAGCTCTTGATGATTTCTACACCCTGTCAAAGGTAGGGTTTTACATATGAGCAGCCTTGAGCATGGTTTTAATCATGGTTGGTGTATATATGTCATATTATGTGCTTATGGAGTGATAGAATTAGATTAGAGAGATTCAGGCAGATTCTAGGTTGAACTTTCAACATGAATATCTCATTCCATACTTGCCAGATTTGAGTGTACTCTAACTTCCTGGAAATCTGAAGATGTGTACTTCAACATTGTGTTGTAGAGCAAAAAATAAAAGACATTCCAGTCGTTTGGGAGTTCAGTGATGAACACCCTGATGATATAAAAATTCTACCCGCTGATCGAGAATTTGAATGTGTTATTGAGTTATTGCAAGGAACAAGTCCGGTTTCTAAAGCTCCATATAGAATGGCTCCAATAGAGTTGAAAGAGTTGAAGGTTCAGTTGCAAGAACTACAAAATAAAGGCCTTTTTCAACCAAGTGTAATGCCTTGGGGTGCTCCCATATTTTTTTCGATAAATAAAAATCTATATCAACCGATGAAACAATAGTGCAATATCTGCAAGGGGCATACTCCAGGAATACAACAAAGAAATGCAAGTCTTGCTAAGCAAGAGCGAAAAGGGGTTTTCGTGCCCCAGCGGGGTATTCCACTCTTGCTTTACTTAACCTCCACCCCCAGGTCCGTAGGGACCTTGCTGGCCCAAGAAGTGGAAGGGGTGGAGCGTCCAGTTTATTACCTCAGCCGATCAATCAGGGGACCCGAAGCCAACTATTCTGAGATCAAGAAGCATTGCTTCGCCTTGGTCTACGCCTCGCAGAAATTTAGGCACTACTTCTTGTCGCACCAAATCATGCTTGTCACCAAGGCTGATCCACTACGATACATGCTCACATGCCCTACCCTGTCTGGACGACTTACCCATTGGTTATTGTTGTTGGCCGAGTTCGGCCTATCCATTAAGACTCCTACAGCTCTATGGAGCCAAGCACTTATAGACCTCCTGGCCTTCTTCCCGCGCCAAGAGTATGAACCAACCTCAGATTAATTACCCGGGGAGGAGACTGCCCTAATCTGTGACATAGATGAATTATGGACACTTGAGTTCGACGGCTCAGCCACTAGCAAAGGTCCTGATGGGGCTCCCCTCCGACAAGGGGGTGCCGGCATAGTCCTTCACAATCCACAGGGTGTTACCACATCCCTATCCTTCTAGCTCGCATTCCCAATATCCAATAATGAAGCTGAATATGAGGCCCTTGTCATCAGCCTCATGCTAGCTACCAGTATGGGGGCTAAATCATTATGCATAAAGGGGGACTCAACCTTGATCATGAAACAGGCTGATGGAGAGTTCGCAGTCAAAGAGCCAGCTTTGGCACCTTATCGTGCCCTGGTGCAACACTTCGAAGGAAGACTTGGCCAAATCTTCAGGCGCAGCGGCAAACATTGGAGGTGAACACTTCCGATCCTATTTGTGCCTTGCTTGCCCCTTTACATTAGATCTCTTGTACTTTGCATTTTTCTTATTTTAGGAGACATGGGGTTAGTAGTGCCCCCCCCCCCCCCGAACCATTGGCTTGCACTCATTTGGTTGATATGGATGTTGTAGTCATGTGGTTATTTTGTACCTATGTTTGTTGTGAGATGATGCTTAGCTTTTGATGTGCTTGTATGTCTTGCATGTGGTGTTTTCCGGTTGTGGTTCCCCCCTCCCCACCCATAGCAAGCGGCTTAGTGAACAATGTGTAAGTGAAAGAGTGCATGACATACATTAGTTGAGGCTAGTAAATGATCTTTGCATTGATAGCATTTAGGCCAAAGTGTGAATACACGAGTAAAGAAAGAACTTGTGATAATACTTCTTCAAATAGCGGCCGTTGATAGCTGTCGTGATTTGTGCGTCTTCCATGTTGAGCAGGAGGTAGGAGCCGTTGTCTCTAGCTTTATGCACTTGAAGTGGTCCTTCCCAATTTGGTGTGAACTTGGGGTTAACATGTTGGCGCGTATATGTTTGGCAGCTTGGAGAATAAGGTCGCCCTCGACGAATGTCCGTTGCTTCATAGTCTTTCCATATGCCTTAGTGAGTTGTTCGTGGTACTTCTTCATGCAGCGCAAGGCATTGGCTCTCTTTTCATCAAATCCTTCAAGGGCGGTCATTTTGGTTTCTTCCTCCCCAAGGCCACTACTTAGGGTGAGTCTGGCTGACGTGACCGCAATCTCGGCTGGTACCACACACTCGTCCCTGTAGATAAGGGAAAAGGGTGTGGCCTTTGTTGCTGTGTGCTTGGAGGTTCGATAAGCCCAAAGTGAAAGGCTTAGCTTTTCAGACCATGAACACTCGCATCATGGACCATTCATGACAATACCCGGAGTAGAGTCTTGTTAGAAGCTTCAGCTTGACCATTTCCTTGTGGGTAGTAAGGTGTGGATGTAGCGTGGTTGATGTTGTATCCTTCCATGAAAACTCGGACATCCCTGTTGATGAATGGCGGGCCGTTGTCAGATATGATACACCGGGGGATAACAAAGCGACAAACGATGTGATCGCGCAAGAAGTTGGCAATGACGCCTCCCGTGGCTCATCGTAGAGGTATGGCTTCGACCCACTTTGTGAAACATTTCGTTGCCACCATAATCCAAGTGTGATCCCGTGATGTTGGGTGGATGGGGCCTATGAGGTCGAGAGCCCAAGAGTGAAATGGCCAAGGGGCCAAGATCATACAAAGGTCGGACGCCAGTGTGTGCATCATGTTAGCGTGTCTCTAGCAGGGTTGACAGCGTCAGACATGAGAGATCGCGTCAGATTTCGTAGTTGGCCAGTAGTACCCCAACCTTAGCAATTCTGCATACAGCTTCTGAGAGCCTTGATGCTCACTGCAATCACCATTGTGTACTTCATTAATCACCTCGACTGCTTGGGCACCCTGCAAGCATCGTAGGGTGCATCCCAAAAATCCTTTGCGAAACAACTTGCCTTCCGTCACGAAATATTTAACTGACTCGTGCTTGATGGATTGTACTGAGCTGCGGTCAGGTGGTAGAACCTCGTGGGATAAGTACTGGATGAAAGGCTAACGCCAGTCACCTTCGACGTCAATTACAAGAGCTTCCGCATTGTCCGATGCATACAAGCACTCGGGACAGTCCCTTTGGATATCTGAGGCATCCTTGGCCATGGATGCCCAATAAAGGCCCATACGTTGGAGGCGACGGTATAGAGGGGGACCGTCGAGGCTACAACACTTCTGATGGCCAAGCTGTAATTTATGCTTTGCTTCTTCGGAGGCCAAACACCTGGCTAGAGTGCCTCCGGGACATCATCTATAGAAGACATCTCCCAACATCAAAATTTCTATAAGAGTAGAGGCATAAGCAAGAGATGGCATCTTAAGTTGGTCGATGATCGGCCGCCTCCAATTGTCTGTCTGTAGTAATGTCCTTCGGGACTAGGTCCAATGCTGTGCATGGTTCTGTTGTCTTGATGATGGTTAGCATTCGCTGCTCCCCATGTCTATTATGGCACCTGTTGTGATGTTCATACTGGATATGGCCAAGTCTTCCTTCCAAGTGTTGAACCAAGGCACGATAAGGTGCCAAGGCTGGTTCCTTGACTGCGAACTCTCCGTCAGCCTGCTTCATTATCAAGTTGGAGTCTCCTTTCACACACAAGGCCTTAGCCCCCATATTGACGGCAAGCATGAGGCCAATGATAAGTGCCTCGTACTCAGCTTCATTGTTAGACACTGGGAATGCGAGCTTGACGGATAGGGAGGTGGTAACACCATCTGGATTCTGGAGGACTATACCAGCACCCCCTTCCCGGAGGGGTGTTCCATTGGGCCCTTTTGTTTAATAATAATAATAATAATAATAATAAAAGGGGGGGGTCTGATTTCGTGGCTGCCCAAGACAGCCACAAACAAAAGGGGATGACACCTCTCATTTCCAAGAGGTGGAGTGTGAGGTGGCATGGGAAATGCTTACCCTGGACAGCTGTTGGATGAAGAATAAAGGAAAATGAAGAAGGGATCAATGGATGACTTCAACTGAGAAGTCATAGAGAAAAGAATTAGGAACAGGACCCAAGAAACAGAGAGGGATTTGGAAATAAATTAAGGAAGATAGGGACTGCCGAAGTTAGGATAAAACCTAACCTGCAGTGTGCGGAGTTGTGCGACATGGCTGATTGAGAGGGAATTTGAGGAAAATCCAAAAATAATGTCGTGAAAGGCTAAACAGAGAAGTTGTAGAAGGGGAAGCAAAGAAGAGATTCTAATAAACAGAAGGTATTTACGCCAAGAAACGAAGAAGTTACAGGTCTCCAAAGTGAGATAAAAATCAGCTATACTTGTGTGTGTTCTTGGTGTTTTGGTAGGTGTTCTTGATGAAGATTAGGGCTGAATTGATTGTGTCATGTTATGATTTCATGTTCAATGAAATTATGGAGTTAGATAAGTGGAAATGAAGTGAGATCAAATTGGTTGAAATGGAATTTGAAGTGGAATTAAGTAGGTAATGAGATGAGTAGGCATAAAATGCATGTATAACTGAAGAGGGGAAATATTTCTAGGCATGCAAATCTGAAGAATGCAACTTGAAGTGTGGAAAGTGATGGAAAAGTGTAAATTCGATCCAAAAGTGATGAGTAGTGACTGTAAAGGTCGCTAAAAGTCTTAGCCTCTAATTGATTTCAAACTTTATTTTTGAAACATGGCTTTAAGACATAATTTGGCCAAACACAAAAGAAAAACTCATATTATTTTCGAAAGATCTACCTACTATAAAATTGTTGGATTTTTCTGAGTTTTGGACAATGTTAAATATATTTATCCTTAAAATGTGATTTCCAGTTTTTAAAAAATATCAATTAAATGTATTTTAATCTGAAAATTTTACAGAAACTTCAATTAAATGCGCTCATTCCTTATCTGATGTGTTTTTCAGGTACTAGGTTTGAACAAGGTGAGACCTCGGGTAAAGGTAAAGAAAAATTATGCTAAGGTCCTGTGAGGAAAATATGTATATCGCCACGCAGATGTAAATTTGGGAGTACATATTAAGTTGTGTTATATTATGCAGTTTCTGCTGCGGCACAATGTGTCCTATTAAGGAAAATTTTTGTAAGGACGGGTTGTAATGTTTCTTCATGATCTTAAGGTTGTAGTTGCTCTGTGTTATATTTAAAGCTGTAACGTTGACAGGATTGACATCTCAGCTTCTGTGACGTCACTCGGGATGGGGGTGTCACAGGTGGTATCAGAACTTAGGTTATTACGATCTTGTAGACTGTTGGAGTGCTTAGAACGACGTGTAAGTTTTGATACAAGATTAAGAAGAAAAAGAATAGAAGAATGTAACGGGGTGACCAAGGTGTGTAAATCGAACCAATTATGGTATAACTGAGTTATAAGAATTGTTATTCTGTCGTTGTTGTAGGAAATGGCAGGTGCACCAGCGAATATAGGGGGATGGATTGAAGATGATATGATGGGTGTGTTGAACCCCGGTGTGGACAGTAAGGAAGACCTGGAAGGAATTGAGGAGGACTTAGTGGATTCTGAGGAGGAGCCCGTGGTCTTGAATTTGCAGGGCCTTGAGATAGAGGAAATAGAGAACGATCAACCTTTTCAAGCTGACGTAGAGGTGAAGGAGGAAGGACCGAGTGAGTGGTCAAGAAGGAAGGTCATGATTTTTTGGAAACGCAAGTATATAAAGGTCTCCAGCAAGAGGGATGAACTGTTCTATCAGCTAGAATCCCTAAAAGTTAAAGCAGACAGCGAGATAAAGAGACTGGAGATAGAGTGTCTTAATCTTAAAGAAAAGAAGAAGGCGAATAGGTTGGTTGAGGATACGGTGGATGCTTAGCTCGCAGGTTGTTCAAAAGATGCAGGAAGTAGTTCGTGAATGCCCTCCGGCCAGAGCCTTGTCTAGTGACGAGCGGAAGATGTAACTAGATGAAGATTACTGGAGTGCGCAACTGTTTAAAGAGCGTTATGGGTTTGCTTGGGTCAATGTTGTATGTCTAGGCGTACAATCTATCGTTGTATGATAATCGTAGCATGAGACTTATGTTGTACTGATGTCTTTATTTTATGAAGTTGCGTTTGTTGTATGTGAATGTAAGACTTGTTATACTATTTTCAGCATGACACGTAATTTACAAAATCGAGAGATTCCAATACCAAGTGAGTAGGAGAGAGATCCTTCGCAAGAGGCACTCCAGACTGAAGCGTCTTTGGCTCACACCGAAGGCGCCAGCGTGGGAAACAACAATGATAATAAGGCAGAAATTAATAGAGAAGACTTACGAAGAGAACTGGTGGGACTTCTGCGGGAAGTTATGGCAACACCTGCAGCACAACCAATTGCTGTTAATGCGACAAATCCAGTAGCGGGAAGGCGGGAATGTAAGTTTTGAGATTTTCAGGATGCTCGACCCAGTGAATTCCACGGAGGAAGAGATCCAATAAAGGCAGTTACTTGGTTAAAGGAAATGGAAAAAGGATTTGAAATAATAGGTTGCGAAAAACACCAAAAGGTCACATTTGCTACGCATATGTTACGAGGGGCGGCAATTTATTGGTGGGATGTACAGAAGCAAGTAGAAGAAAGGAGGAAAGACAATTGGGCTTATATCAAGTGGAATCGATTTAAGCGGATGTTCGAGGAAAAGTATTTTCCTTTGACTGTACAAAATAGGTTGGAAACAGATTTCCTTGGATTAAAACAAAAGGACAAGACTGTGGAGGAGTACATCTGGGAATTTGACGAACTAGCACGTTTCGCTCCTTACCAAGTGAATACGGAGGATCGTAAGGCTAGACGCTTTGAAGAGGGTTTGAGACAACCCTTGAGGAGAATAGTGAAAAGCTTTCAACTTCGAACGTTTGCTGAGTCCGTAGAGAAGGCATTGTTAGTGGAGGCAGAAAGTCGGGAGGCATAGGAAGAAAGAAGAGAACAAGGAAAGAAGCGGAATAGAGGACAAGACAAAGGTAGAGATAGCGGAAGAAAATTTAGAAAAAGCATGGAAGAAGGAAAATCTGGACAAGGTCCAAGACAAATGAGTAGGACTCGAGAATGTCGTTGGTGTGGGACGAGGCATGAGGGCACCAACTGCGTAAAAGAAACAGGAGCTTGTTTTCAGTGTGGCAAGCAGGGCCATAAGGCAAATGACTGTAGGTTAAATCAGCGGGTTTGTTACGAGTGCCAACAACTAAGACATAATGCAAAGGAGTGCCCTCAGCGAAAGACACTAACCATAGAAGGAAGGCCGAGAGCGGTAGGTCGTGCAAATGCGATGGAATTAAAGGAGGCTATAAAGTCCGAAGATGCGGTGACAGGTACTTTCGGGAAGCCCTTATATTGTTTGATTCTGGTGCTACTCATTCCTTTGTTTCATTAGCATTTTGCGAAAAAGTTAACGATGCCCTGTCAGTCACTTGATGCCATACTTGCAGTGAACATACCTAGTGGCAACTCCCTTCTAGCCACTAAAATATATAAGGAATGCGCAATTCAAATAGTTGATCAGAACTTTCATGCTAACCTTACCCTTAGATTTGGGGGACTTCGACGTAATCCTAGGAATGGATTGGCTAGCTGCTCGTCATACTAACGTAGATTGTCGTTGTAAGTTGATTAAGTTTTCGATGCCTAATAGACCTGAAGTTGTCATACAAGGGGACAGGGTGGTAAAGCCCCCTTACCTAATATCAGCTCTACGAGCTCATCGTTGTCTTCGTAGAGGGTGCTGAGGTTATCTGGCACACGTATACGATATTCGTGTTAGTGAACCACAATTGGAGCAGATTCCTGTAGTCAACGAATTTCTAGATGTGTTTCCCAAAGATCTTCCAGGGTTACCATCAGACTGAGAAGTGGAGTTCAGTATTGATTTAGTCCCCTGGAATTGGCCCCATCTCCAAGGCACCTTATAGACTGGCACCTTCTGAGATGAGTGAGCTGAAGGTACAACTGGAAGAACTATTGAAGCTAGGATTTATTCGTCCCAGTGTTTCACCATGGGGGGCCCCAGTATTATTTGTAAGGAAGAAGGATGAATCTATGAGGCTATGTATTGATTATCGAGAATTGAATAAGGTGACGATCAAGAATACGTATCCCTTGCCACGTATAGATGATCTTTTTGATCAGTTACAGGGCGCGAAATATTTCTCTAAGATTGACCTTCGATCAGGATATCATCAACTGAAGGTGAAGGAAAGAGACATTGCTAAGACAACCTTTAGGACCAGATATGGGCACTATGAATTTTTGGTGATGCCTTTTGGGTTGACTAATGCCCCGGCAGCCTTTATGGATTTGATGAATTGGGTATTTCGAGGATATCTCTATCGTTATGTTATCATTTTCATCAATGACATTCTGATATATTCATAGAGCAAAGAAGAACACGTTCAACACCTTAGACAAGTTTTACAGATATTAAGAGACCACAGGTTATATGCCAAATTCAAGAAGTGAGTTTTGGCTTGAAAAGGTACAATTCTTGGGCCACATCGTGACAGGGGAAGGGATATCAGTAGATCCCGGGAAAATCGAAGCGGTGTCGAATTAGGAGCGCCAACATCTGTTTATGATGTTCGTAGTTTTTTAGGACTAGCGGGGTATTATCGAAGGTTTATTAAAGACTTTTCTAAGATTGCTTACCCGCTGACTAACCTGACCCGAAAGAATGCGAAGTTTAACTGGACAGAGAAGTGTGAGCGTAGTTTTCAAGAATTGAAGAAAAAGTTAGTGACTACTCCAGTACTCACCTTACCATCTGGGTCTGATGGGTTTGTGATATATAGTGATACGTCCCGAGATGGATCAGGATGTGTTCTTATGCAGAAGGGGAAAGTGGTCACTTATGCGCATGGCAGCTAAAAACCCACGAGAGGAATTATCTGACGCATGATCTAGAGCTGGCAGCAGTGGTATTCGCCTTGAAAATTTGGAGACGTTACTTATATGGTGCAACTTGTGATATTTATACAGATCACAAAAGTTTAAAATATATTTTCACGCAGAAGGAACTTAACATGCGGTAGAGAAGGTGGTTAGAACTTCTTAAAGATTATGATTGCTCTATACTGTACCACCTCGGGAAGGCGAATGTGGTAGCTGATGCCTTGAGTAGAAAGAAAACTGAGAATTTAGCTTCCATGATTACCTAACAGAAGGCGATTGTAAACGACCTGAACAAACTCAAAATTGATGTGCAAGTAAGAAGAGACGGGAGCAACAGCCTATTCCAGATGGAAATTCTACCTATACTACTGGATCGAATCAAAGAAGCCCAAAATCAAGAAGATCAGGTGTATGTGCCACCAAAGGATGAATTAAGAAGGGAAATTTTGACAGTTCACATAATTCTAAGTACTCAATCCATCCAGGAGAGACGAAGATGTATTGAGACTTATGACAAAGTTTCTGGTGGCCGAGCATGAAAAAGGAAATATCAGAGTTTGTATCAAAATGCATGACCTGTCAGCAGGTAAAAAAAAATTGATCATAGAAAGATAGCTGGGCAACTGCAGTCGTTACCTATTCTAGAATGGAAGTGGGACCATATTACCATGGACTTCGTATTCGGATTACCCCGGACATCTAGTAGAAATACATCTATTTGGGTGATAGTAGATCGATTAACCAAGACAGCTCGATTTATTCCTGTAAAAGAAGGAGATACGGCGGAACAACTTGCCCGAATCTATATCAAAGAGATAGTTAGCCGATACGGTGTGCCCGTTACCATCGTGTCTGATCAGGATACAAACTTTACCTCCCGATTTTGGAAAAAGTTTCCAGGAGCAGTTGGGGACCAGACTGAGCATGAGTACGGCGTTTCATCCTCAAACGGATGGCAAATCTGAACGAACGATCCAAATTTTGGAAGATATGTTAAGGGCTTGTGTCGTAGACTTTGGAGGAAATTGGGATGAACAATTCCGCTGGAATTCGAGGTAGGTGACCTCGTATTTCTGAAGGTGTCGCCATTTTGGATTATGCGGTTTGGAAGAAAAGGAAAATTAAGCCCTAGATTTGTCGGACCATTTAGGATCTTGTCAAGGATTGAAGCGGTCGCATATAAACTTGAACTACCCCCGGAATTAGGACACATACACAATGTGTTCCATGTATCTATGCTGAGGAAGTATGTTCCAGATCTGGCACACGTGATAAAGCCATAATCAGTAGAGATTCGTGACAACCTGTCGTACCAAGAAATACCTGTAGAAGTGGTCGATAGAGAAGAGCAAGTGCTCCGCTCTAAAGTAGTACTAGTGGTTAAGGTGATCTGGAAGAACCATGCAGTAGAAGAGGCCACCTGGGAGCCTGAAGCTCTGATGCGGTAAAACTATCCTCACTTATTTGCAGATTAAGGTGCATTAACTTCAATTTTGTGGGCAAAATTTTTTTTAGGGAGGAAGGATGTAATACCCCTGTTGTTTAAAAAAATAATAATAATAATAAAAGGGGGGGTCTGATTTCATGGCTGCCCAAGACATGTACAAAAGGGCATGACATTTCTCATTTCCAAGAGGTGGAGTGCATGCATGGAGAGATAAGTGGAGTGTGAGGTGGCATGGGAAATGCTTACCCTAGACAGCTGTTGGATGGAGAATAAAGGAAAATGAAGAATGAATCACGGGATGACTTCAACTGAGAAGTCATAGAGAAAAGAATTAGGAAGAGCACCCAAGAAACAGAGATGGATTTGGAGATAAATTGAGGAAGATAGGGACTGCCAAAGTTAGGATAAAACCTAACCTGCAGTGTGCGGAGCTGTGCGACATGGCTGATTGAGAGGGAATTTAAGGAAAATCCAGAAATAATGTCGTGAAAGGCCAAACAGAGAAGTTGTAGAAGGGGAAGCAAAGAAGAGATTCCAACAAACAGAAGGTATTTACGCCAAGAAACGAAGAAGTTATAGGTCTCCAAAGTGAGGTAAAAATCAGCTATACTTGTGTGTGTTCTTGGTGTTTTGATAGGTGTTCTTGATGGAGATTAGGGCTGAATTGATTGTGTCATGTTATGATTTCATGTTCAATGAAATTATGGAGTTAGATAAGTGGAAATGAAGTGAGATCAAATTGGTTTAAATGGAGTTTGAAGTGGAATTAAGTAGTTAATGAGATGAGTATGCATAAAATGCATGTATAAGTGAAGGAGGGGAAATATTTCTAGGCATGCAAATCTGAAGAATGCAACTTGAAGTGTGGAAAGTGATGGAAAAGTGTAAATTCGATCCAAAAGTGATGAGTAGTGACTGTAAAGGTCGCTAAAAGTCTTAACCTTTAATTGATTTCAAACTTTATTTTTGAAACATGGTTTGAAGACATAATTTGGCCGAACACAAAAGACAAACTCATATTATTTTCGAAAGATCTACATACTATAAAATTGTTGGATTTTTCTGAGTTTCGGACAATGTTAAATATATTTATCCTTAAAATATGATTTCCAATTTTTAAAAATATCAAATAAATGTATTTTAATCTGAAAATTTTACAAAAACTTCATGCAGCTGAGGCATTTTAGTTTATAAAATTTCATAATGTTTGAAGGGTAATTCGTAATTCAAAAACAATTAGTTCCCTAACGCTTGGTTTGGTTACCCGGGTGGAGTTTCCGAACAAAACAAATTTTACCCGATGACTTTTTAGTACAGAACTCAGTTTACACTATTTTAAAAAGGTATTTTGAGCCAATTGGAAGTGTTTATTGGTGTTGAAATCGTCAGGGGGTGTTTAGGTAATTTTACCTATGGCCAGGGGCGTTTTGTTAATTTTTCACACCCGGTGACGAATCTTGCAGAAACTCATGCTTAAGCAGTAAGGTTTATAAAAGAGAGGGAAAATTGAGTTTAGATGTGCACAAGATGGGCGGTAGTGCGGGTAATGCACCTCATGGATTATGACAAATCTGGTTAATGGGTCAGGCGTAATAAGTGGGGACATATGAGTAGTAAGGGAGGGGGAGGTAAGTTAGGCATGTTTTTGTATTTTAGGGAGGTCTAACGAGAAGAATTTTATTTAATAGGTGGTTCCATTGCATTGAAAATCAGGAAGCGAGGAGTTCATCGGATATAAAGCTAACAGGTAAGGATAGTGCGGTTCCGATATGATATCTGTTGTTTTGCTTGGCATACCATGTTGATCATGCACGTGTTAAATTCCTATATTTGTGTTGGAATATCGGTTGAGCTTATGAACCGGTACTTCTTGTTGACTTGTGCTGTTGGGGACTTAAGGTGGAATGAATTCCTTTAGTCCGCCCGACAATGAATCCGGAAGTGTTGTTGAGGACTTATGATCGAAGATACTTTCTAAGTCCGCTCCTTGATAAAAAAAAAAAAACCGTTCCTTAATCTGGACAAAACTGAGATGAACACCCCTTATGAAGGGGCATCATTAAGTGGAGGGCCAGTGAAGGGAAGTAAATGGCAGTCAGTGAAAAAGTGAGTAACTGACAAAAAGAGGATGAAGCGCGCTAGAGTATGTCGTGTCGTGTCGAGTCAAGCATGCATCTCAATTGATTTTAGTTGATGTTGCTGAATTTATTATCTCGTTATTCTCATGATGTTTATGCTTTAGTATCTCTTTTGCATTGCACTTGCATAGTCCATGAGTCTGTTCAAGTGGAAATGATGATGTTCTGTTGGGCTTGAGCCACTCAGTCTGAACAAAGGTGATGCAGGAAGAGGGTAGTATATGTTCGTTCTTGGCATTCTTAAATCCATTGCCTTCATTGAAAATTCATGATCGATTCTCCCATAAATTTGAGAGGATTGTGTGTTATACTCCTCGTATTATCCTTACTGGGCGATTTGCGCTCATTCCTTATCTGATGTGTTTTTCAGGTACTAGGTTTGAACAAGGTGAGACCTCGGGTAAAGGTAAAGAAAAATTATGCTAAGGTCCTGTGAGGAAAATATGTATATCGCCACGCAGATGTAAATTTGGGAGTACATATTAAGTTGTGTTATATTATGCAGTTTCTGCTGCGGCACAATGTGTCCTATTAAGGAAAATTTTTGTAAGGACGGGTTGTAATGTTTCTTCATGATCTTAAGGTTATAGTTGCTCTTGACTCGTATTTTCTAGGTTATTTGTAACATTCGATGACACCTCCGCTTAGGAGTTAGGTGGTGAAAGCGTAGAGTTTGGACATTGGTAATGTTGGGAAATTTCGAGGACGAAATTTTTATAAGTGGGAGAGAATGTAACACCCTGATAGTTTTTCGGATTTATTTAAAATTTTTACGGCGAATAGATTTTTACTTAGCACCGATATTATAATGTAGCCACTTTTAGCAGCAGTTAGTGAGGCTACGTTATATAATAACCCGTTAAAAAAAATTCTTAGCACATTAAATTATCGTAACAAATTACGATGGACCCTTTTGAAATAATAAGATGTTTTGGGAAATTAAACTTTGAATAACTAATGAAACTTGAAGGGGGGTTTTGGTAAATTTTCTTTTAGGGTTTTAGATACAAATATAGCTTTGTTGGGCAGCCGTCCAGGCCTCCACTCTCCTACGTCTGATACATTTTGAGTGAGATAGAGAGAGACAAAGAGATCGAGGAAGGGAGAAGGATTACTCCGGCGTTCGAATTTTCGGTAAGCTTTTTCTTAGTTTTCTTGTTCGTTTGTGATTGTGGGATTAATTAGGGGGGTTAAGGGAGATCTCCGCGAGGGGCACGGCTATGAGTTCTGCCATGGTTTTTTTTTTCTGTGCTTGGGAAAGAGGGAAGACTGCCAAGCATGAGTATATGTATAGTGTGTCTAAGTGTGTGGTGCATTTATGTGCAGCTGTGTGTGAGTATGTGAGAGGGGAGGGAAGACTGCCAAGCATGAGTATATGTATAGTGTGTCTAAGTGTGTGGTGCGTTTATGTGCAGCTGTGTGTGCGTATGTGAGAGGGGAGGGAAGACTACGTGAGGGTTGTTTTTCTGTGGGTGAAATGGAGTGGTCATGGAGAGAAAGAAAGAAAGGAGGGGCTGTCGTGGGTAGGGTGTGATGTGTATGTATAAGTGTATGAAGTGAGTCTTGAATGAGGGAGAAAGGAGGGGCTGTCATGGCTGCCATTAGAGAGCCGTATGGGCTGCCATGAAACTGTGTTTGCGGCACCGTTATGTTTCGGACGAAGCCACTGCACCGCTGTCCCAAGGGTTCAGCTATGTGGAGGTGATTTTAATGTGGGTTTTGTGTGTGCCGTGAGCTTGGAATGGGTGTGTTTGTATGCATGTATATGTGCACATGTAGTGTGTGGAAAGGAGGTGTAGTGTGTACTGTGGGTGTGGTTTGTAACCATGAAAGGGGTGAAGGGGAAGGGAAAAACTTGCAGCAAAGGGGGGCTGATGTGCTGTGTATTGTTGATGCGCGTAAGGTTGTGAGAGTGGTGTATTGGAGGGTAGATAATGTGTATATATGTGACTGTGTGCGCAAAAGAAAATGGGAGAGATAGCCGTGGTGTGAGTGAGAGTGTTCTGGGTTTGGACATAAGGTGGAATAAAGAAAATGATGGGTTAACAGCAAATGGGCTTGTGCAGTGGAGTGGTACACTGTGCTTGCACAGTTGTACCACGTGGCTGCTGGGTACTGTATGGTCGTCGAAAAATTTTGAAACTTTGCACGATCGTTCTTAGTATAATATTAGAATTTCTGTAAAAATTGCATATTTTTCTGATATCGTTTGTTATTTTTAATATTTTCTCAAGTGCAGCTATTCTAAAATTTGTTTTGAGCATTTGCAATTAATATTAAATTCCGTAAAAATTACAGCAGTGCTTTTATAGTAAAACGACAACTCAGTTTAAGTTTCATTAATTTCTGAGTTGATTTACTACATCAACTTGTATCGCATTTGATTTAATGAAACGAAAGATTTTGAAATGGTATCGGTGCTTTTTAAATTCCAATTTTAATTTCCGTAATTTTCTTATATATTATAAAGCTATCATGAAAATTATGGAACTTTGATTTGAGTGAGAATCATTAATTGTTATTTTTGGGCTTTTTCTAGTATTTAAGAAAATCATTTTTTATTACAAAAATTCAGAAAAACTATATTATAACTTTTTATGGTGTTTTGAGGTACAAAAGTATTTTATAATAATTTAGTATCATTTTTGTAGTGTCTCGACGCTTTTCAGAATGTGCGTGGTTATCCGTTAGGTTTAGCCGTTCGAGAAATCTGATTCGTTTTCTTTTACGTTAAGAGTGTCGGAGGGAGTAACGATTAAGATTTAGTATTATATTAATAGTTGGTGAGGCTAGGTTGAATTCTAATAATTAATTTGCCCATTTAGGTTAATTCGAGGTTGAACAAGGTTGAATAGCAGCGAGCGCATAGCTTGGATCGAGGTAAGGGATTTCTTTCCGAAACCCAATTCTTCAATTTGTCCTCGTATATTTTTTTAAAATTGCTATCGAATTTCTTTGGACTCCGTTATGTTTGTTATGAGAATTCGTTATTTGCCTTTAATACCTTTTCATTGAGCCTTAAAACGTTTATTGAAACTCTTATCGGTACTCAGTAATTATTGTCCATCGAGCATTGATTAATATGTTGCATTATCGAATTGTTGTCATTCTGCATATTGACATGAGATTGTGCATTGGTGTGCTTGGCGGGAGTTGGTGTGGGCTAGTACCTTGATGGACTAGCCGGTGTATTGGTGTGGGCTAGTACCTTGACGGACTAGCCGGTGTAAAGTGTTAGTGAGCATCGCCTTTGTGGCTTTGCTAAGTGATTACCCTGCACTGCCTGTGTGGCTTTGCAATTGCTCATGTTATTGCATTCGTGATTGTTTGTATCGTATCTGAAAATCGTATTGATATCTGATGGAACTAGTTATGATTCTTTTTTGAAAATCTATGAAGTGCATCAGTAATTATTTCGTAGTTTCTTCGTTTGAGCGACCTTACTGAGCTCTCAAAAGCTCACTCCCCTTTGACTTCCTTTCCGCAGGTGATAACTAACAATAGATCGCATTGGGTGTGGAGTAGATCTGAGCCGAGCGAAAGAGAATTTAAGTTTCAGTCTTAGTCTTTAGAACCCCTGCGTGGGTCATTATTGTTATTTAAAATTGTTAACTTAGACTTGATGTTTCAACTATGGTAGTACGCTAAGCGTATTATTTTACTCAATGGTTTAGTTGCTCTGACCGGTGGATGATTATAAATTGGTTGAGTTGAGGGTTCTATTGTCTTAGCGTAAGCGATTGATTGAGTGATAACGTTCCGAAAATTTCGGGATGTTACAATAACATATAATTCAAACATATAATTATTCATACATGTACAAAGTATAGAATGATAAGTACAAGTGAGTAGCGGTGGAGACGCAGTGGCAGTGGCAAGTGGTAGGCAGAGGCTGTCGTTTCTCCCGCAAGGTGATTGTGGGGTGGGGGACGGGTATTTGCCGGCGAAGAGGGAGGACAGCTTGGCGGTGATGGTTGTGATGTGCGGTGGTAAGGACGGAGGACAGAGAAAAGGACAGAGGACGGTGGCTGGCGGTAAGAGAGAGAGAGAGAGAGAGAACAGAAAGCGATAGGCTGGGAAAAAGAAGGTTAGGGTTTTTTTTGTTTGGACTTTTTGCGACGGACACAACCCCTCGTTAAAAGTTCATTCATAATCCGTCACCAAAAGTTTTTAAAAAATTGTAAAATATTTATTTTAGCGACGGATTAGTATCTGTCATAAATACTTTGTCACTAATTTGATTTATAAAAATAATTTCAAAATTCAACATAAAACAGAAATTCAGAAAACCTTTTGGCAACGGAATCTCTGTCACTATAAGTCCATTACTAAATATTCGTCGCTAAAAAGTTTTACCGATGGATCGTCCCGTCGATAAAAATCTTTAGTGACAGATATTTAATGACGGCCTTTACCGTTGCTAAAGGTTATTTTTAGTGACTGAAAGTCGTCTGTCGCTAAAAGTTTGTTGCTAAATATGAATTTTCTTGTAATGCTTCGCCAATCAATGAAGCATGCTTCTTCAGCTACTGTGTTTCTAATGGCTGCATGGACAAAACTGATTATTTTGATCTTGCCTTTCTCCACATTATATGTGTTCCATAGTTCAACCTGGTATGGTTGCAAATATGGTTTTGCTTCCTTCTTCCAAGTTAACAGTTTCTGGATTGTGATAATCTTTTGATCAAATCCCATAACTCCAAGAGCGTATTGAATTATAGCTGGGAGACTCTAGACGATTTGCCAATCATCTTAGTTTACTCTACTTTACTCTGATTCTGTCTACGAGTCCATGTTCATTCCAATTAAGATATATCTTGTGTGATAGCAGTGTGAGGCTTGATCATCCATAATTCCAATTGAGGAATGTCTTCATTTCTGGTTTGCGAAGGATCTCTTCGTGTTCACTTTTCTTCATGTCTAGTTCCTTTATTTTAGTAGGGATTTCTGACGGGAGTAATGATTCTAGTTCTTCTAGCAATCAAATTCTCTTCCTTTTTCTTGTAGAACTATCATTCCTCTTTCATTGTTTATATTAAGGCTTTTTTCTAAGTGCTTAACATAATCACTTAATTGGCTGATGATTCTGTGTAACTCTTTTCAGTAATTTTCTCTCAGGAAATACCAAACGATTTCAAAGAGATTTTTGCTCTCTACACGTAACCTGGATCATAAAACAATTTTTTTTGTATTATCATTAGCTTGTGTTATGGTAACTGTAATAACTCAAAATCTGAGGTTGGTTTTCTGGTAAAAATTCAACTGATTATTCATTGGACCTTTAGCAACGAATTTGGAGAGAGCTTATAATATATGATCTTTGGCAACAATTTTAGAATCATAAGCTATAATTTAAGTTAGGAGTTATAATTGATATTGATTGAGGTACTTAGTGACAGTTAGCATAAACAATATTTTTAAAAAAATTTAGCAACGAATCTTTTTAGCTAGCATCGATATTTTTGTTTAGCGACTATTAGTGAAGAGGGATTATGTAACAACACATTAAATTCTTTTAAGACATTAATCTTTCACAAATAACTATGTCGGGCCTTTTATAATAATAAAAAGTTTCGGATAAATTTAAATTACTCATGAAAGTGTAGGGGGTTTACTGTAATTATCTAGTTTAGGCTTTATATATATATATATATATATATATATATATATATATATATATGGGATTAAGCCATCTCCCATTATTTCACACTTACAGAATCACGAGAGAGAGAGAGAGAGGGGGAGGGCTTGATCGAAGAGATTTTATTCCGGCGATCGAATGAAGCTTACCAGCAAGGCTTGCCCTGAAATCAATGTCTTTTGTGTGTGTGTCTATATATATATATATATATATATATATATATATATATATATATAGGGACGTGATCCACTGCCACGCTGGCAAACTAGTTTTCTTGCTAGCGCGATCTGACGGTCTATCCGTGATTTTTATAGACCGTTCAGATTGAATCTTATCCCTCAATAGTGCTAGATAATCCTAGTACTTTAACATATTTGCAATCTGTGATACCCCGAACATATCAAAAAATTATTTAACACTAAGTTGATTAATTAACAGGAATTATTTTATCGAGTAACGTCATATTGGCATTAATTAAGTGGCGGGAAGTGGGAAGAGGTGTTAGTGTAGCTTTAGGGTCAAAGTGGAATTTTCCTAATCTAAGGGGTAAAAAAGGTAATTACATAAAGTTTAGGGGTCATTTTATAAATATGAAACCATTGGGGTCAATTCATAAATTTTGAAAAGCATGCCCAGATGCCAAGTGTTCAAGGAGAATTTCTTACCAGTTGCCACCTCATGCTAGGGTGGTGACTAAGTGAATGTAAAAAATTAAATGATGGATGGGTTGAATTTTTGGGTGAACAAAGAAGAGGGAAAAGAAAACAAAAAACAAACCAAGAACAGAGGAGAAGAAATAGAAACAGAGAGCCAGAGAGAGAACAGAGCCACATTGAAGGGAAGAAATTGTGAGAATTGCAAAGGGTAATCTCTCTACCCATTTCAGTATGTGTGTTGGATTGTGTGTTCAGTGTGTCTGTGTGTGCGTTGGGTGACTGCGTGTGTGTATTCTTTGTGCGCAGGGTGTAGGAGGGAAGGTGTGAAGTTTGGACGGGTTGGTGGGTCGTATGGGATGAGGATGTGACTGTGGGTCTGTGCGTGTGAGTTGGTGTGTGTTTTGTGTGTATCTTGCAACTGTGTGCATGTGTTTTGCAGCATATGTGCGCATGGGAGCTTGGGTGGTGAGGGTAACTGTGTGTATGTCGAGTATGAGTTGTGTTGGTTGGGCTAATGAAAGAATTAGGGCTGTAGGAGTGCTAGATGGTGTTGCCGAAAGCAGGTGGGTGTTCTTAAGTGTGTGCAGTCCGGGTGTGTGTAAGTGTGTTTTAGATGAGCTAGATTATGAAATTTAGGTGTAGGTGGGTGAATTTGTGGGTGGCTGAGTGTGTTTCAGTGTGTGCCATGGGGTGCGTGAGTGTGTGTTCTTGATCCGTGGGTGTCCATGTGTGTGTGATTGTGTGAAAGGTGGTATTAGAATGAATTTAGAGGTTAGAAAGTGGTTAAGTGTGTGTTTATGAGCTATGCTGTGTGTGTGATGGGTTTCGGCAGTGAGTGGAGGGAGGAAGAAGACATAATGGGTGTGAAAAGGTGTAACAGTGTGTGTGTAATTTGAATGGTAGTCGTTTTTGTCGCTAAAAATGGAAATTTATTTAAATAATTTTTTTTCACGAATTATAAAAAAATAGCTAGAACTAGATTTAGACAAAGTGCAAAAAAAAGACCCCATGTATTTTTTGGAGATCTACATCAGGGAAAAATTTCAGAGTTTTCTGAGCACTAGAAAGGGGTTGACTGATACGGGGAACTGTGAGACTTTACAGTATAATTTAAAATACCAAACTAGCGCGATTTTGTACGAAACTTTTATGGAGACCTTAGGATGTTGGTAAGTTTCTTTTCCCAAGATTTTGGACCATTCCAAAGTCGTTCGCTTTTTTGGCCGAACATACTTTTAAGCGCTCGGTCAAGATAACGGTTTGGGATTTTCAGGCAATAATTTTCTAAAACACTTTTTAGCTTGAGAATGACTTCGAGAGGATAACAATAGCGCTTTTAAGTGCTTTTGAGATTTGTTTGGTACCAGGAACCCTCGTGAGGGCATTCCTGTAAATTGCCACCCAATAGGGGTATTTTGGTAATTCTCCCGGTAAAGTTTTTCGAAGGACTTTTAGTCCAGAAAAAGGGTGGTAAAACTCCAAAAGGAGTTGTTTGAAGTTGATTTGAGGTGATGGGAGTGATAGTGAACCCCGGGGACATTTTGGTAATTTGCCACTTGACAGGGGGTATTTTGGTAATTTTACTGCGCAAACTCCAAACTTCGTGAATGCCATAATTGAGCATTCTAGAATAATAAATAGTAGGGAATGGGATGAAAATTTCTAAATGAAGGATATCAACACTAATGCAGTGCTCAGCTAGGTTAAAGACATAACTATTGGGTCGGAGTAACCGATAGCTATAGAACACGGTAAATAACTGATAATATGAAAGTAGAATAATTTTGTATTATGATGGTTAGTGTCTAATGGGTAAAATCTTATTTGATTAGGTGACCCTGCTCGCGGCGTTTTGAAATCATTAAGCTCGTCAGCTAAAAGCCAGCCAGGTAAGGATAGTACGGTTCTCTGTATGCTACGAATTTGCTCCTTGTGGCATATGCCTCATTGATGATGTGAAGTATGATGAACGTTTTCTGGTGAATATGAGGTATCGTTGGTTGTTGTGCCGGTACCTCTCGTGTTTTGAAATGTTGTTGTGGTTTTCGACTAGCATGTTCCCTAGTCTACTATGTGTGCGTTATTAATAATTCCAAGTTACTGTTGATCCCCGGTGGTGTGTATGACCGGAATTTCTTGTTGAGTGGTTTGTTGATTGAGGACATAAGATGGACCCTCTTCCCTTAGTCCGTTATGTTGTTGTAATGTGTGTGCTTTGGCGATATCGTGGTTCGGGGACAAACACTCTTCATGAGTTCCCTTCTTGTGCTTGATGTCTCCTTTATTTTTCTGAGACTGAGATGAACATCCCAGAGTACGGGACATTATGTGAAAGGAGGGCCAGTGAAACGTGATCACTGGCAAATAGGAGGTAGGGCACGCGGTTCGAGTCAGTCATGTTGGTTGAGTCCTGTCAGTTCGGTCAGTGTCTACATTGCATTTGACTTTACTATAATATTGTGATTCTAATGGCATGTATTTTATTGATGTTTAACTTGGCGATTTGGTGTTCACGTGCATTGTAGTCGGTCAGACGGTTCGGTCAGTCCAGTTCATTAAATGTGGTGATAATGTTATTCAGTTGGGCCTTAAAGCCACTCAATCTGGCTAAAAGAAAAATAAACATGTTGCTGGATTCGTTGAATTGATGTTGTGTCATCCTTTGGAATTCTGAATTCTTGTTATCGTTGAGATTGATTATTCTTACTCCCAGGGCTGTTACGTCGTTGTCTACATTGTTCCAGGTATTATCTTTACTGGACGATTTGCGTTCATTCCTTACCTGTAATGTTTCAGGCAGTCAGGGTGAAGTTGGGGAAACTTCGAGGAAAGGGAAGGAGAAGGCGCTTAATCAGTAGACCGAAAAGTAAGACGGCGATATGCGTATTTTGGGAACTAGACATTTTGTGTAAATATTTTCGCTGTGCTCATGTTGAGCTTTACGATGAAATTTTTTGTAAGGATGGCTTTTTGTGAAACCTATGTATATTCAAGGATTTTCTAGAATTG
The DNA here is from genome assembly GCA_033070095.1 of Escallonia herrerae. Taxonomy (NCBI): domain Eukaryota; kingdom Viridiplantae; phylum Streptophyta; class Magnoliopsida; order Escalloniales; family Escalloniaceae; genus Escallonia; species Escallonia herrerae. Next base: position 239,282 of record JAVXUP010000542.1, read on the forward strand.
CTCTGTATCGACAGGATTTATAATGCAGTCATGACTGAAAACCCGGCTCTGGTGATGTCACTTGGGTTAGGGTGGTCACAGGTTGGGATCAAGATCCTCTGCTGTATAGCAGAGGTGTTGTACAAACATTTAGCGACAAAAGATTGTCATTCAAAGTGTTTTGTCGCTGTTACTAAAATTAATAGTGACAATTTTTTGTCACTAAAAAATATTTAGCGACATTTTGTGGGTACAGCACCTCTGCTGTACAGCAGAAGATCTTGATCCCACGGGTTGGTATCAAAGCATAGGCATATGATCCTGTAGACTAGGCATAGATATTAAGCGTTTACGTGGGCAGAAAAGTGTCGAAGTTACTTGTATCGTGTTGTAAGTCTGATGTGAGTTTGTATGCCTTGCAGGAGATTATGGCTGGAGCGGGATGGATTGATGAGCACGTCATGGGCGGGGACGAGGAGGAGGAAGATTCCAAGGAGGACCCCTGGCCAATTGACGAGGAGCCCGAGGAAATAGATTTGTCGGGACTAGAGGATGGGGAGGAGGAGCAGGAAGAGACTGAACCTAAGGTGCCAGTGGGATTTGTGAAGGTCGGCAACAGTGTTTATCGGGCACATCAGGTGGAATACTTTTGAAAACGAAGGTATATCGAGGTGGTGAGGGAAAGGGTGTATCAGGCGAAGGAGATGCTGGCTGTGGAGGGGCATGAGGTAGAAAAGTTAGAGCGATGTCATCGTGAGGATGTGGCACGAGTGAACAAAAGGGAAGAGTATACCTTTGATGCTGGGAGAAGGGTGGTTTGAATGATACAAGATGGGTTACGAGAAACTCATCTGGCGAGGCCGATGCTGAGGGATCGGTGGGAGATGCTCCTCGATGAGGACTATTGGTACACCGTACTCGCTCACGAACGGAATAGGTTTTCTCCAGTTTAGAACAAGAAGGAAAAGGAGGGAGGGGTAACGTGTAAAAATGTATAAAGTTGACTACTGATGTGTAGGAATGTATAGAGTTGACTGTTGATGTATATGTTTGTATAACGTTAACTATAGGTTGTAACTGTTGTCTGTACTAAATGTATGTTGTATAAATGAAATATTGTACTTACGAGTGTAGAAGATGTTATAGTTAAGAATGTTAATTGTGTTTATGTCAGGAATGGCTTGTCAATTACAGAAGCATATTGTGTTTATGTGTTTATGTCAGGAACCGGGTGATACCCCTAGTGGAGGAAGCTCCTAACTTAAGAAGGCCATCTACGGAAGCATCTTAGGCATGTGCCGAGGGCGAGAATGGGGAACATGTAAAAGCTAAAGTGGAAAATAATAATAGAGGGGATTTAAGAAGAGAACTTGTTCAGCAAAGAGATGCGTTATCCGCATCTCTTTGCTGAACAAGGTTTGTCTTAATTTCGAGGGCGAAATTTATTTAAGGGGGGGAGGGTGTGATACCCAGAACGTATCGAAAAATTATTTAACACTAAGTTGATTAATTAACAGGAATTATTTTTTCGAGTAATGTCATATGGGCGTTAATTACGTGGCGGGAAGTGACAAGAGATGTCTGTAATACCCCGAAAATTTTCTTTTCCTTGTGCGAAATTAGTATTTTTGAATAAATAAGTTTGTGGTCCTTTTGACAATATTGAGAAAATGGTTTGTGGTTGTTTCTGAAATTTTTGGTCGAATGAAAAGTGAATGTAATACCCCAAAACTTTTCTTTTCCTTGTGCGAAATTAGTATTTTTGAATAAATAAGTTTGTGGTCTTTTTGATAATATTAAGAAAAATGGTTTGTGGTTGTTTCTGAAATTTTTGGTCAAATGAAAAGTGGTTTCATTCGAATCAAAATGAAGGGAAATTTTGTTTTGGAGTCCCTGAAGTTTTTGGTAGACTTAAAAGTATCAAGTCGAATGAAAACTAGTTTTCGGTAGAATGAAAATAGTTTTCAAATCAAAATGGGTTTTGCTTCAAATAAAAAGATTTTGTGAGAGAAAATTTTCTTTTCCTTGTGCGAAATTAGTATTTTTGAATAAATAAGTTTGTGGTCTTTTTGATAATATTGAGAAAATGGATTAGGTTGTTTCTGAAATTTTCGGTAGAATGAAAAGTGGTTTCATTCGAATCAAAATGAAGGAAAATGGTGTTTTGGAGTTTCTGGAGTTTTTGGTCGACTTAAAACTTCTAAGTTGAATGAAAACTAGTTTTCGGTCAAATGAAATAGTTTGGCTTCAAATGAAAATGGGTTTTTCTCCGAATAACAAGATTTTGTGTGAAAAAAATAGTTTAGTCGACTGAATAGTACTTTTGGTCGACTAAATAGTACTTTTAAGTCAAATTAAAAAAAATTTGGTCAAATTAAAAGAATTTTCATTAAAGGTGTTTTCAGTCGACTCGAAGGTGTTTTCGGTCAATGAAACCTCAAGATTTTGGGAAAGGCATTTTCACGGCTGAAGGATTGAGTCGACCGAAAACTATTTTCGGTCAAATGCAAACTTGATTTTTTTGTCCCATATAAATAGTGTTTTATTTCATTCCTAACCCTTTTGGGTTCTCTGTTTCTTTTCTTCTCCTTTGTGCGAGAGAGAGAGAGAGAGAGGAATAGAGAAGAAAGCTTGGAAAGTTTGGAAGCTCTAAGGAGGAGCTTAAGGATTTGTGGCTCTCAAAAAGCTTGATTAAGGTAAGGGTTTACTTTCAAAATTTTGAATCAGCGATGGACCAATCACTCATGTGAGTCTTTAGTTTCTTTTTAAAATTCTGAACTTATTCGAATTGAGTTAAGTGACATTCTTTTCCCTTTGTGTTGACCATGGTTATGAATAATTCGTTTTCAATGTTATGATTTGGGAAAATCATATTTTCGTCGAATTTGTTTGACTTCCGAATTTTGACATATCGATATCGTTCGTTTCAGTGATTGATGTTCGTCATTATTTTGTGAACTCCACTCAATGTTTGACAAGTCCGTTATTTGATAACATTATTTTGAAGCCTTTGAATATGGTTTGACATGTCCGATATTTGATAACGGTTATTATGAGATTTTTGTTTTCTGTAATTTTATGAGCCATGTCACAGTGTATGTGACCTATTTCCGACTTATCGCGTGGAGTGAAACGTGGGCTAGCTCAGGGAGTTGAGCTATAGATCGCGATCTTACTTTCTGAACCTGCCTCATGTCAGGAATGACGTATGTGACCACTTTCTGAATGGCTCTGAAATATCTGTCTCTGTACTCAGATATATTTTGACATTTGATATTTGATTTGATAGTGTCTGTCTCTGTACTCAGATATATTTTGACTTGGATATTTGGTCTGACCTCTGTTCAGTCGAAACTGATGTGCCTTTGAAATATTGTCTTTCAGATATGATTTGACATTTGAAATTTGATTTGATGTCCATTCCGTTGAAACTTTTTGTGTCTGACTTTGTATTCAGAAATGTTTTGACATTCGAAATCTGGTCCTTTGAGCGACCTTACTGGGCATTTGACTTATTCCCTTATTGTTTTTGCTTTCAGGTGATTAGTAGGTGGGATTTTGGAATTGAAGGGCTAGCTGTGTGGCCAAGGGTTAGCTGTCTTTCCCAAAATCTTGAGATTTTTATTTGACCGAAAACACCCTTAAGTCGACCGAAAACTCCTTTAAGTCTACCGAAAACACCTTTAAGTCAACCGAAAACTCCTTTAATGAAAATACATTTTATTCGATCAAAGAAAATTTAATTCGACTAAAAAGTACTATTCAGTCGACTAAAAGTACTGTTAAAATTTTATTTTATTTTTCAGTATTAGTTTTCAGTCGACTTAAAACTTCAGAAACTCATCTTCTCTCACAAAATCTTTTTATTCGAAGCAAAACCCATTTTCATTTGAAGGCAAACTATTTTCATTCTACCAAAAACTTCAGAGACTCCAAAACATCATTTTCCTTTATTTTGATAATGAAACCACTTTTCATTCGACCGAAAATTTCATAAACAACCACAAACCATTTTCTCAATATTATCAAAAAGACGACAAACTTATTTATTCAAAAATACTAATTTCTCACAAGGAAAAGAAAATTTTTGGGGTATTACAAAAAGTCCTTTGAAAAACTATCGGGAGATTTACCAAAATACCCTTATCTAGGTGGCAATTTACAGAAATGCCCCCACGAGGGTTCCTGGTACCAAACAAATCTCAAAAGCACTTAAAAACGTTATTTTTATCCTCCCGAGTCATTCTCTAGCTAAAAAGGGTTTTATAAAATTTTCGCTCGAAAATCCTGAACCAGTATCCTGACCGAGTGCTTAAAAGTCTATTCGGCCAAAAATAGTAAACGACTTTGGAATGACTCAAAATCTTGGGAAAAGAAACTTCTCAACATCCTAAGGTTCCCATAAAAGTTTCGTGCAAAATCGCGCTAGTTTGATATTTTAAATTACACTATAAAGTCTCATAGTTCCCCATATCAGTCAACCCCTTTTCCAATCCACGAAAAAATCTGAAATTTTTCCCCGATGTAGATCTCCTAAAAATACATGAGTTACTTTTTTTGTACTTTGTCTAAATCTAGCTCTAGCTATTTTTTTATAATTCGTGAAAAAAACTGTTTAAATAAATTTCCATTTTTAGCGATGAAAACGACTACTATTCAAATTACACACACTGTTACACCATTTTCACACCCACAATGTCTTCTTCCTTCCTCCACTCACTGTCGAAACCCATCACACACACACACACACACACACACACACACACACAGCTCACAAACACACCCTTAATCACTTTCTAACCTCTATGCCTAACCTAAATTCATTCTAACACCACCTTTCACACAATCAAACATATATACATCACAATCACACACACATGGGCACCCACGGATCAAGAACACACACTCACGCACCCCATGGCACACATTGAAACACACTCTGCCACCCATGAATTCACCCACCTACACCTAAATTTCATAACCTAGCTCATCTAAAACACACAAAATCACACACTTACACACACCCGAACTGCACACACTTAAGAACACCCACCTGCTTTCGGCAACACCACCCAGCACTTCTATAGCCCCAATTCTCTCATTAGCCTAACCAACACCACTCATACTTAACATACACACAGTTACCCACACCACCCAAGCTCCCATGCCCACATATGCTGCAAACACACACGCACACGGCTGCAAGATACACACACTAACTCACACGCACAGACGCACAGTCACATCCTCATCCCATACCACCCAGCAACCCGTCCAAACTTCATCACCTTCCCTCCTATACCATGCGCACAAAGAATACACACACGCAATCACCCAACGCACACATAGACACACTGAACACACAGTCCAACACACACATACTGAAATGGGTAAAGAGATTAACCTTTGCAATTCTCACAATTTCTTCCTTTCACCGTTTACCCGAGCTTTGTTCTCTCTCTGGCTCTCTGTTTCTATTTCTTCTTCTCTGTTCTTTGTTTTTTTTTGTTTTCTTTTCCCTCTTCTTTGTTCACCCGAAAATTCAACCCATCCATTATTTAATTTTTTACATTCACTTAGTCACCACCCTAGCATGAGGTGGCAACCGGTAAGAAATTCTCCTTGAATAGTTGGCATCTAGGCATGCTTTTCAAAATTTATGAATTGACCCCCAATGGTTTCATATTTATAAAATGACCCCTAAAATTTATGTAATTACCTTTTTGCCCCCTAGATTAGGAAAATTCCACTTTGACCCAAAGCTACACTAACACCGTAATACCCCAAAAATTTTCTTTTCCTTGTGCAAAATTAGTTTTTTTTGAATAAATAAGTTTATGGTCTTTTTGATAATATTGAAAAAATGGTTTGTGATTGTTTCTGAAATTTTCGATTGAATAAAAATTTCATTCGAATCAAAATGAAGGAAAATGGTGTTTTCGAGTCTGAAGTTTTTGGTCGACTTAAAATTATCAAGTCGAATGAAAACTAGTTTTCGGTCGAACGAAAAATAGTTTGGCTTCGAATGAAAATGGGTTTTCCTTCGAATAAAAAGATTTTGTGAGAGAAAATGAGTTAATGAAGTTTTAAGCCAACTGAAAAAAAAAAATAACAGCACTTTTAGTCGACTGAATAGTGCTTTTTAGTCGAATTAAAAAAAATTGGTCGAATTATTAAATGTATTTTCATTAAAGGAGTTTTCAGTTGACTTATAGGTGTTTTCGGTCGACTTAAAGGTGATTTTCGGTCGAATAAAAGCCTCAAGATTTTGGGAAAGGCAATTTCACGGTTGAAGGATTGAGCCGACCAAAAACTACTTTCGGTCGAATGCAAACTTGATTTTTTTGTCCCATATAAATAGTGTTTTATTTCATTCCTAGCCCTTTTGGGTTCTCAATTTCTTTTCTTCTCCTTTGTGCGAGAGAGGAGAGATAGAGAAGAAAGCTTAGAAAGTTTGGAAGCTCTAAGGAGGAGCTTAAAGATTTGTGGCTCGCAAAAGGCTTGATTAAGGTAAAGGTTTACTTTCGAAAATTTGAATCAGCGATGGACCAATCGCTCATGCCAGTCTTTAGTTTCTTTTTGAAATTTTGAACTTTTTCGAATTGAGTTAAGTGACGTTCTTTTCCCTTTGTTTTGACCATGGTTATGAATAATTCGTTTTCAATGTTATGATTTGGGAAAATCAATTTTTTGTCAAATTTGTTTGACGTCCGAATTTTGACATATGGATATCGTTCGTTTCAGTGATTGATGTTCGTCATTATTTTGTGAACTCCACTTAATGTCTGACAAGTCCGTTATTTGATAACGTTATTTTGAAGCCTTTGAATATGGTTTGACACGTCCAATATTTGATAACGGTTGTTCTGAGATTTTTGTTTTGGGTAATTTTATGAGCCATGTCACAGTGTATGTGAACTATTTCTGACTTACCCATGTGCAGTGAAACGTGGGCTAGCTCATGGGAGTTGAGCTAGAGATCGCGATCTTACTTTCTGAACCGGCCTCATTCAAATGACGTATGTGACCACTTTCTGAATGGCTCTATAGTGTCTGTTTCCATCTTTCAGATATATTTTGCCATTTGACATTTGATATTTGATCAGTGAAATGTTATTAAGAGCGTATTGATATGGCTCCATTGTGATTTTGCACGGGCGTAAATTTTGATTTGAAGATTTTGGAGTATAAATCCTTCTGATTAGTATGAAGATTGATTATTGCTTTTGGTGTACGATTAAAGTTAAGCGTGTCAGTGTTAGGCATTGTACCAAGGCTATGGTTTGATGTGTTATCATAATGGCGCCACGGGAGCCTATCGGTATTGTATTGGTTTCTGATCATTTGAATTTTGATTGGAGTAACTTGATTCAACGTGTTTCATATGTGATGCCAAGGAAAGTGGGTTCACAGTCGACGTGGAGGTTCCACAAGGAATGCAGTCCGAGTCAGATGCCAAGTATGTTGATGTGAGACACAACAAGGGCGGAGCAAGGGCAGAGACCAAGGGCTGCCCAAATAGAGCCTGAGGGTGGCAGTGTTGTGAGGGCGATGGCGCATGATGAATATACGATGACTGTCACAGTCTGATGCTTAGGTCCGGAGTCAGGGTCCTGTATGTTTCTCTCTCTAGGATTTTAGAGTGAGAAGGTGAAAGTGTTTTGAAAATGTCCAACCCTCCAAATGAATTCTCAAGACCTCTATTTATAGAGGTTGAGATGAGGATGTCATCACGCGACAGGTGGCACTCCCCAGGAGTGACGTCAACGAAGGGTCCACAGCTGTAGTGCTCCATGTATTGTCGAATCGCATATTCACTCGGCCAGCCCCGCACAGCGTCGCTCTGTCTGTCTGGAAAGACTGGCTCCCACAACTTCGGTGTGGCCAGAGAACCCCTTGATCTAGCCTCTAATCTAAGCCTTTGCAGAGTCCCGCAGGCCTGGCAGTGGTGGGGAAGACCCGACGCCCAACTGCCAGGCAGACTAGGCGCGATGCCCTCCAAAGACCTGCTCTCGTCTCGGAGTGACCCGAGAGTCATAGTCCATAGGGGTGCCAATGCAAGCCCCAGTGCCAGAGCACATAGGCCAGTCACGAAGATACCCTGGCAGAGATAGTGTCCTGGAGGAGTCGCCTATCTCGCGGGTGAGTCCTTGTGCCGGAGCACTCAGAGCGCATCAAGGTAGCATCCCAGAGGAGCCGTCTACCTGACGGGCTAGGTAGCATCCCGGAGGAGCCGTCTAACTGGCAGAAGGGGAGTTGAAGAGCTCCCTGACGGAGATAGTGTCCCGGAGGAGTCACCTATTCTGTAGGCCGAGGTAGCATCCCAGAGGAGCTGTCTACCTGGCCAGCTGAGGTAGCATCCCGGAGGAGCCATCTACCTGGCGGAAGGGGAGTTGAAGAGCTCCCTGGCGAAGATAGTGTCCCGGAGGAGTCGCCTATCCCCGTTGGAGTCCTTGTACCGGAGCACTCAGAGCTAGTCAAGGTAGCATCCCGGAGGATCCGTCTACCCGACTGGCCGAGGTAGCATCCCGGAGGAGCTGTCTACCTGGTGGAAGAGGAGTTGAAGAACTCCCTGGCGAAGATAGTATCCCGGAGGAGTCGCCTATCCCTGTAGTGAGTCCTTGTGTCAGAGCACTTAGAGCGCGTCAAGGTAGCATCCCAGAGGAGCCATATACCTGACCGACCAGGTAGCATCCCCGAGGAGCCGTCTACTTGGTGGAAGGGGAGTTGAAAAGCTCCCTGGCGGAGATAGTGTCTCGGAGGAGTCGCCTATTCCGTAGGCCGAGGTAACATCCCGGAGGAGCTTGTCTACCTGGCGAAGGGGAGTTTAAGAACTCCCTGGCGGAGATAGTGTCCCGGAGGAGTCGCCTATCCCCGTAGTGAGTCCTTGTGCCGGAGCACTCGGAGCGTGTTAAGGTAGCATCCCGAAGGATCCGTCTACCCGACTGGCAGAGGTAGTATCCTGGAGGAGCCGTCTACCTGGCGGAAGGGGAGTTGAAGAGCTCCCTGACAAAGATAGTATCCCGAAAGAGTCGCCTATCCCAGCGGTGAGTCCTTGTGCCGGAGCACTCGGAGCAAGTCAAGGTAGCATCCCGAAGGAGCCGTCTACCCAACTGGCCGAGGTAGCATCCCGGAGGAGCCGTCTTCCTGGCAGAAGGGGAGTTTAAGAGCTCCCTGGCAGATATAGTGTCCTGGAGGAGTCGCTTATCCCCGCATGTTGTTGCACACTCCGGAGAGTGGGTCGAAGCAAATTCCATGACCAAGGCAAGGTGCGCATGGTGTGGTGAGAGGATGGACCAATGCAAGGAGCATGGTAGTGTGACAGAGAGCCAGGGGCGCGACTGTGTCAGTGGCGCGGCGCATGGGTGCGGTGGAGTGAGTAAGGTGTCGGGGGCACATCTGTGTTAGTGGCATGGCGTATGGGCTCGACGGAGTGCGTGTAACATCCCGATATTTTTCGGATCTAATTAGAAATTTTAGCGGCGAATAGAAATTTTAGTTAGCATCGATATTTTTTTTAATTGCAACTTTTAGTGACAATTAAATTTCTTTTAGCATTGATGTACTAAGTAACGACTTTTAGTGGCGGCTAGTGTAGTAGGGTTATTCTACGAAAACCATTAAAAAGTTTTAGTGCCAAAACTATAGTAAATAATCGATTTAGACCTATTTGCAATAATATAAAGTTGTGGGTACAAATTTGAACACTTAACAAAAATTAGGGAAGGTTTTGGTAAGTGCCCATTTTAGGGTTTTATATATATAAACCCACATGCTAGGGCAGCCGTCCAAGGCTCATATTCAGCCCTTCAGATCCACCTTCGAGGAAGAGAGAGAGAGAGAATCAGAGAGATAAAGGAAGGACGGGACAAGGGTTCTCCGGCGATCAAATTTTTCGGTATGTTTTTTTTTTTTGTTTTAGCCTTTCTCTTCATATATGTATATGTATATAGAATGGGTTACGACTGTGCGGGGGAGAAGGGGCTGCCGGGGGTTGGAATTTGTGTATGATTTATGGGTTTGTAGGTTAGAAAGAAGGGCTGCATGAGGGGTAAATTGCAGTGTATGAGAGTGAGTGTTTGGGTGTGTAACCTTGTGAGAGCGGCTGTGAAGAGGCAACCATAAAGACTGCCACAAGCTGGGGGAATTTGGAGTGACTATGTGATTGAGTGTAAGGGAAGGGGGAGCCGTGAGGTAGTGGGAAGTGGTGCGGTTTGGATCTAATAGAGTATACATAACCTGTGCGCAAATGTGCGGAGCAATGGATTTTTAGAGTAAGAGGGAGATGTTTTGTAGCTGAGTGTTTATATGTGTGCGCATGCCTTTGTGTGGGAGTCAAATGAAAATAGAGAGAGACCCTAGTGAGATGGGAAGTGAAAAGGGGCTGCTGTAGTTTGCATAAATTACAGTGAGTCACGAGGGTGATGGAACGGGTTCAAGGTTGCCTTGGCCGTGTGTTTTTTTTATGGGTGCTTGTGTGATGTGTATATGTAAAGATATATTATGTATGTGAGGTGAGGGAGTGCATGATATGTGGGTAAGTGTAATGGGAAAGAAAAGAGAAGAAGGAAAGAGACCCACTGCTGTAGTGGGTGTGAAATGGAAAGTAAGGTGCAAGGTGAGTGGTGTCTTTATATATATTTCGGGTATGTGTTGTGCTACATAGGTATATATATGTGTAATGCAGGTGATGGAGGGGGGCAGCATAAACAGCCATAAAATGGGTGGTGTATGTATGTATTTTTGATCTGTAAGTATTTATGTGTGCAAATGATAAGTATTGGATGTGTTTGAGTTCTGTAGTGTGTTTGTAATGGGTATGGTGACTGGTGTGGTACGGTTGCATTACAGAGAAGAGACAAGGAGGTGGTGCATTACAGGGAAGTGGGTTCATGGAGAAAAGGGTGTGTGTGCGTGTAACCTGTGAGTGTGTGTGTATTAATGGGCATGGTGGGTGAGTGGAACAAGAAGAAAAGAATAGGAAGGAGGGCTGTCGTGAGTGGACCTGTGTGTGTGAGTTTTTGGTCAGTAGGTAGAGAATAAAAGGAAGAAGAAGAAGAAGAGGAGAAGTACGAAACGGGTAATTTGAGTTAGCGTTAGGATCGACATGTGCATAGACTAGCGTACGGTTATTGTTAGTAGGTAGAACTTTACAGTATAATACGTTAGACTATATTAGAATTTATGGCAAAATTTTATAATTTTCTGAAATCGTATGTATTTTTAATAATTTCTATAGTTTCAGATTTGTGAAATTCTTTTGGAACCATTAAACCCTGAAAATGTTCGAAGAAAAGTTATCGCATTCGTTTTAGCAAAATGAATATTTGAAAAATAGTTTAATGCCTTTTAATTTCTGATTTATATTTTTATACTTTTTATACATATTTAAAAGTTAATATAAAAATTATGGGACTTAGTTTGCAGCTGGAAGTATTTTTGGCAATTTATGAGATTTTATTGTATTTAAAGAAATTATTTTAATTCGAAAATATTCAAAATTGCAGAAAATTCATATTTTGACTCTTATTAATGTTTTAAGCTATAAAAGTATTTTATTGAAATTTATTATAAATTTTGGATTATAGTTACGTGTTAAGTAGCGTACAGGATTTCCGGTTAGCTATGTTGGTCGTGTGTGGAATACGTTTCGAGTCGCGTGATTTTGGGATTAGAAGTAGGCACGTGGTGGGTAGTCGATATTAGGATTTCTAGTATATTAGACATAAATTGTGTTCTAACAATTAAATTATAAATTTAGGTTGATTCAGAGAATACTGATCGAGGTTGGTAGCATCGCTTAGCTTGGACCGAGGTAAGGAATTCTATCCGAACCCTGTCTCATTATTCTGTTTTCAAATGCTTATAAAATATTTTTACAAACTACATTAAATGTTCATTTTTATGATTGATATAGAAGTGTTTTCAAATTACCCATGAAACCCTAATTTGAGCCGTATAGCGATCGTTTGGAATTCATGTTTTAATCTCATATGTTTATTGATCTGATCATTATAAAATATTTTGAGTTGTACTTATCTCTTTTCATGCTCATCTGTTTATTGAATTCGATAATCGAAAAGCATTTTCAATTGTAGTTTGCTTCTTTCCAATGTTGACATGAGTTAGTAACTTGGGAGCCATAAGGATGGTCTGTATTGTTGGCGTTATAAGGATGGTCTGTTGGATGGGTTTAACTAGTACCTAGATGGACTAGTCAGTGTACATATGCATATGTAAAGCGTATCGAGCACTGCCGGGGTGGCTTTGCTTCTGTACTGCTCATGTTCAATGTTTCCTGTTTATGTTTTATTGCACTTGAACTGTTTTAAATAGTATCCATTCATGCTTTATTATATCCGAAGTGTTTCAAATGACTATTATTTAAGAGATTGAGTTGAATACTCATCTCTATGTTTATATCGTATTGTAGTGATTTCATCGAAAGCAAAATCCCTCAAAAAGTTATTATTGGACTTGAACGTAAAATCATTCGTTTTGTCAATATTTGTCGAAACGCTTGAAAATACTCTGCAAAAGTTTTATATGAAAAAAAATCGTCCGAATCGTTTTGTTATTTTTAAATCTTTGTGCGACCTTACTGGGCTCTCAAAAGCTCACTCCCCCTTGACTTCCTTTCTGCAGGTGACCGCCAGCATTAGGTTACCTGAATAGGGATTAGAGCCGAGGAAGCGAAAGTGAAGGAAATAGATTTTGGTATTCATCATTAGAACCCCTGCGTGGGTAAACATTATTGTTTAAATTTTTAAGACCTAGTTTGATACTTCAAATGGTCTACTAAGATTTAAATTTTATGGTTTAGTTGCTCTGACAGTTGTGGTATTTTGAGGTAGAGGATATTATTGTCTTAATGAATTGATCGAGCGAGTGTATAACGTTCTGGAAAATTCCGGGATGTTACAGTGCGTATGGTTCCAAGGGCACTATAATGTGACAGGGAGCTAGGGGCGCCACTGTGTTAGTGGTGAGGTGCATGAGCGCGGCGGAGTAAGTATGATGTCTAGGGCACAGTATGACGTCCGGGCAACGGGAGTCGCGGAGTGACGTCTGGGCGACGGGGTCGCGGAGTGAGTTTCGGGCGACGGGGGTCGCGGAGTGATGTCCGGGCGACGGGGGTCGCGGAGTGACGTCCGGGCCCTTGAAGTGTAGTGAAGATGCTAAGTATGGAAGCCAAAGGCCAACCCTTTGGGGGAAGGCCAAGGCCAACCCCAGAGGAAGGCCGAGGCCGACCCAAGTGGGAGGCTAAGGCCGAGGTCGACCCCAAGCGATATGCCAAGGTCGAGGCCATCCCCAAGGGGAAGGCCAAGACCGAGGCCTACCCCAAGGGGAAGGCCAAGGCCGAGGCCGACCCCAAGGGGGAGGCCAAGGCCGACTTCCTTCGGTTGATGCCAAGGTGCGCCGACGGGAGAAGGATGAAGTGCGACGGTCAGAGCGTGATGAGCAATCGCGCAAGGATCAGTTTCTTGGTGAGAAGTCACATAGAAAAAGTGAGAAGTCCACGTGACTTGAGCGTGCACGTATTGACCGGTTGGAGGCGTTGAATGTTGCCTGTTGCTTGTGCGGATGTGTTATGCGAAATAGGACCCCAAGTGGGCCTTTGGGTGCGACCAGAATAGGTTGGGAACAATATGTTGGCCAAGTATAAATACTTTGAGAAGCAATCTGAATATATTTTGGAGTGGTGATGACAATGATAGTTAAAACTTAAGTTTGAATTTTGTAAAACACGTCAGATGGGATGTGAAATTGCCTAGTACTTGGGACACATCAGGCTTGAAGTTAAGCGTGTTATCTGGATTTTTGTAAAGTATATGGTTTGGTATATTATCAGAGTAGCGCAGTGGAAGCGTTACGTATTGGGGATTGATTTCATTTATTGAAATTTTGAATACTGTAATTGTAGCTCATTCCATTTTGTAGGCTAGTTAAGCCATTTATGTTTCGAATTTAGGATTTCAGTTATAGTATGAGTAATGTTTTGACTTGTGTTGGGAAGCGAGAAGCTACTTTTGATAATTAAGAATCGTTTTAAATTTCGAGGACAGAATTTTTTTAAGGAGGGGAGAATGTAATATCCCAAAAATTTCTTTTCCATGTGCCAAATTAGTATTTTTGAATAAATATGTTTGTGGTCTTTTTGATAATATTGAGAAAATGGTTTGTGGTTTTTTCTGAAATTTTCAGTCGAATGAAAAGTGGTTTCATTTGAATCAAAATGAAGGGAAATGGTGTTTTGAAGTCTCTGAAGTTTTTGGTCGACTTAAAAGTATCAAGTTGAATGAAAACTAGTTTTCAGTCAAATGAAAATAGTTTGGCTTCGAATGAAAATGGGTTTTGCTTCAAATAAAAAGATTTTGTGAGAGAAAATGAGTTTATGAAGTTTTAAGTCGACTGAAAACTAATTATGAAAAAAGAAAAAAAAATGAACAATACTTTTAGTCGACTGAATAATACTTTTTAGTAGAATTAAATTTTTTTGGTCGAATTAAATGTATTTTCATTAAAGGAGTTTTTGGTCGACTTATAGGTGTTTTCGGTCGACATAAAGAAGTTTTTGGTCGACTTAAAAGAGTTTTCGATCGACTTAAGAGAGTTTTCGGTCAAATAAAAACCTCAAGATTTTGGAAAAGGCAATTTCACGAGTGAAGGATTGAGTCGATCGAAAACTATTTTCGGTCGAATGCAAACTTGATTTTTTTGTCCCATATAAATAGTGTTTTATTTCATTCCTAGCCCTTTTGGGTTCTCAATTTCTTTTCTTCTCCTTTTGTGTGTGTGTGTGTGTGTGTGAGAGAGAGAGAGAGAGAGAGAGAGAGAGAGAGAGAAGAAGGCTTGGAAAGTTTGGAAGCTCAAAGGAGGAGCTTAAAGATTTGTGGCTCACAAAAGGCTTGATTAAGGTAAGGGTTTACTTTCGAAAATTTGAATCAGCGATGGACCAATCGCTCATGCGAGTCTTTAGTTTCTTTTTGAAATTCTGAACTTTTTTCAAATTGAGTTAAGTGACGTTCTTTTCCCTTTGTTTTGACCATGGTTATGAATAATTCGTTTTCAATGTTATGATTTGGGAAAATCAAATTTTCGTCGAATTTGTTTGACTTCCGAATTTTGACATATTGATATCCTTCGTTTTTGTGAACTCCACTTAATGTCTGACAAGTCCGATATTTGATAATTATTTTGAAGCCTTTGAATATGGTTTGACATGTCCGATATTTGATAACGGTTGTTCTGAGATTTTTGTTTTGGGTAATTTTATGAGCCATATCACAGTGTAGGTGACCTATTTCCGACTTACCCACGTGGAGTGAAACGTGGGCTAGCTCAAGAGAGTTGAGCTAGAGATCGCGATCTTACTTTCTGAACCGGCCTCATATGTCAGGAATGACGTATGTGACCACTTTCTGAATGGCTCTCTAGTGTCTGTTTCCGTACTCAGATATATTTTGACATTTGGTCTGGCAGTGTCTGTTTCCGTACTCAGATATATTTTGACATTTGATATTTGATCTTATAGTGTCTGTCTCCGTACTCAGATATATTTTGACATTGGATATTTGATATGACCTCTGTTCAGTCGAAATTGGTGTGCCTTTGAAATATTGTCTTTCAGATACAATTTGACATTTGAAAATTGATTTGGTGTCCATTCCGTTGAAACTTTTGTGTCTGACTTTGTATTCAAAAATGTTTTGATATTCAAAATCTGGGTTGATTATCAGTTCCGTTGTAAAATTTTGTGCTTCTGAAATTTCATTTCTCAGATGTTTTTATTTCTGATTGATTGGTCCTTTGATCGACCCTACTGGGCATTTGGCTTATTCCCTTATTGTTTTTTGCTTTCAGGTGATTAGTAGGTGGAATTTTGGATTTGAAGGGCTAGCTATGTGACCAAGGGTTAGCTGCCTTATTTCAGAGTTAGTATTGACATTTAAATGTAACAACTAAGATAAGTTGGTATCATTTAGGTTTTGTTTTGAAACTCCGTGTTGGAGAAATTTTTGGATTGTATAAAAGCTTTGAGCCCCTATGTCAGATATTGATGCATTTTGGGAATTATTAGTGCATGCTCTGATTTACCGTTTGGGAGACTTGTGACAATTATAGGGCTTTTTTTTTATTTCGGCTTTTTCGGCGTTAATGCTCCGTATTTAAATTTTGGGGCGTTACACTTTTAGTCCAGAAAAGGGTTGTAAAACACCGTAAAGGGTTGTTTGAATTTGATTTGAGGTGATGGGAGTGATAGTGAATCTCGGAGGCATTTTGGTAATTTGCCACTAGACGGGGGGATATTTTGGGTAATTTTACTGCACAAACTCCGAACTTCGCGAATGCTTTAATTGAGCATTCTAGAATAATAAGAAGCGGGGAATGGGATGAAAATCCCTAATGAAGGATATCAGCACTAATGCGGTGCTCAGCTAGGTTAAAGACCTAGCTGTTGGGTCGAAGTAACCGACCGCTGTAGAACACGGTAAATAACTGATAAAATGACAGTTGAATAATTTTGTATTATGATGGTTAGTGGATAACGAGTAAAGTCTTATTTGATTAGGTGACCCTGCTCACAGCGGTTTGAAATTATTAAGCTTGTCGGCTAAAAGCCAGCCAGGTAAGGATAGAATGGTTCTTTGTATGCTATGAATTTGCTCCTCGTAGCATATGCCTCATTGATGATGTGAAGTATGATGAATGTTTTCTGATGAATATGAGGTATCGGTGGTTGTTGTGTTGGTACCTCTCGTGTCTTGAAATGTTGTTGTGGTTTTCGACTAGCTTGTTCCCTACTCTACTCTGTGTGCGTTATTACTAATTCCAAGTTACTTGTTGATCCCCGGTCGCGTGTATGACCGGAATTTCTTGTTGAGTGGTTTGTTGATCGAGGACATAAGGTGGACCCTGTTCCCTTAGTCCGTCCAGTTGTAATGTGTGTGCTTTCGCGATATCGTGGTTTGGGGACGAACACTCTTCATGAGTTCCCTTGTTGTGCTTGATGTCTCCTTTATTTGTTTGAGACTGAGATGAACATCCCAGAGTACGAGACATTATGTGAAAGGAGGGCCAGTGAAACGTGATCACCGACAAACAGGAGGTAGGCGCGCAGTTCGAGTTAGTCGTGCCAGTTGAGTCCTGTCAGTCAGGTTGGTGTCTACATTGCATTTGACTTTACTATAATATTGTGATTTTAATGGCTTGTATTTTATTGATGTTTAACTTGGCGATTTGGAGTTCACGTGCATTGTAGTCGGTCAGTCCAGTTCATTAAATGTGGTAATAATTTTGTTCTGTTGGGCCTTAAAGCTGCTTAGTCTGGCTAAAAGAAAAAGAAACATGCTGCTAGATTCGTTGAATTGATGTTGTGACGTCCTTTGGAATTCTAAATTCTTGTTATCGTTGAGATTGATTATTCTTGCTCCCAGGGCTATTACGTCGTTGTCTGTGTTGCTCCTCGTATTATCTTTACTGGGCGATTTGTGCTCATTCCTCACCTGTAATGTTTCAGGCAGTCAGGGCAAAGTAGGGGAAACTTCGAGGAAAGGGAAGGAGAAGGCGCTTAATTAGTGGACCGAAAAGTAAGACGGCAATATGCGTATTTTTGGGAACTAGATATTTTGTGTAAATATTTCCGTTGTGCTCATGTTAAGCTTTACGATGAAATTTTTTGTATGGATGGCTTTTTGTGAAACCTTATGTATATTCAAGGATGTTTCTAGAATTGCTCTGTATCGATAGGATTTATAATGCAGTCATGACTGACAACCCAGCTCTGGTGATGTCACTTGGGTTGTGTCACACACTCTGACCCCTGTAATTTTAGAAAAATATAATTTTATGCACCATAATACTTTGTCACATACAATATAAACTATAAAGTTATTTCAGGATATAATTGCCACTTACAAAGATACTACTTTTGGTCCTTGAATGTATGCCCGCCATGCTTCTGCTGATGCCTTTTGATATCCAAGCTTTTCACCAAAAGGACACACAGCTCGTTGCCTTACATTTCTCAAATTTGGATAATGGCTATTATCAAACACTCTCAAGCTTCCAGGATATTGGTTTGAAAATTTGAAGTAGAAGACGTCATACTAAAATCAATACCTCTTTATTTATACTGGAAAGGAAATATTACATAAGAGCAATAGAAAGGAAGGGTTCCTTCTATTATTGCACATTCTAAAACTTAGCACACTTCACACTCTCTCAGACTTCCTCTACCTTTTAACTCTTACTTCGACCCATTTTATAGATGAAAGGATCAGGCACATAGGGTTCTTCAACAGTGAAAATCCTCTATTATTTTCTGTAGGGCATTTTCTTTTTTGCTATGGTAGACAACTTTATTCTCTTCTCCACTTGGCTTTGTCATTTTTCGCTGGCCATTATGTCCATTTCTATCATGGCTATCCTGTGGTCCCGCACCTTCTTGTACAGCTCAAAAGTTTGGCTAGGTAGATCAGGTTCTTCTTCTCCTTAGTTGTTGAACTGTTCATAGAGTCTGATGACCTGATATTGACCTTGTTTGGAAGGCTTTGTGGATGCTTTACACCACTTCAGGATTACTATCCTTCGTCTATTACAAAAACATGCTTATATGGGATCGGCTACCATGGTTTCAATGGTTGCATGGACACAACTGATTCTTTTGATCTTGTCTTTCTCCAGATAATATGTGTTCCATAGTTCATCCTTGTGTGGTTGGTAGAAATTCATTAACTTTTTATTAGCGAATCGATAAATGAACCAAATCTGGTATGATTGGTAGAATTTGATTTTGCTTCTTTCTACCAGTGTTGACAGTATTTGGACTGTGATAATCTGTCGACTAAATCCCATAACTCCAAGAGCATATCTAACTATAGCTGGGAGACTATCGATGAGTTGATAATCATCTCAATTTATTTCGAATGTGTCTACGAGTCCATGTTTAATCCATTTAAGATCAACTTTGTCTGATGGTAATGTGAGGCTTGGCCATCCATAATCTCAATTCAAGAACGCCTTCATTTCTGGTTTGTGAAGGATTTTTTGTGTTCATTATCCTTCCTGGCTAGTTCTTTTATTTTTGTAGTGATATCAGTTGGAAGCAGTGATTCTAGTTCTTCTAGCAATCGAATTCTTTCTTCCTTGTCTTGTAGGACTATCATTCCTTCTTTATTGTTTTTATGAAGCCTTTCTTCTAAGTGCTTAACATAATCAGTTAATTGACCGAGGGTTCTTCGTAACTCTTTTCGGTAATTTTCCCTCATATAATGCCAGACATTTTGAAATTTTTTTTTACTCTCTTCACATAACCCTGGATTGTAAAACATTTTTGTTTTATTATCATTGGTTTATGTTATGGTAGCATTTTGCTTTGGAGATTTTTTATCTTAGTCAGTTGCCACTTTTCTTTTTAAATCCTTGTTGTTAGGATAGTAATTTTTTATTTTCTTGCCCATTTGTTTAGGGCGCCTTGTTGTCGAGGTTTCAGCCTTACTCTCTTTATTCCAAAACTTATGCATTGGTTTTGAACGCTTAGTTTTGTACCGTCATGTTTTAGGGCTTTCGAGTTAGTAGTTCCAAACATCTTCTTTCTCTACTGGGGGAGGATTTGTGAATGACAAAGAACTGTCATCTTTCATTTTAGGGTAAATAACGTAGTAGTCGAATTTCCCTGATGGTTCTCCCAGTAAGCCGACTTCAGGATCTTCTGCTTCATACCTTTCCTTTAAGGCCTTTTGAGTAGTCTTTTTTGGGGTAACAACAACTCCCTGTATCATAAAGCATAATTCCCTGGTTAGGCTATCTGCAAGTGCATTTTTGGCTGATGAGATGTATTCTACATCAAAAGTATAATAATTGAACCATTGTTGCCATCGATAAAGCCTTGTTTGACTAACATCTCTTAGGTCTCTTTTAAGGAAAGCTTTAAAACACCTATTATCTGTTCTGATAAGAAAGTGTTCTGAAACTAGAAATATGCAAAAAGATTTTATGCCACGTTTTGTAGCTAAAAACTCTTTTGTGTTTATGTGATACAGAGTTTCTGCATCTTTAAAGGTTCCACTCCAGTATCCACACAGCTGTTCTTCAGCTTGATCAGGGGGTATTGCTTTTAATACAGCACCCCAACAATTTTTAGAAGCGTCAGTTTCTACAACTAATTGTCTCCTTGTTTAGGCAAGCTTAATTTTGGTAGATTTTTAACCTGACTTTTTATCCACAGAACATTTTGGGTATCTTCATCTTCCCATATCCATTTTCCTTTTCTAAGATTTTTACTTAAGGCTTCTATTAGGTTTGATAAATTCGAGATGAATTTCCTCGCGTAATTTAACAACCCAATAAATCTTTGAAGCTGTTTTACATCATTGATTTGTTCTAGAAATAGCTTAATTTTTCAGCTATATGATCTTGAAGGACAATTTTTCTACTATCTTCTATTCTTAATCCTAGAAAGTTAATGGTGGTTTGTTCCCATTCACATTTCTTTTGTGATAGTACTAATCCATGGTCAATGAATTCTTGTGCTATCTTTTTTAGATAATTTCTGTGTTCTTCTCTGGTTTTTGAGAATACTAATATGTCATTTATATACACCACAGTAATTTCCATGCTTTCTAAAAATGTTATCCATCCTACTTTGGAATAAAGGTGGAACATTTTTTAATCCGAATGGTAACACCGTCCATTCATAGTGCCCTTGTGGTGCACTAAAGGCAGTTAATGGAATTAATGATTCTTCCATTTTGATTTGCCCATATCTACTTTTTAAGTCAAACTTTGAGAAAAAGTTGGCTAGTGGATTTTGTTTATCAGCATATCTTTGTTTGGAATTTTATAGTCATCTTTGACTGTTGCTGTATTTAAAGCTCTATAGTCTATGACTAATTTTGCTTTTTCTCTTGCCTGTTCTGCATGATTTTTTACCATGAAAGCTGGACTTCCTTGAGGGTCAATGTCGCCCAAGGTTTATCCTTTTCCCATAATTTTAGCGGGTCTTCACTAAAATTATTTTATAACATCTTTTTTATACTATCAAGACTAGAAATTTCTTTTCCTTCTTTGCATTGACAATGTTGATTTATTTCTTTAACCCAACTGTCATCTTCTTAACCTTCTTTGCTAGGTAATTCTTCCTTATTTACTTCTTCTTCAAGTAACCTTTTCCATGAGTCTGTTTTGTTTTCTTCACCATGCTGGGCTGCGTAGAGAGACTCACTCTGAATATGTTTTCGGATTTCTCTAGTTTTTCTGGACGAAAGCCAAATTTACATTTTTTAGAAGCATATTTTAACAATGGAATTTTTTGACGTTGTATCTCAATATGAAATTCTTCCTGAATAAATGGTCGATTTTCAGCTTGTTTGAGGAAAGCATTTCCTATTAGAAAATCGTCATCTATGTCGTCGAATTAGATTAATCGCTCTATAATGAATTGTTTTACATTTATTAGGACCGGAATATGATATGCTTCATATTCTGGTTCCAACTCATTGCCATTTGCCATTCGCATGCTCATGAGTTGATCTGTTTTGATCCATTTTTCAGAGGGTAAAATTCCTGGATTTGCCAAGCAATAAGATGCTCCAGTATCTGCTAAAGCATCTATTTTAAAAGGATGACAACCCTGGAAGTTGAAAATTAATTCTATATAAGAATTGTTTAGACTTACAGCCGTTTATTATTCATTTTTCGGACCTTCTTTTCTTTTTGATAATACTCATAATGTCTTGAATTCCCTTATCAAGCTCATCTCCTATCAAGCCCCTTCCTTTAAGCTTCTTCTTGATAGTGTCATTTACTGATGTTGTGGTCATTACATGTATGGTTTCTACACGTGATGACATACTTCGTCTGATTGGAATGGTAACTGTTTTGTACCCTATGATGTCTTCATCATAACTGTCTTCCTCTTTGATAGCTTCTTCTACCATTTTTTCCTTTCCTTTGCCTTTTGGATTTGTAGACGTGGACGGTATCGAAGAGACAGAATTTCTTCTTGGTTCTTCAAGGATAACAACACCCCAATTTTCTCTAATGTGCATTTGTTCTAGTTGTTTACTAGCGAGTCCTTCTCCTATCACCCATTTTTTAGTCCATGATAGTTGGTTTGAATTTATCTTCCGTGTTTTTATGGCTCGGACATTACTACTTGTTTGTTCAAATAGTTCCACTTTGCTGTTTAGCATTTTACTTTGTGGATTTGTGGTATTTACCACTCTATAGACTAGATATATTGCACTGCAATATTTTTGCAGACTTCTCGTAGTTCAGTCATACCTTGAGTCTGAATTCTCAGTTCTAATGCTTTATTAAGATATGAATCCTTAAAGACATGAAGTAGTTTGGTGTAGTTTTAAACCAAACTGGTCTGTTGTACAAGTTACTTTAGATATCCCCTATTAGGGTTATTTTCAAAAGTTTACCACCGATTATCTGTTAAACAATAGATTATTGGTGTATCTCTGCCATCTATGAATAATGGACAAAGACTAACTTGTATCATACCAATATGAACATAGTGATATCCTTCTCTAAGGATATCACTATGTTCCTTAGACTGTAGCATTGGACGCTGACTTGGACCTTGACTTGGACTGTCGCCTGCCAGCCCTGTTCGTCTCAGCCTTGTCTCCGCAGCACTGCCACTCCTCAAGGCCTGTCTGGGAAGCCTTGCTCTCTGCCCTTACTCCGTCCTTACTGTCTCTCACTGTGTACATCTGCCTTGAAAAGAGGAATGTCTAGTATTCTCTCTTCGGTTTGACTTACCGAGGTTTCTCCTTAAAAAATCTCTACATTCATCTTACTCCAAAATCTGAATATAGAGTTTTTGTATATTTCTCCAACCCTGATTTTAGGCATCTCCCAATGGCTTATAGTAGAGCTGGGAGTTTCTTCCTCAATTGATTCACTTTGACTAATTATGTTATTAGATAAAGGAATCATTTCTTCTTCATGGTCGTAAGTTTCTGACATCATGAAGAGCGTGCCTACGCTTTTCAAAGTTATGTTTAAACTTTTATCATCATCTGATGTTGTTTCATCATCAGATTCGTAGTCGTATTCTGAAATAAGCTCTTTTGCTTCGTCTTCAGAATCTAATTCGTAACCCCACGCTCTTCAGCAAATAAGAAAGATCTTATATTTTGTTTTCTTTTCTTACTTGGGCATTTATTTGCATAATGTCTTTTTTTGCCACATAACCAGCAACAATCACATTCCTCTAGTGCTGCCAAGGAAAGTGGGTTCGTACTACGTGGAGGTGCCACAAGGGACGCAGTCAGTGTCAACTGCCAGATGTACATAGTGAGAGACAGTAAGGACGGAGTAAGGGCAGAGAGCAAGGCTTTCCAGACAGGCCTTGAGGAGTGGCAGTGCTGCGGAGACAAGGCTGAGATGAACAGGGCTGGTAGGCGATAGTCCAAGTCAAGGTCCGAGTCAGGGTCCAATGCTACAGTCTAAAGTTATGTCCAATTTATGTTTCTCTCTCTAGAATCCAAGAGCTCCCAAGTTCTAAATTGAGAAAGTGATTTTGTAAGAAAATGAACAAGCAGTCCCTTTTTGAGTCATAAAGTCCACTATTTATAGGCAAAGGTATGCATGTATCATAAAATGCCACATGTCGTCCCCTGGGAGTGACATGTCATTAGGGGATCAAAATGTCGGTTCTTCGTTGGACCGCCGGTTCCAAAATTTGCACTGCCCTACCTCACATACTATTTCTCTACCTGTCTGAGAAGATTGAAGACACCATGACAGCATGATCAGAGTAAGCCCGTTGCCCTAGCCACCTTAGGCCTTTACTGAATCCCATAAGGTGCGTCGAGAGACGCGTAGAGAACTTGATAGTGGTGAGGGTTGCCCCTATGACCAACTGCTAGACAGACTAGGAGCGATGCCCTCTAAGGACATGCTCCCATCTCAGAGTGACCCGGGGGTCATCGTCCTGGGGGAGCCGATGATCACCGGTAACGTGAGTGGACGTGGTCGCAGCTCAGTGCCTAATGTCATGCAAGTCACCCCAGGCGGCGATAGCTTTACTGTAACCAGCCTATCCCGCTACGAAGGGTCCTCGTGCCAGAGCACTACGAACAGAGCCCCCTGAAATGAAGACGACAATAGATTTGTGGTAACGAGCCTATCCTATGGCTGCGGACGGTCCTCGTGCCAGAGCACTACGAGTAGAGCCCCTCGGAATGAAGACGGTGATATCATTATGGTAACGAGCCTTTCCAGTGGCGGCGATGGCTTTGTGGGAACGAGCCTATCCTGCTACGGAGGGTCCTCGTGCCGGAGCACTACGAGTAGAGCCCCTCTGAATGAAGACGGCAATAGATTTATGGTAATGAGCCTATCCCGTGGTGACTATGGCTATGTGGTAATGAGCCCATCCCACTGCGAAGGGTCCTTGTGCTAGAGCACTATGAGCAGAGCCCCCCAGAGGTGTGTAATATGATTGTGGTGCATGGGCGCGGTGCCTACAGCACGAGACATCAATTATGGTGCATGGGCGCGGTGCCTACAGCACGAGACATTGATTATGCGGCATGGGCATGATGCCAACGGCATGAGGCAATACTTGGTGCCGGGGGCACATGTTATGGAAGTGGCGCACGGGCACAGCGACGAACGTCACAGAGACAATACCTGGTGCTAAAGGCACGCATCATGAGAATGGCGCACGGGCACAACGACGAACGTTGCGGAGCAATAGTCGGTGCAGGGGGCATGTGTCATGAAAGTGGCGCACGGGCACGGCGACAAACGTCATGGAGCAATACTCGATGCCGGGGGCACGTATCATGAAAGGAGCGCACGACCGCGGGGACAAACGACGCCGAGCAATACTTGGTGCCAGGGGCACTGTCATGAAAATGGCGCACAGGCGCTACGACGAATGTCACGGAGCAATACTAGGTGCTGGGAGCATGTGTCATGAAAATGGCACACTGGAGCGGCGACGAACATCGCGGAGCAATACTCAATGCCAGGGGCACGTATCATGAAAGAGGCGCACAGGCGTAGCGAAGACTAATGTGGAGACGCGCACGGCCCCCGCGTGAGTGTTCCAGAGCTGTTACATGAGTCAATGTGTATGTCGTATGATCATAACGCATGCAATCTTTAGTAATGACAAAGTTGGGGTGATGGTACACAGTCGTCGATGATGGGTCATTTGGCAGTAGTGTGCTACTTTGAGTGACGAACGTCACAAGAGCGATGCACGAACGTCAGATGATGAACATCACGAGGTTGGTGTGCGCATGTTAGTGGGCTTCGCAGAAGCACAAAATATGGTTCAGAAAAGTGTGCGCGAAAAAGGGGCAAAGCTGGGACTTTTGGGGAAAAGGCCGACCCCCCTGGAAGGATGAGGCCGACCCCCTGGGGAGGTCGAGGCCAAGGTGTAACGCCCCAACTTAGGGTTATCTCAACTCGGCTAGAGCATTACAACACAACAACTAGTCACAACATCTTTATAATACAACTCATTCTACAACCACTTTGTAATTAAACCATATTGTACAAAACTAAAGAGTTTACATTTACAAAACACACCTAGTAAGCTCTCTGCCAGATCTCAGAGTTGACATACTGCTCTATTCAAGTACAACTTAGTTCACAAATGTACAAGCGTCCCCTTTCCTGTCTTCTCACCATTCCTCACACCTTTTCCTTGCCTTTCTAGGGACCGGCTCCTTGATCTAAAATATTATGGGTAAAAAACCCGTCAGCCCACTGGATCAATAAGTTAATCAAAGACATTTAATGTAACTTTCAACTCAAGAATATTGATAAGGCATGCTATTACAATTCAATCATATTAAGCAGTTCTTAATGTGCACATAACACATATCACATGTTCACACGTAGTTGAGCATCACAAGAGTTTACCATTCCCAAATTCAGTCCCATCAATAGACCACCCTTATGTCACCACACCCAAGATATAATATCACAACCTTTGCCTTGGCCAAAGGCAAAGTAACCGAAAACAATCGAATACCAATACTACCTTGGGTAGCAGTCGGAGAAACAATTGTTCAGCTCATACGATGCACCGCTATTCAAACACAATCAAATCAACCCCCAATCATTGAATGGGGTAACATAATAATAATAATTAACAATATATCAACCACCCCTTACAATGAAGGGATGTAACATGCTCATGTGCATGAAAACATATCATTGCATACATGTGGTTGTTGTATTCTTCATTTACTTGCACTACATAACTTAACTATTAAATATGTAGTCACCTTCATCATGTAACATCATCTTCGTAACATCTTGACCATGTAATATAATCATTTATATTCAGCAAATTAGCTTCCAATATAGAACTTAACAAACATGTCCAAAACCATATTCTAATCATGTCTAGTTTGATATAATTTCATAATTCACACGTATCATAACCTATTTCACGTCTTCCATAACCTCTAATATGTTAAACATGAATAGATTCACTTATGAACAAGTCTCTAATAGGTATTCAGAAATTTGACAAAGAATTCATGCTAAAGAATTACGCTAACATGGCATATATCCATATTCATGTCTTAAAAGCCCATTAAAAAGCTTTAACTCTCTTACCTTAAATAAGAGATGAAAGAACCAAATTTTTAGATTTGAAACACCTTCAAAATACTCCTCAAAACACGTTCGAAACACTGTTTGAAGCTCATATAAACTTTCCAAATCAACTGCTTAAGGTTCCCTTTAAAAAACAAGCTCACATAATTTTTTCCTCAATCGACCAGTAATAATTTTGAGCACCTCTAAAATTTTGGGGTGTTACACAAGGCCATTTCTCCGGGCGGGGGCCAAAGGCCACTTTCCTCCTTTTGACAAATCCAGAAGTTGTATTACGACGAGGGTGTTGCCGTGAGTCGTCATTGGAGGCCGATGCCGACCCTATGGGGTTGGCCAAGGCCTTTGCCCCTTGACCCCATCGCTCCGATTGTGCCGTCGGTCGATGTGTTGGTGAAAAGGTGTTCGGGTGGTCTCGGCGTGATGATCGTGCTCTCGTGAGTGAAGTTAATGTAAAATAAATCATGCCTAAGTCATGCAGAAGGCATGCGAAGCAAAAGACACACGTGACTGGAGCGTGTGCGCGCTGACCGATTCAATGCATTGGAAGTTTGACCATTGACTACGTTGATGTGCCTACGTGGAATGGGACCCCTAGTGGGCCTCTAACTCGGACCAGGATAGGTTGGGAACATAAATGTCGGGCGCTGAAAATAATGTGCCGGGATCGAAACTTTGGGAACGGATGCTATAGTAGCGAAAGTCTTGGTCGAGGGGCGGTTTCGTTGATTTTTTTTTTTTGCAAAGAAAAAAAGTAGCACGAATAAAGTAATAGTGATATCGAACGAGAAAAAGCGGAGCGTCAAAAAACGGAATATGTGCATCCGTTAGCGTTTGCGTGAAGAGAAAGATGGTGGGAAAAATGAAATTTTATCCGGAAATGGGTTTGCATGACAAAATTTTATTATCGGTAAAATTAATTACGTAAAGGTTGCAACATTATTCTTGTCAAAGTTAGTGCAAAAAAAGGCTTAAGCTAGCTCAAAAGGGGTAGCGGTTTGAAAAAAGAGTTGTTGAGACTTTTGGAGGGAAATTTTGAGATTTGAAGTTTGAATGAAAAAAAGGTGGGGGGGGGGGGGAGGTTTTGGGGGGGAAGTCTAAGACTTTTGGGAAAAAGGGGGGAAATGTTGGTGGAAAGAGGAAGGAGTCTTACACTTAGCCAAAAAAAGAGAGGAGAGGAAGAAAAAGAGAGGGGAGGAGGAAGAAGAAGAAGAAACTTGGAGCTTCACCCACGAGATTAAGGACATCACAAGAGGCAAAAGAGGATGCAACAAGGTAAGAAGGGAGGAATGCATGGGGGGAGGGGTCATGGGTCGACCTCGGCGGCGGTTGAGGCACACCAAGGGGCTGAGGATGACCGGCGCGGGCGAGGAGGCGGCGTAGGGGGTCGCGGCGTGGGAAGGGGGCTTGGAGTCAAGGGGGAGGGCCAATGCCGGTCCAAGTGGTCGAGGTCAACCAAGGGCTCAAGGTCAAGGGTGACCAAGGCCCCTTGCCCGAGGCCGACTGGCAGTGGCACCGAGCAGGCGAGCAAGGGGGAAGGGAAAAGGGAGAAGAAGGGAGGGAGGAGAGGAGGAGAAGGAGGGATGAAGAAAGGGAGGAAGAGAGGGGAGAAAGGAGAAGAAGAAGAGAAGAAGAATAAAGAAGGAAAGAAGAAGAGATGAGGAAGGAGGAAGGAGAAGAAGAAGGAGGAAGGAGAAGGAGGCTGAGGCCGACCGGGCCAAGGTCACGGGGGCCGAGGCCGACCGTGCCGTCTGTTCTGGGTATGCTTTTGATTCTCTCAAAGCGATGGGTGGTGGAGCGCGGAAGAAGTCAAGGAAGAAGCAAAGTGCGTGGCGTCGCGGCGGGGCAAGTGGGCATTCTCAGTTATCGTGGGGTGACGTGCTTGATGATGAGGATGTACCAGTGCCGGCCGATGCATCAGGTGTGCCTTTGGGTTTCGACGATGATGAAGAAAGGAGCTTTGATCAGACTCTGAGCCAGAACAATGCATTACTGACCGTGAAGGGAGCTGGTGCGATGGGTGTCTATTGACGTGTTTTTGATGCTTTTGAGTTCTGCATCGATGCGTGATGGCTCCATGGTTACTTCATCGTATGTCCGTGCGCCAAGCTTCGAGGTTGTTTTGGTGATGTCGCTGCGGTATATTTCGGGTTTGTTAGCCGAGCGAGAGGACATTCTGTGGTCGCATGTGATCTTCAAAGGCCACAATACCATGCCGGTGGGTTGGAGTTTCTGGTGCGCATACATGATGGGGCACGAGGTTTGGAGAGAGAGGTTGGAGGTGCTCGGGCTAGTGGCAGCGATTGAGGTGATGTACAAGAGTGTTGAGCCAGGCAGAGTTATTAGCGGCCTTACAATACTACTTTTGAGATGGAGGTCACAGACTCATACCTTGATTACAGAGTTCGGGGAGATTGGTCTGATTCTTCTGGACGTCGTGACATTGATCGGTCTACCGATGCACAAGACAGAGGATGCCCACGCACTGAGGTTGACAGCAGAATGCCTGGCTGTCAAGGTGTTGATTGGCTTTTTACAAGACACAAGATTCAACCGCAAGTGCACATATAACGGTTGGGTTTAGCATTTCTATGGCACAGTGGTCATGCGGCCCGGGCAAAGGGTGATGTCGAATGATGACTTCCACAGTGGTCCTGTCTACATGGTCGAGAGATATGAGCTAGCTGCCTTCCTTGCTATGTTTCTCTCGAGGTATGCTGTGCTGTCACTTTTATCTTTGCATTACTCGTATGTTGCATATCATTGCTCTTGTACATGTAGTATGTCAACTTCTATACTTAGAAAAAATTGCTATCTTATATCTCGTGTTGGTCATGCTAGGGTGGGGTGGTCACGATGGGTGTCGTATTTAGGTACTTGTAGGTTTGTGTTTGAGGGGCCACCTGAGGACGGTATTTCCCAGAAGGTCTTCCCGTTAGCAGTACGGATGGCCGCAGGCAAATGTGTTGGGTTGGCGCCAATATACTTAGGTACCTTGTACTCACGTCTAGACCAATTTGTGAATGACATACAGAGATCGTATGGGCGGTATCAGGTGTCGACCTATGTTGACTGGATGTTCTTTTAGAGGTATCTATTTGAGTTCTATGTACATTACAGGCCTTTGGGGTATTCGAAGGTACATCCATGCCCAAGGAAGGGGACGATGACTCGTCCATGGAAGTCCAGGTAGTAGCCAAGTGGTATGCAGGAGGACAAGTATATGCATGGGTCGGTGGCAAGAGGCCTGCATGCGAGCTATCGCATGTGTTTGACTACGAGATGCGTGCCTCAGCCGTCTGTACGTCAACAAGCATTCTTCGTACGAGACTCCACCTTGGATGCACTTGCGGGATATCGATTCACGGTTACACAACAGAGCTGACCTGACGACCTCGAGATATCTCTACTGGTAGCCTTTTTCCATGGATGGCTTCCAGTACTGACTGATAAAGGCGGGAAGCCGGCCGTGGGTCGGTATTATATTGCACGCTACAGTCCTGACCGCTTGTCCCTCTCCTTCAGCTATGATCTAGAGCCCCCTTGCGGTTATTCTTAACCTTGGGATGTTGATACAGCTTTCAGGTATACCCTGTGGAGGAAGGCACGTTCATGGCCGACACCGACGCACGAGTGGAGGAGGCCTGGTTCGTTGTCCACCGGGGTGGTCACAGCTGCGTATGCTTGTTGGTGGGAGAGGGTTCAGACTGCGTGGTCCGAGTGGTTGGTGCAGGGGCCAGCAGACAGGCAGCTAGTCAACATCTTCGTCGGTGATAGAGGATTGGGCTTGGTGTCACTGCAGGTGGCAAAGCAGTCTGGTATGACTACGCTGATCATTGGTGTTCCTGAGGCTGATGCGACTAGAGGCAGTCATGGCAAACACGGTGACACGAGACCCCAGGGCAGTGATGGTAGAGGTATTTCTGCACATGCGTCTATGCCAGCCCATATGCCTAGGATGTTGAGAGCCGGTAAGGGTCCCCTCTCATCAGTGAGAGTGGGAATGATGGAGAGTGTGCAGCACGGCGGCGAGGGTCCTTCAGCAGGTGGCAGTCACGGGCTGAAGAGGCCGCAGGAGGCATCGGAGTATTCTGACTCTGAGGCAGAGACTGACGAGTTCAGAGGCATGGATGCTGAGACACTTGATGAGACTGATGGCATGGACGTAGAGGTGGCTGATGAGGTCGACAAGATAGGCACCGAGACTGCTGATGATTTCCATGAGTATGGTGAGATAGGTGTTGGTGCTGTTAAGGGGACCCATGGGGTAGATGAGCCATGTGCTGAGACTGTTGATGAGGTCTGTCCTATGGACACTGATGCTGTTGAAGGGGCCACGGTAGCAGAGCATGGGGTCGCATGTGGCAGAGCCAGTCAATCGTTCGAGTTCGTCACCCGTACTAGTTGAGGCAGTCGTCCCCGTTGGGCAGCCAGATGGGCGGTTCCCACATGTTCAAGGGGTCGGATCGTTGGACATTCAAGGAGCCAGATGCTCCATCTGGAGTTCATCAGGTTTTTATTGCTGCACACACACCTACTGCAGGTCTGTCCGTGCAGCCTGAGGTAACTGTTCCACCCGTAGCGGGGCCTGTTCCTAAGATGTTGTCAGGCTCAGTAGCGGATGCTAGTGATATCCTGTTGTCGATGCACTCTGGTGCGATTGATGCACAGTCAACCGGTGGTGGTATCGCAAGGTTAGTGCCGCCAGTGGTAGGTTTCCTATTGGTGGGGCTGTCGCGATCCCCTAGGACGGCGTGGAGTTATCGGATGTAGTAGTACGCCGATTGGAGATGATCAGGGCGAGGCACCCATAGACATTTATTGATTCCGCCCTCATCCGTGGTGCTGTATTTTCGAGGGCAATATACAGAGAGCTCTAATGGATTGGTTTGCTACCCTTAGTGCGGTGCCGATTTCGGGTTAGACTCCATCGGTTATATCACAGTATCTTTCAGAGCTTGTATCCTTTACAGCTCTGAGCGTTCTGTTAGATTTTGGTTAGGGGTTTTTTCTCTGAGAAACGAGTATAGTTGCTTAAAAATATGTTTTAAAGTTGTTTTGGGATTTTGTTAGGGTGATGGCTGCCAGTGGGTATTTTCATAATTTCACCTAAGGGCTGGGGTATTTTGGTAATTTTTTATAAAATTCTCCAAAGGACTTTTTTGGTTTGAAAATTTGTGTTGGGCATGTAAGAGCTTATTTTTAAGCAATTTTGTGGTGTTGGTGGTGTTATGGTCATCAAGGGGCATTTTGGTAAATTATCATATTGGCGCTGAATATTTAGGAACGTGCGTTATGAAGCATCCAGAGTGACGGGAATCGACAAATGATTTTAGTACGCCTCAAACAAGAGAGTTTGTTATTGCTATTGTGCTGATAAGGTTAGGTTAAGGATCCAATTATCGGATCCGAATAATTAGTAACCATAACACGCTATGAACGGGTAAATGGGAAGGGAGAGAGAGAGAGAGAGAGTATGTGTGTGTAAATGGCATCTGACGAGCAAGATATCATTTGATTAGGTGATCCTGCTCGTAGCTATTGGAGGTTGCAGGTTGCGTCCGCTAAAAGCCAATTAGGTAAGAACAATTTGTTCTGATATGCTAATTCATTACTTTGAGTAGCATGCCATGTTGACGACGTTTATCTTGAACTCCTATAATTATGATTGGACACTGCTAGTCATTGTGACCCGATATTCTTTTATTTGAATTATGATGTTGAGAACTTAAGGAAGAATAATTTTCCTTAGTCCACCCCGTTGATGAAGTTTGGTGAGGATAATGTGGTTCCTTGTATGCTAACCGTTTGCTAACCTCGTGGGTTAACAACAGATTAGTCAATGGTGCTAGGGATTTGGGATTCTAGAAAACTCTGGAAGATTAGGTTTTTAACTAACTATCTGATAACCTGGGGGGGTTAACTGGCTGACTTGCTAGTGGGTGGGAAGTTTGGACTTTAATATCTTCGGGGAGATCAGACTGCTAATGCAAGGGCCCCTTTTTATGCTAATAAGGATCATATTTGTTTTAAAATAAATTAAGGGATAATATAGATGAAAATGGTCGTTAACCCATCTCTGAAGGATTCGGTTGAATGAATCCCAATTCATTCGAATCAATCTTAGTTAGGCAAAAAAATCTTAAAGCCACTGAAAGATTCATTCGAATGAAAAGTGTTTGCTTTGAATGGAAAGTTTTCTGTTGAATGGAAGGTTTTCAGTCAAATGGAAAGATTTTTCGGTCAAATGAAAATCAAGTTTGGGAAATGCAAATTTTGTGACTGAAGGATTCAGTCGAATGAAAAAGTTTTCCTTCGAATGAAGGTGTTAGATTTCCTTTTCATAAATATTGGAAAGTTTTGCGTACATTTTGAATAAGTTACATAAAGTTTAAGGAGTGTTAGTGTAAATTGCCAACTTAGGATTCTTCCTATAAATAGCTTATTTTCCCTCCAAGTCTTCTCTTTTAGTTCCCTTGCTTCTCTTCTTAAAGGTTGAGAGAGAGAGAGAGAGAGAGAGAGAGAGAGAGAGAGGGCTTTGGAGACTTTTGAGATACTAAGGCAACACTTTAAGGATTTTGTACCAAAGGGCATGATTAAGGTAAGGGATTTCGTATTTCTTGCTGTAGTAAGGATTCATTAATTAGTATCACTTTACTAGTTGTTATACGATTTTGGAGAATCGTTCATATTTGCCTTCATTACTATTTGAATTCGAAATTTGTAATTTGCATATGATCATTAGAATGAACAACCTTTTGATGAAAAAAGGAGTCTATAAGACTTTTGTAGTCACTCCGGTGACTTTTGTAGTTACTTGATAACTTTTGTAGCCACCTTAGTGGCTTTTGTAGTCACTTTAAGTGACTTTCAGATGGTCCTCACAATAACGGCGATTACGTTACCGGTATGCGTTTTGTACCTTCGGGTTTTGTGTTCGATTTGGGCCTATGGCCACTAATGATCATTTCGTATATTTGATTCGCTTATTTGACGTAAATGTTAATTGCTATTATTTGTTCATCAATGTTACAGATTTTTTTCAAAATACAAATTAGCGTATTTGTTTCTGTTTGATTTCTCCTAACTGGGATATTTGAGCTCACTCCCTATCTGTTGCTTTGTCCCTTACCACATGTGGTAAGCATGATCAGGAGCTTGGCACGTTCGGGGAATTATAGCTTCTATTTTGTTAGCATGTCAAAAACATATGTATTCCTTTTTGAGAACTGTACCCAGATGTGGGTAATTTGATTTGGCATTAGACTTTTGTAATAGAATTTTGAGAATGGATTATTCTTTTGTGATTAATGGTTGTAAGAGGCAAGGTTGTTTTGTGCCTCTACCTTTTTGGAGATATTTTGTTGATAATGGATTAGATGCTCTGTTTATATCTTGGTGAATGCATATGATATTTCACTTGGAGTATTGTTGGTAATGGCTCCCAAGGTCGAGGGCGTTACAGTTTGGTATCAGAGCTTAGGTTTGAGACTCCGTAGAATCATAGAACCAATTGAGATATGTTAGTTTAAAGCTCCCGCACTTGTTAGGATTAGTACTTGATTAAGCGTGTAAGCATTAGACTTAATTATGTTTATGGTGCTAATCAGGATGAGTAACCGCGGTGGAATTCGTTGTGGCAGAGGAAGCCGAGGAGACGAAATGGAAGAGGGGATGAAGAACCCAACGCTACGTAGGTTATGGCTAACACTGCGATCTTGAAATAGTTCACTAGTTTGCGGCCAAATAAGTTTGATAAGGGTGGGATCCTGTGGCTGTAGAGACATGGGTTAATGAATTGGATAAAGTATTCAAGGTGATAGGGTGTTTCAACAAACAAAAGGTGAAGTTAGCAATTTTCAGTTGACAAGCGAGGTTGACCAATGGTGGAAGATGACCTCAAGGATGATGACGGTAGAAGAGAAAGGAGATCTCACATGGCAAACATTTCAAGACGCTTCTTCACAAAGTATTTTCCCCCAAATATGAAGGAGGCTATGGAAAGTGATTTTATGAGGATCGCTCAGCTCAGCATCCACGTGAGACGATCACGGAGTATGAGGAGCAATTTGCACGAATTTTAAGATTTACCTCGCATTTTGTTCAAGATGAGAGTCATCGGGCACGCAAGTTTTGAGAAGGACTGCGCTTTACGAGCCGACGATGTCCGTTTTGGATAACCCTACCTGTGCACAAGTGGTCGATGGGGCTCAATGTCTTGAGTGCATTCATGATAAACAACTGGTTATATGGGAAACAAAGGGAAGAAGAGGGATTGTAATGAAGAAAGCTCTGGAACTGGAAGGAAACCAGCATCAGATGTCAATAGAAGATCGTTAGGGGGATCGGGGCAAAGGCAGCAGACTCAAGGTGGTATTAGAAATTGCACTACTTGTATAAAATATCATGGGAACTTGCCTACTATAAGCAGACGGGAGCGTGTTATAATTGCGGAGCAGTAGGACACATAGCCAGAAACTGCACCAATGTCTTTGTCATTTGATCCAATAGCCTTCCGTGATTGAATAGAGGAACTTCCGAACATTTGGTCAAGCCACCTCGTGATTCAAAATGGAATAAGAAAGAAGATGATAAACCAAGAGCACGGGAGAGGCGTGCCTGAGTTTTTGCCATGACGACTCGCTAGGCGGGAGTATCAAATGATGTTGTAACAGGAACCTTTATAGTCGATGATAGGAAGGCATTTGCGTTACTAGATCCCGGTGCCACACATTCATTTGTTTTTGCATCCTTTTGTGAGTGTTTGACTGTTAAACCTAAAAGCTTGGAAATCAAACTCTATGTTGATACCCCCATTGGAAACCCTGTGGTTGCCTCCAGAGTATATAATTCTTGTTCCATCATCGTCGATGATAGAGTATTGGCGGTGGACTTAATTTTGCTAGGTATGAAGGATTTTAGTGTGATTTTGGGTATGGATTAGTTGTCTTACAATCATGCCAGGATAGACTGCTTTAGCAAAGAAGTTCTTTTTTTTTATTCCGAATCAGCCCGAATTTAAGTTTCAAGGGGCTAAGGTCAGTAACCTACCTAATTTGATTTTGTCTCTACGCGCCAAACGTCTTCTTAGGAAAGGTTGTAGAGGTTATTTGTCTCACATTCATGACACTCGCATAACCAGAGTCAGGCTTGAGGATGTCTTTATGGTTCGTGAGTTTTCATACGTGTTTCTAGAAGACTTCCGGGTCTTCCGCCAGATAGGGAGATTGAGTTTACTGTTGATTTAATTCCAGGTGCAGCACCTATCTCTAAGGCACCCTACAAGTTGGCTCCTACTGAACTTTAGGAACTAAAGGAGCAATTACAAGAACAAGACAAAGGTATGATTCATCCTAGTGTGTCTCCATAGGGTGTGCCAGTATTGTTCATTAAGAAGAAGGATGGGAGCATGTATTTATGTATCGATTATAGGGAGCTAAATCTCCTGACAGGCCGAAATAAGTATTCCCTACCTAGAATCGATGACCTATTTGATCAACTTTAAGGTGCACAACACTTCTCAAAAATCGATCTTCGATCGGCTTACCATCCGCTTAACATGAAGAATGAGGATGTACCAAAGACTGCTTTTAGGGTATGGCCATTACGAATTTTTAATCATGCCTTTTGGTCTGGTTAATGCTCTGGCAACATTTATGGACCTTATGAACAGGGTGTTTAAGAATTACCTGGATCAATTTGTAATTGTCTTTATAGATGATATCTTAGTTTATTCTAAGAGTGAGGAGGACCATGACAAACATTTGACTATAGTTTTGCAAATTTTGAGGGAGCACAAACTTTATGCCAAGTTCAATAAGTATGAGTATTGATTGGAACAGGTTTCTTTCTTGGGTCATATGGTGGTGACTAAGGATGAGATATCTGTGGATCCTGCTAAGATTAAAGCAATTATGAATTGGGAGAGACCGACCTCTGTGACAGAGATTAGAAGCTTCTTGGGATTGGCATATGAGGTTTGTTGAAAATTTTTCTCGCATTTCTATTCCTTTGACCCAGTTTGACAAGAAAATATGCTAATTTTTTGTGGACAGATGAATGTGAAAAGAGCTTTCAAGATTTGAAGAAGCGTTTTATTTTGACACCAGTCTCAACACTGCCATCTGAATCTGGAGGGTCCGTCATCTATAGCGATGCATCACTGTATGAACTCGGCTGTGTGCTTATGAAACGGGGTAAGGTTATAGCTTATGCCTTTAGACAACTTAAACAACATGAGGTGAATTATCCTACCCATGATTTGGAACGCTAGCTATGATTTTTGCATTGAGGATTTGGCATCATTATTTATACGATGAACCGTGTGAAATCTATAAGGACTATAAGAGTTTGAAATATATATTCACACAAAAAGAGTTGAACATGAGATAGAGACGGTGGTTGGAATTGTTGAAGGACTATGATTGCACCATTTTGTACCATTCAGGTAAGGCTAATGTTGTGGTGGATGCGCTAAGTAGGAAGAGTACGGGAAGACTTTCTGCTATGCTTACTAGTCAACCTCAATGGTTTGAAGAATTGGAAAAGTTAGAAGTTGAGGTAATATTTCCTCATTCTAGTGGGTATTTAGCACATTTGGAGGTACAACCATCATTGATAAAGAGAGTTAAGATGGCTTAAGTGTCAGACCCTAAATTGGCGAAGATTAATGAGGGTGTGAAAGAAGGTGGTCACACAGATTATAGATTGGATAACAAGGGTATTCTTCGTATGGGTTATAGATTGTACGTTCCTTCGAATCCGAAATTGAAGAAGGAGATTCTCTCAGACTCACAATTCACCTTTTGCAGTTCACCCGGGTAGTACCAAGATGTAAGAAAATTTGTGGGATGTTTCTTGGTAGAATAACATGAAAAGAGAGGTAACGGACTTTTGTAGC
The DNA here is from genome assembly GCA_033070095.1 of Escallonia herrerae. Lineage (NCBI taxonomy): Eukaryota > Viridiplantae > Streptophyta > Magnoliopsida > Escalloniales > Escalloniaceae > Escallonia > Escallonia herrerae. The sequence continues at coordinate 276,762 of JAVXUP010000542.1, forward strand.
TGGATGTTTGGTTTGTCAGCGGATTAAAGCAAACATCAGAGACCCATTGGGAAATTACAACCATTTGTTATTCTGAAGTGGAAGTGGGAGCATTTAACGATGGATTTTGTGGTTGGACTACCACCAACTACAAAGCGACACGATGCAATATGGGTGATAGTTGACTGGTTGACCAAATCAGCTCACTTTTTAGCCATAAGAGACAAGGATTCAATTGAGGTACTTGCTAACTTGTACATTTGAGAAATACTTAGGTTGCAGGGAGTGCTGTTATCTATTGTGTCAGATAGAGACCCTCAATTTACCTCACGCTTTTGGGGTGGTTTGCAAGAGGCCATGGGTACATGACTAAATCATAGCACGGCTTTCCATTCACAAACAAACGGGCAATCTGAGTGAACTATCCAGACATTGGAGGATATGCTGTGAGCTTGTGTTATGGATTTTCGAGGCAATTGGGATGATTATTTACCATCGATAAAATGTGCTTACCATTGATAGTTATCATGCTAGCATCCAGATGGCACCATTTGAGGCTCTTTATGGGAGAAGGTGTCGGTCACCAATTTGTTGGAGTGAGGTTCGAGAAAGGAAATTGATAGGTCCAGAACTTGTTCAAATCACTGCAGACAAGATCCAAGTGCTTAGGAACAAACTTAAGACTGCACAGAGCCGACAAAAGAGTTATGCAGATATGAGACATTATGAGTTTGAATTTGACGTTGGTGATCATGTGTTTTTGAGAGTATCCCCATGGAAGGGAGTCTTGAGGTTTGGAAAGAAAGGGAAGCTATCTGAAAGGTACATTGGACCGTTTGAAATCTTTAAGTGAATTGGTACACTTGCTTATTGTTTAGTTTTGCCTCCTAATTATTCAAGAATACATAATGTTTTCCATGTTTCAACCTTGAGGAAATGTGTTGTTGACCCTTCGCATAGTATTGAGTTTGAGCCTATTCAAGTTAGGGAGGATCTATCTTATGAGGAGCAACCAGATCCCATTTTGGAGCGCGATGAACATGTCATGCACTCTAAGAGGATAGCTTTTGTGAAGGTATATGGCGTAACTATTCTGAGAGAGAAGCCACTTGGAAACTCGAAGATGATATGTGCAAGAAGTACGCTCAACTTTTTGATGACTAAGGTATGTTTAATTCCTAGAACAGAATTCTTTTAAAGTGGGGAGAATATAAGGGCCCCTTTTTATGCTAATTAAGATCATATTTTTTGGATAATAAATTAAGGGATAAATTATTTGATGAAAATGGTCGTTAAACCATCTCTGAGGGATTCGGTCGAATGAATCCCGATTCATTTGAATCAATCTTAGTTAGGCAGAAAAACCTTAGAGCCACTGAAAGATTCATTCGAATGAAAAGTGTTTTGCTTTGAATGGAAAGTTTTTGGTCGCTCCGCCACGCCCGTGCGCTGGCACTAACACAGTCGTGCCCCTAGCTCTTTGTCACACTGCCATGCTCCTTGCATCTGTCCATCCTTTCACAATACCATGCTACCAGGCCCGTCAGGTAGACGGCTCTTTCGAGATGCTACCTTGACGCACTCCGAGTGCTCCGGCACAAGGACTCACCCGTGGGATAGGTAACTCATTCGGGACACTGTCTCTGCCAGGGTGTCTTTATGACTAGCCTACATGCTCTGGAACTGAGGGCTCGCATCAGCACCTCTAGGGACTATGACCCCCGGGTCACTCTAAGACGGGAGCAGGTCTTCGGAGGGCATCGCGCCTAGTCCACCTTGCAGCTGGGCATCTGGTCTTCCCTACTGCCACCAGGCCTATAGGACTTTGCAAGGGCTTGGATTGGTGGCTAGATCAAGGGGTTCTTTAGCCACACCAATGATGTGGGAGCCAGTCTTTCCAGACAGACAGAGCGACGCTGTGGGGGGTAGGCCGGGTGAATATCCGATTCGACAGTCCGTGGAGCACCAGCAGCTGTGGACCCCTCTGTGACGTGTCATTCCCGGGGAGTGCCACGTGTTTTGTGATGACATCATCATCTCAACCTCTATAAATAGAGGTCTTAAGAATTCATTTGGGACTCTAGAACATTTTCAGGACTTTAGATTTTCAGATTCTCGAAACTTTGACATTTCCACTTTCTCACTCTAGAATCCTAGAAAGAGAAACATACAGGACCCTGACTCTGGACCTAAACATCGGACTGTGACTGTCGTCGTGTATTCACCCTTCCTCATTGCCCTCGCAGCACTGCCACCCTTAAGCTCTGTCTGGGAAGCCCTTAGTCTCTGCCCTTGCTGTGACCTACATCATCACACTTGGAATCTGACTCGGACTGCATTCCTTGTGGCACCTCCACATCGATTGCGAACCCACTTTCCTTGGCATCAAGGTGTTAAAAATAATTTTGTGGGATTTGGTCAAATGAAACTAGGATTCAGTTGAATCAATTGGAGGAGAGGCATTTTGGAGCTTTTGAAGTTTTTGGTCGAATGAATACTCTTTGCTTTGAGTGATTTTTGGTTGAATAAAGCCTTAAGATTTTGGGAAAGGCATTTTCACGGCTGAAGGATTGAGTCGAATGAAACTTATTTTGCTTCAAATGAATAGTATAATTTTTACCTTCATATAATAAATAGCCTTTTTATTTTCTTTTTAGCCCTTTTGTTTATTCTCGGTTCCTAGTTCCTTTGCAGTATAGAGAGAGAGAGAGAGAGAGAGAGAGAGAGAGAGAGAGAGAGAGAAATTAGAAGGCTTGGGAGCTCCTTTGATTGAGGTAAGGGATTTTATCACCTTTTGCTGTGGGAATGTACTTTCAAAATCCGAAAGCTTATGTTTCGTCCAAATTTGTTCATTCTTATTGGTTCATTTTTTATTTGTTCAACTTTTGCTTTCATTTAGAACATTGTATACTCTCCTCCATTTGTGCTTAGACCAGCACACATTTGAACTTGTACATTTGTGACCATCAATTTAAGATTAACATTGACTATGTTGAACAACTCTAAAACTGAGAGGGTCCTTTGGACATATGTTTGTTATGCTAGAGAGCCAAAGACTTCAAGTACGCTCTGGTAGTACACATTTGGTGTTTGTATGTTTGGTTTGACATTTGGGTCGTATGACCATCATAGTCATCGTATATTTGTACCATACCCGGCATATAATTGACATGTGTTTTGGGTTAAATGCTTAACTTTGTTGCTCCAGTGTTCAATAGTAAGACATAGTTTACTCTTTTCCATCTAATATTGCCATTCGTTTTTGTTAGTTTCTGCTTGATATCTTACCATTTTGCTACCTTACTAGGCTATTTGAGCTCACCCCTTCTTCTTTCCTACCATGTCTTTGCCACAGGTGAAAGGAGTGACAATTGAATGTTATGGCAGCCTTGGAGTTCTTTGACTTTTACTTATTATTGAAATTTTGTATCTGTACTTTGAAAATTTTACCCCGTTAGGGGTCATTCAATGGAAATATATTTGTTTAGCCATAGCGCATAGAAATCATTTTGTAAGGGAATATTTTTGGGAATGCATTATAATAGACTTTTGTTATATATGGAAATATTTTATGTAAGAGGCTTTTATTGCTCTGTTTATACTGTTGCTTTTAGAACCTTTGCGGTATATTTTGAGATTTGTTGTTAGTCACAGCCTCCTGTCAGAGCTTAGGTTTGTGATTCTATAGACTCGAGTGAGCCAAACTTTAATGCATCGCGAACTAATTGTACGATTAGATTGGTTTCTTTTACAACCAAAATATTTTGTGTGTATCCGTGAATATTTATAGGCTTATACAGTTTTGTTGGTGTATTCGGATCGCTATGCCTCCTAGACGCTCTACTCGTAACACTAACGATCCTCTTGAGCCACCCACGAATAATGGAGTTGCTGAGGCCATTGTGCAAGGATTTCAGAATTTGGCGAAACTAATTGCCGGAGGTAGCGGGGCACCGCTACACCAAAATCAGAATAATGGGCAGAAGAATGATGGTGTTAAAACCAGAGACGTGGAGAAATTCAAGAAGTCAGTGCCCGCTTTTAGAGGGGAACCTAATCTAGAGAAGGCTAAAGCATGGGTAACCAGAATGAGAAGGTGTTTGATCTTTGGGACAGTAGCAATGAGCAAAAGGTGGTGTATGTTATTTTCATGCTAGAGGATGAAGCTGACCATTGGTGGAGAATGATTTAGCACACACAGAGAATCAGCGTCAATCATTCCATGACTTGCGAACGGTTTAAAGGTAATTTCTTTGAGAAGTATTTTTCTCATAATGTAAAGGATCAGAAGGAGGAAGAATTCTTGAAGCTTGTATAGAACGATATGACAGTAGCCCAATATGAGGCAAAGTTCACCTCATTGTCAAGATATGCCCCGCATCTAGTTGACACTGAAAATCATGAAGTAAGAAGGTTTAAGAAAGGATTAAAGCGTGGCATCAAGAACTGATTATTGGCTCTGAAGCTTTTGACTTATGCCAAGTAGGTTGAACGGGCAGAAAATCTAGGGACAGGCCATAGGGAGTTTCTAAAGAGGCTGTGCAGAAACTTTGGACAAGAACAAAGGTGGTGGTCAGAATAAGAAGAAGGTAACTTTACAAGAAGGAATGCAATCGACTCGAAGGGCTACAAAGAATTGCGATATTTGCTGCAAGAATCATGGGGACAAGCCCTGCCATCGCCTGACAAACTCTTGTTTTAACTGTGGAAGGTGGGACATTATGCTGTGGAATGCCTGTATCCGAAGAAAGAAAGACTGGGGGAAAAGACTTACAACACACAGGTTCAAGGTGGAGCCAAGCCGTCTACAGGGGATCAGAGGCCAAGGGTGCAAGGAAGTGCTTATGCCTTGACTGCTAAAGATGCCACAGCTTCCAACGACGTAGTGACAGGTACAGTTCATATCAGTTCTTACTCATTTCATACGTTGTTTGACCCTGGATCCATGCATTTGTTTATAACCTCTTCGCTTGTGTGTAAGTTGGGTTCCGACCCACAACCTTTAGAGTTTGATTTGATGATTGAAACTCCTGTGGGGAAACCTATATTAGTATCTACAGAGTGCAAGTCTTGTCTTGTGCGCATTGAGGGTAGGGAGTTACCAGCTGACCATATAGCTATGGATATTCAATATTTTGACATTATTCTTGGTATGGACTGGTTGTCTTCTCATCATGCTTCATTGGATTGTTATGCCAAGGAGATACATTTTCAGATTCTCGGTCATTCTAAGTTCAAGTTTAAGGGTTATACTCCCATTACTTCTTCTTGCCTTATTTCTGCCTTAAGGGCTAAACGTTTGCTTCGGAAGTGGTGTCAAGGATATTTGGCTCATATTGTGGATACTCGTGTAACTATTCAGAACTTGTCAGATATTCCTGTCATTGGTGAATTTTCAGATGTGTTTTCAGAAGAACTCCCTGGTCTTCTTCCGAACTATGAGATTGAGTTTGTTATAGATCTTATACTAGGAACCGCTCTAATTTTTAAGATTCCCTATCGTATGGCTCCGGCTAAACTCAAAAAACCTAAGGTGTAACTCGAAGAATTGCTTGAGAAGGGCTTTGTTCGCCCAAGCTTCTCTCTTTGGGGCACTCCCATTTTGTTTGTAAAGAAGAAAGACTGAACGATGAGATTGTTCATCGACTCTAGGGAATTGAACCGTATCACATTTCGCAATAGATACCCTTTGCCATGGATTGAAGATTTGTTCCACCAACTTCAGGGAGCTGAATACTTCTCCAAAATTGATTTGAGATCAGGTTACTACCAATTGAAGATTAGGAGGGAAGATATATCCAAGACTACTATCCGCACGAGGTATGGACACTATGAGTTTGTAGTAATACTGTTTGGGTTGACTAATGCACCTGCAGCGTTCATGGACCTAATGAATCGGGTATTCAAATGATACTTGGACTAATTCGTCATAGTCTTTATTGATGACATACTGATCTACTCCTGAAGCAATGAAGAACATTTACGTATAGTAGTGCTACAGATTTTGAGGGAAGAGAAGCTTTATGCCAAGTTCGATAAGTGTGAGTTTTGGCTTGAGAAAGTTGTGTTTTTAGGACATGTGGTGTCTAAAGATGGGATCTTGGTGGATCCATCTAAGGTAGAGGCAGTGTGGAATTAGGAAAGACCCAGAACAGTCGGAGAAGTTTGTAGTTTCCTTAGTTTAGCTGGTTATTATCACAGATTTATTGAGGGATTTTCAAAGCTTGCTATCCCGTTAACTCGGTTAACTCAGAAAAAAGGTTAAGTTTGAATGGTCTGAGGAATGTGATCGTAGTTTTATGGAACTAAAGAAGAGATTAGTTTTTAGCTCTAGTCCTTTTCTTGCCTTCGGGGACTAGAGGATTTGTGGTATATAGTGATGCTTCACAGAAAGGTCTGGGATGTGTATTGATGCAGCATGGGTGAGTTATTGCTTATGGCTCGAGACAACTCAAAACGTACGAAGTAAACTACTCAACACATGACGTGGAATTGGCTGCTGTGGTTTTTGCTTTGAAAATTTGGAGGCACTATCTCTATGGTGAGACGTGTGAGATATACACGGATCATAAGAGTCATAAGCTTTTGTTCACGTAGAAAGAATTGAATAGAACGTCAATGGTTAGAATTGCTTAAGGACTATGACTGCAAGATTCTATATCACCCAGGAAGGCCAATGTGGTGGCTGATGCTCTCAGTCGAAAGAATACAGGTACATGTGCTGCTTTTTTAACTTCACATAAAGAAATTCTTACAGATCTTGAAAGTTTGGGTGTGGATGTCTCGATTATCGGATCGGGAAACTATTTTGGTAATTTGATGGCGCAACCTGCCTTGATTGAACCAACTAAGCAAGCTCAGACTGTGGATTCAAAATTAATTAAGATCAGAGAACAAGTTGGAAAGGGTCAACAGCCAGAGTTCAGGATTGATGCCAAATGGGCATTACATTTTGGAAACAGATTGTGTGCTCCTTTAGATGTGGGGTTGAAGGAGGAAATAATGCGTGACGTGCATAGTTCCGACTTCACAGTTTATCCAGGTAGTACTAAGATGTATTGAGATTTATGGGACGTGTTTTGATGAAACGATATGAAGAGAGAGATAGCAAATTTTGTGCTCGGTGTCTTATTTGTCAGCAAGTAAAGGCGGAACATCAACGACCTATTGGACCTTTGCAACCGCTTACCATCCCTCGGTGGAAGTGGGAACGTATTGCTATGGACTTTGTGTTTGGTTTGCCTAGGATAAGACAAGGCCATGATTCAGTTTGAGTAATAATTGATCGTTTGACTAAGTCATTGCATTTTATTCCGGTTAAAGTTACCTATAGCTTGAAGAGATTGGCCAAACTTTATATTCAGGAAATTGTTCGACTCCATGGTGTGCCTGTTTCAATAGTTTCGGATAGAGGTACGTTTTACATCAAGATTTTGGCGCGGGTTGCAAAAAGCCCTAGGTACTTGACTTGAACTTAGTACAGCTTATCATCTTCAAAGTGATGGACAGTCAAAAAGAACGATTTAGGTAAGGGGAATGTAGAACCTTTTGGAGGTACCGTCAATCTGATTGTGGTAGAAAAGTGAATTTCTCGACTTGAGAATGTATTTAGGCCTACGGGTTACACTGATGAGGAAAAGATAGAACTTAAGTGTATAAGCTAGATGGGGAAGTAGACCACTGGTGGAAAATAATTGAGGATAGTAAGACAGTAGAACAACGCGAGACAATGACATGAGATCAGTTTAAGTACTTGTTCTTTGACTGGTACTTTCCTAGGAGTGTAAAAGAACAAATGTATCATGACTTTCTTAACTTGAGGTAGGGGGAGAACGAGTGTCACTGAGTATAAGGGTCAAATATAAGTGACCGTCTCGTTATGGTAAACAGTTGGTGGTAAGTGAAAAGGATAGACTGCAGATGTTTACCTAGGGTCTTAAGCCTAGTATTAGGCAGCGCATTGTTCTAGTCCTAATTGAAACCTATGTTCAGTGTGTGGACATTGTAAAGACCATTGAGGATGAGGCAAGGGACTACAGAGAGAGGAAAGATGCCAAGGCAGGCAAGAGGGACCTCCCAGAGCTATCTCAGCAACATATAGACAAGGTGATGGGAAGCACATATAAACTTCTTCCTTGACTTCTTTTGGCCAAAGGGGCCAAGGTTAGAGACAGGGTCAGGCTCAAAGTAATTTCAGTAGGGGTTCTAATAAGAACTTTGCTCAGAGGCCCCCATCTACAGATTATAACCCTATTTATCAGAGGTGCAACAAGAGACATGGCGGTTAGAGTTGCCATTGGGATATGGGATCATGCTTTAAGTTTGGCCAGAAAGGGTCACCATATCAGAGACTATCCTATTCCAGTGTCAGGGCAATACGGACCGTAGGGTTTACTTGCAGGGGGTACAACTTCAGGCCCAAGGCAGAGTACGAGTCAGTCAGGCAGAGGGCAGAAACCTTAGGCTACCGACAAGGTGTTCAACATGACATCTAAAGATGCATCAGGTTCAAAAGATGTAGTGGCTGGTACAATTCAAATTAACTCAATTGATATGCATGTACTATTTGACTCTAGAGCCACACACTCTTTCGTTTCTCTTTCGTTTGCACTTTGCCTTGGGTATTCCAGTTGGAGATTCTGTGATAGTTAAGCTAGTAATGAGAAACTATAAGATCTGCATATGTGATAGGGACCTCAATAGGGATCTAGTTCCTCTAGATATTCATGATTTTGATGTGATTTTGGGTATCGATTGGTTGGCATCCTATCATGCCTTAGTTGACTGCTTTAAGAAGCGAGTATGTTTTTGTCTATCTGATTTGTTTGAGTTTGAGTTTGAGTTTAGGGGTTCAAAGCCTAAGCTATTGCGGCTCACCGTATGCTTTGCAAGGGCTATGTGGGTTACATTGCACACATCGTTGATACTAATCATGGACGTCTTGAGATATCAGACGTACCAGTAGTACGGGACTTTCCTGAGGTGTTTACCAAAGAGTTGCTGGGAAAACCCATCGATCGTGAGGTTGAATTCATGATTGATTTGGTGCCTGATGTGACATTTATTTTCAAGGCTCCGTATCAAATGACGCCTACAGAGATGAAGGAGTTAAAGGAATAGCTTCAAGAGCTACTTGATAGGGGGTTTATATGCCATTGTGCGTCACCTTAGGGTGCCCTTGTCTTGTTAGTCAAAAAGAAGAATGGCACACTGAGACTTTGCATTGACACTACCTTGAGTTGAATAAGGTCACCATACGTAACCTTTTGCCCGCAGATAGATGATTTGTTTGACCAACTTCAGGGAGCAAGGTTTTTCTCGAAGATAGATTTGTGTTCTGGATACCATCAGCTAAAATTAGGGCTGAGGACATGCCAAAAAACTGCATTTAGGACTTGTTGTGGTCACTATGAGTTCTTAGTGATGCCTTTCGGGTTAACTAATGCTCATGTTGCTTTTTTGGACCTGATGAACCATGTGCTTAGGCAGTACTTGGATTTGTTCGTTATTGTTTTCATTGATGATATTTTGGTGTATCTAAGTTAGTGGAGGAGCATAGCAAGCACCTGAAAATTATCCTACAAACTTTGAAGGATAACCAGTTGTATGTTAAATTTAAGAAATGCGAGTTTTGGCTTGAGCAAGTTACATTTCTTAGACATGTGGTGTCTAAGGATGGAATAGCTGTTGACCCCTGTAAGATTGCGGTGGTGACTGATTGGTAGAGGCCGAGCATTGCGACTGAAGTGCAAAGCTTTTTGGGATTGGCAGGTTACTACCATCAATTTGTAGAAAGTTTTTTGAGAATGAATAGCTATGCCTTTGACTTAGTTGACTAAGAAGAACACCCAATTTGTTTGGAATGAGGAGTGTGAGGCTAGTTTTTAAGAACTAAAGCAGAGGTTAGCGTCTGCACCTGTATTAGCCTTACCATCCGGTTCTGAAGGTTTTGTGATATATAGTGATGCCTCAAAGAGAGGCTTAGGTTGTGTTTTAATGCAGCACGATAAGGTCGCTTTTGCTTCTAGACAACTTAAGCCTTACGAGCAGAACTATACCACTTATGATCTTGAGTTAGCAGCTGTGATATTTGCTTTGAAGATATGCGGGCATTACATCACCCCCAAGACAAGAGTGAGGGAATAGACCGATAATAGAGCCGGAGACAATCGAAAGAGCTATACCTAAAAGGATCTTGCATCCCTGCCATGACAAAAGCTTGATCACCAGAGAAAACTCTACATCAAACCACCACTGGTCCACACTCATCACTTAGAAAAGAACACTCATCATTCTACCTAGCTACCCTAGGCAGTGGACCTAAATCACTCCCAAGGCCAAGTGCCATATCTCACTAACCCAAGAAAAAGAGATAAAAAGGTGAGAAAAAAATGAAAAAAGATGGAGAATGAACCCCCACCTAGACCCAAATGTCACCAAAATTTTTACAAGTGCATGATCAATCAAAGAGGGAGTCTAGGAGCTGCCATTTACCTTGGAACCATCGACGAGTTGGTGACTTGGTTATTTCTCTGCAAGAGAACAGCTTCCATCATCGGATAACCTGCACAAGACCCGTAGAACAACAAACCATATCAGTATATTGATTCTAGAAGGAACAAAAATTCCGCTCTCTCCAAAAGTTACACAAGTGCTGTAAAAGCTATTTGGCAGACTGATGTCGGGAATAGAGGGCCCTGCCACTAAGAGGAAGTTCTATTCAATAGTTAACCCCCCCCCCCACCCCCATAAAAGGGCAAAACACTGAAATGGTCCCAAGTGTGTGATTTTTCTCTCAACACCAATGTAAGGTTACTCCGTCGGCTTGACTTTAACGGGTGATCACTGGTACGTGTACAGGAGTCATTTAATATACCAAGAAACCAAAAAGGCCCTTTAGTATTAGGCCTAGGAGGTGAAAGTATAGTCGAGTTCAACCGGATAGCTGGGAAGCTCGGGCATTCCAACCATTGTCCTCGAGTGATTAGGTTAGGGAGTATTATGCACTCTAAAATGTCCAAAATCTACTTGCAAAAAACCAAGGATTTGTCTATCCAGCCATTCTTATGTCATTAGGGAAAACAAAACACAACTAATCTATCAAAAATACATAAATGGATTCGGGGAACCAAGTCATACAATAGGAAAGTGTGAGGCACCCGCCATACCCTTTTGATCTCTACTTCATCTCTATTGGTTTTTGGCCTCAAACACGTAAATATGCAATAAAAGAAATACTAATTCTAATTCTATATTATTGTTTTGAAATCGACAGCAGGACTAATAGGACAAACCGAAATCAAACCATCGTAGTTTGACCAGGCCCTATGGGTGGCCAACTACATTTCGGTCTTAGACTCAAACTAAGAAATAAAACTAAAAGACTCTTTTTGATAATTTCATACATTGGAAATGTAATCAGGGGAGGGGAAACACTATATATGGTTATATTAAACTAGCCGAGAAAGCTTTAAAAATACCTCGCGAATGCGCTTGCCCAAAAGACTTGGGAACACTTTATGAATGATCCATTATGGAAGTGACTTGAAAATATATAGAAATGAGTATGAAATGCTAAATTCTCTTAAGAGATGATCTACCACTTCTAGGAGAAAAACTGTTTAAAAGCATTAGAGAGAAGAAGCCCAAAGACCCTTTTTATATAGGTATGGGGGCGCCAGGAATGATGACCATCTCAATCTATGATATATTGATAAAGCAGAATATTTGATAGAAATCACAAATTGAAAGAAGCCAAAACTAACGACCGGTTCACCCTATAATTTTATTGATATTTTTTTTCAAATTTTGAGACATTATCTACCCCTAATACAATAATTTTCTCTAATTCAATTAGATGGGATGTATCAGATTCATGAATTATCTTCACATTTCATGTAAATCAAGGATAAATCACATGCATTAAGGATAAACAAAAAATTTTAAAAATCTTCTAAGTAAGTCAAGCTCTTGACACAAACTAGACTCAACCAAATGGATAACTGCACTGAGTTGGATAACTGGATAGACTAATTAATGGACCGGATTAAATTAATTAAGTTTGATATATTATTACACCCATGACAATAAACCTTACTTAGTAATAAAGCCATTATTATAAACAATTAAAGACTACAAAAATGTGGTGGGGAGCACGGGAATAAATTTTTCTCGGTAAATAAAACTACATATCAACCGATGAAACAAAAGTACAACAAATACAAGGGGCATACCCAAAGAAACGCAAGTCTTGCTAAGCAATATCTAAAAAGAAAACCTAAACTAGGCTAAAACATGCTAGTGTGGCATGCCACACTAGCATCAAAAGAAAAGAGGTAATACATAACCACCGAAGCTAGGTAAAAGAAAATACAAAAAGGCCCAATAGTGACCACATGAAGGTAACAACAATGAGTAAAGCCATGTGGAGTCTGGAAATCTTGGTAGAAAGACCATCACACTAACAACAACAATAATTCATGCTAAAAACTGCAACGGTCTGTCTATACATGGAATGATCTCCCAGATATCAATTTGGACCAAACCATGATGGGATCAAGCGAATATGGAGTCAGGGAGCTGCCATTCACCCTAGAACCATCAGTTAGTCGGGGAGTTGGCTACTTTTCTACATGAGAACTACCTCCACTGGATGACCTATACAAGACGTGCAGAACAATAAACCACATCAGTATACTTATTCTGAAAGAAACAAGAATTCTGCTCTCTCCAGATGTAGTACACCAACGCTACAAAAGCTATCCGACAGACCGATGCCATAAATCTAGGGCCATGCCACTCAGAGAAAGCTCTATCAACCATATCCTACCAACTTAATATAGGCCAGTTAAAATTACATTTCTTTTGAATAATGAACCATAATCTATATGGGTGTAATTTGCTCGTAACTAGATTGACGAAGTACCAGATGAGTGAAGTAAGAAGATGAAAAGCTCAGGCCAATGAGACGTATTCACAGTTTCTTTGTGATTGGTGTTTGTTTAATGTGTTCCAAAATGGTAACATATTGTTCCCAACCTATTCTGGTCATACCCAAGGGACCGCTAGGGGTCCCATTTCACGCGAACACGTTGACATTGTCAACAAACAATTCTTCAATGCTTCGAACCGATCAAAGTGTGAGCACCCAAGTCACGAGCCTCACGCGCGACTTAGTCACCAATTATTTTATGTTAAACGTGACTCTCACGGTAGCACGATCATCGCACAGCGACCACCCAAGCACCTTTTCATCAAAAACTTTGACCGACGGCACAACCGGAGCAACGGGATCAAGGGACAAAGGCCTTGGCCAACCCCTTGGGGTCGGCCTCAGCTTCACCCAAGGCTATGGGGTCGGCCTTGGACTCCCATGGGGGGTTGGCCTTGGCCTTCCCGCCCCCAGTTCTTCACTTTTTGCGCAAAGTCCCTTGAGCACTTTTCTCACTTCGTACGCTTCGTATGTGGACTTTGGCACCTTGTTCATCACATGGGTACGACTCACCGTAACACGCTCGTCGTAATGCAACTTCTGAATTCGTCATTGCCCATCAAAACACCTATCGTCGGCACGCTCGAAGTTCACCAAAAGGGGGAATGGCCTTGGCCTCCCTTCATGGGAGTTGGCCATTGGCCTTGGCCTCCCTTCATGCGAGTTGGCCATTGGCCTTGGCCACCCCCTAGGGTTAGCCTCGGCCTCCCCAAGGGGGTTGGCCTCGGCCTTCCTCCAATTGTTGGCCTATGGCCTCTCCTTTTGCGCGCACTTGTTTTCTCGAGTCGTTGCACCTCCGCGATATTTACGAACATTAGTACATCAACCTCGCGACGTCCGTCCTGCCTCAACCTCGCGACGTCAGTCATGCATCAACCTCACGACGTTCGTCATGCCTCAACCTCGCAACGTCCATCGTCCATCAACCTCACGACGCCCGTCGTGCCTCAACCTCACGACGTCCGTCATGCCTCAACCTCGCAACGTCCATCGTCCATCAACCTCACGACATCCGTCGTGCCTCAACCTCGCGACGTCAGTCGTGCCTCAACCTCGCGACGTCAGTAGTGCCTCAACCTCACGACAACCGTCGTGCATCAACCTCGTGACGTCCGTCGTGCCTCAACCTCGCGACGTACATCGTCCAACAACCTCGCGACATCTGTCGTCCATGACAGCATACCGCTCCAGCGATGCCCATCGCCCAAAGTCACGCACTACCACCGAATGACCCGTCGTCGACGACCGCATACCATCACTCCCGACTTTGTCATTACTACATGTGGCATTCATCATCTTGTTATGACGGTACACTCAGCTCAAATCCCATCTTCGGGACACCTGACGCGTGCCCGTGCGCCTTCTCCGCGATGTTCGTCACCAAGCCTGTGCGCCATCGTCATGATACGTGCCCCCAGCACCAAGTATTGCTCCGTAACATTCGTCACAACTCCCATGCGCCATTCTCATGACATGTGCCTGCGGCACCAAGTATATCCCCGCGACATTCGTTTCCTTTGCCCTTGCGCCATTCTCATGATGTGTGCCCGCGACACCAAGTAATCCCTGCGACGTTCGTCGCCTGCGCCCTTGTGCCATTCTCATGATGCGTGCCCCCGGCACTAAGTATTGCTCCACGACATTCGTCACCGCTCCCATGCGCCACTTCCATGACATGTGCCCATGGCACCAGGTATTGTCTCTGCAACGTTCGTTGCCGCTCCCATGCGCCACTTCCATAACATGTGCCCCGGCACCAAGTATATCTCCGCGATGTTTGTCGCCGCACCCGTACGCCACTTCCATAAAATGTGCCCCGGCACCAAATATCCCCGCGACGTTCGTCGCCTGCGCCCTTGTGCCATTCTCATGACATGTGCCCCGACACCAAGTATTGTCTCCGCGACGTTCGTCGCCACGCCCATGCGCCACTTCCATGACATGTGCCCACATCACCAGGTATTTTCTTGCTACGGTAGTCACGCCCATGCACCACAATCATGTTGCATGCTTCCGGGGGGCTCCGTTCGTAGTGCTCTGGCACGAGGACCCCTCGCTGCGGATGAACTCACAACCTTATAGTCATCGTCGCCACGGGATGGGCTCACAACCTTAAAGCCATCGCTGGCACAATCAACTACGGGATGGGCTCACAACCATACAGCCATCGTCGGCAAAATCAACTACTGGATGGGCTCACAACCTTAAAGCCATCGCCGGCACAATCAACTACGGGATGGGCTCACAACCTTAAAGCCATCGCCGGCACAATCAACAGCAGAATGGACTCACAACCTTAAAGCCATCGCCGTCACAATCATGGGGGGCTCCGGCCCTCGCAGCGGAATAGGCGACTCCTTCGGGACATTATCTCTGTCAGGGTGTCTTCGTGACTGGCCTACGTGCTCCGGCACTAGGGGCTCACATTAGCACCCCTATGGACTATGACCCCTGGGTCACTCCGAGATGGGAGCAGGTCTTCAGAGGGCATCGCGCCTAGTCTGCCTGGCAATTAGGCATCGGGTCTTCCCCACCACTGCCAGGCCTGTGGGACTCTACAAGGGCTTGGATTAGAGGCTAGATCAAAGGCATTCTTTGGCCACACAGACGCTGTGGGAGCCAGTCTTTCCAGATAGACAGAGTGATGCTGTGAGGGGTAGGCGGGGTGAATATGCGATTCGACAGTCCGTGGAGCACCGGCAACTGTGGACCCCTCGGTGACATGTTACTCCAAGGGAGCGCCACATGTCGCGTGATGACATCATCATCTCAACCTCTATAATAGAGGTCTTGAGAATTCATTTGGAGGACTTCAGATTTTTAGATTCTTGAAACTCTCACATTTTCACTTTCTCACTCTAGAATCTTAGAGAGAGAAACATACAGGACCCCTGACTCTGGACCTAAGCATGAACGGTGACTGTCATCGTGTATTCATCATGCGCTATCGCCCTCGCAGCACTGCCTCCCTCAAGCTCTGTCTGGGAAGCCCTTGGTCTCTGCCCTTGCTCCGCCCTTACTGTGTCTCACATCAGCGCACTTGGCATCTGACTCAGACTGCATTCCTTGTGGCACCTCCATGTCGACTGCGAACCCACTTTCCTTGGCATCACATATTATGATTATTATTACCTAATCTAATTATCAGAATTCTACTGTGTTTTATTCTCAAGTGATTTTGAAACTGATAGTATGTTATGAACGTGTATCTTTACCTAACTTAGGATTGACATAGTTTCATTTACTCTAATAAGAGATTATGTACTCCTAAGCCCCAGATAATCAGATAATTGGTGAGTGAGAGTAGACTCTGAGAACGTGAATTAGATTATTTGATGATTTAGTATAAGATTGAGATTTTGGCTGAGCACGCAATAGCAGACCCTATGTTACTTGCTTTTTGAACTGAAAGATTTTAAACGTTTAATTTGAAGTGGACGATCGAAGGATAAGACTATAGATCTTTTGGTAAGTGATGTAATTATGAATCATAAGTGATGTGATAACTTAGAGCCTTAGACTCTAGTGAAAGTGCAACACATGCGTATGAAGACTCATATTTTTTGTTAAAGATTGACAGCGTGTGCTGTTTGTTTGATAGTGTCTTTACAAGATTGATTGTCTATGCTCGCGTATGTGCGAGATTGAGTGTGTCTGTGTTTTTCTTCCTAATCTATTCCATGTCATCTTGAAATGATGATCTGGACCAATCGGTTAGGAACGCATGGGTCATTTGGATCTGCTTTATGATACTTATACGTGATTGACCACAATTGAGAATCTAGGCCTACAAAGTGAAAAAGAATGATCGCTACTGGGTTACCACGGAAAAAAAACTCTTCGATGCAAGTTAGAGAGCAGCTATATGAGTAAAAACTTTGAGAAAACAAGAGAGCAAAGTGTTTGTATGATTGCTTGTATATGTTGCTTACCTGGATGTCTCCTTTACATAGATGAGGCAGTGAAACCCAAATAGAGTTAGTTACGAATATGGGCTTGAACCCATTTCTTAGGGGGCAAGTTAAAGGCTTCCTAGAAGTCCTAGTAACTCTATATCATAATTTTAAACCGACTTTGACAACTGGGAGTTGATTGAAGCTTGTCAATTAGATTAGGTGTCGCAATCTAAATGGTAGTTAATTTTTATCCCTATGAGAACTAATGAAGCGGGTTACCATTTTTCAGCTGGTAAATTTACGTTGAACATACCAAGAGACATGTGACCAATCAATTCGATGCCAGAAGAAAATAAAAGTGACCATAATTCTTCGATTATGAATCATGACATGTCAAATTCTACATCATATTTTCTGCTAAAAAGTATGATCAAAGTAGAATAAGATATAACCAATTACTTAATCTTCTAACAACCTAATATTAATGATGAGAAAGATACGGTCATCGTCTACCAAATAATCTAATAGAAAATGCAAAAGCACGCGATATAGTGCCGCCCTCTGCTAATACTTAAATTTTGTGATGTTCATAATGGAACCAAAAGCAAAGGATTGTATACTTTAATTTGTACCATTTTATATCAAACTCGTATACCATCCATTAACGAATCTAGGGCTGAATTTATGACAAATAAACTATAGGATCATGATAATTGATGTTTTTGTTGTCTTGTGACTACATAATATGTCTAGGGTGCAAAAATCTCAGGAGACGAGTATATAAGTAGCAGCAAGAAATGACATTTGCCGATGACCAAATTGTCACGTTTGGGTCAAAATGATAGGCAATGGTCACGTTCATGTGCTTACATACATCCTACAATGAGGTGAAAGGTCAAACTCTAGGTAGGTAAACAAAACTTGCCTTAAGGGGTCACTTGATGAGTGTGCTATAATTTCTCTTTCTATAATTTGTACAAAATTTGATCTGGATTTAAATTATGTTCAGTGTAGGAAAATATTTGCTAATCTCGTTGATGCAGTTTTGTTACGCTTTTGGCTCCAATATTACTAACTTTGAATTTTTCGCTTAGAGGATATGCCACTACAATTTTTTTTGCGTCACATTTTTTGGCATGAATACATGGGGGTTCGAGGAAGTTTGAACCAAAGCTTCTCCTTATACAGTGTGAAAGTTGTACGTGCTTTGGACTTGGTTATCATCCAATATTCAACTCTGCAGCTGAATCAACATGAATCTGGAAATTATAATATGATCATCAGAAGGGGACGTTTCATTTTGTGATGACTAAAGAATGCATGGATTAGGAAGGTTTGCAAGGGCGAAAGAGAAAATGCAAGTACGTGGTCTTAGAGAAGGTTGTCATTATCGAATAAACAATCGAATAGTGACATGGTGACTTTTTAATTTTTGGGAGATCCTTTATCTCGTTAAATCTCATTTATTCGTGATATCGCGTTATATTTATCACCATTAGACTGAAGATTTCTCCTTATTACCTATTAGAATAGAATACAATATTGTTTCTAGCTTTCAAATAATTATGCAATTTGATAAGTTGTGATTTATTATTATTTATATATTGTTGTTAAGTGAGATAAAGTCTAATAGCTTTAAATCTCCTCCCGTTTATCATCTACGCCTACAAATATAGGTTTCTACTCAACTAAACAATCCACAAAATATTCATAAACTCTTGTATTTCGGCTCTTTAAGGCGTTAATTCTTATGTTGTGGTTGTTCTCTTTTGTCCCACACCTCTATTGCTTGAGGCTTATTTGTCTTTAATTGCTCGCACTTTCCTTATGATTGAGCACTATTACAATAGAGTTTGATAGTTTTATAGCAGATTGTTGGTTGTGTAGGTCCCTAAACACACTTAGAGGGGGGGGGGGTGAATAAGTGTTTACAATGTGAGCGAAAATTTAAAAACTGAATTTACAAAGTAATAACAGAAATAACAAATATAAATCAACACAGAGATTTATACTGATTCGGCCCCACAGCCTACGTCCAATCCCCGAGCACTCCACACAACGGAGATCTACTCTAGCCTTTCACTAACCAGCTAGCTTCAGGTGCTAGGTCAAACCATAGTACAGATTCTGAAACCCTTCCAAGGTTTCCAACAATTACAAATGAAACAAGATTTAAAATTTAGATATAATAACAAACTCCTTCTTGAGTTGATATTACAATCAATACGACAAGACTAAGCTTTCTTAGGTGAGAAGATCTATATTCTTTCAATAACTAAACCAAGAAGCTTACTTCTAACTTTTTTAAAAATGAACTCACTCAAGAGAGAATAGATAGAAGTGTGAAATAAGATGAGAGAGTATTTTGAAAAGAGAGAGATTTTTCAAAGATTGGCAAAGTTAGCAATAAATGCTCCCAAGGTCCCTTTTTATACTTGATAAGAAATGAAACGTTCAAACGGCAACTTAAAGTTTGACTCGAATGAAAAGGTAAAGCAGAGAGATGTTAAAGCCATTGAAGGATTGAGTTGAATGAAAATTACTTTTCATTCAATTGAAACAATGCTTCGACTGAAAACTATGGCTTCTGTGACACCCCCAACCCTAATGATGTCACCAGAGCTGGGTCGTCAGTCATGACTGCATTATAAACCCTATCGATACAGAGCAATTCAAAAAACATCCTTGAACATACATTAGGTTTCACAAAAAGCCATTCTTACAAAAATTTTCATCGTAAAGCTCAACATGAGCACAACGGAAATATTTACACAAAATGTCTAGTCCCCAAAATGTGCATATCGCCGTCTTACTTTTTGATCTACTGATTAAGAGCCTTCTCCTTCCCTTTCCTCGAAGTTTCCCCTACTTCGCCCTGACTGCCTGAAACATTACAGGTAAGGAATTAGCACAAATCGCCCAGTAAA
This sequence comes from Escallonia herrerae, assembly GCA_033070095.1. Lineage (NCBI taxonomy): Eukaryota > Viridiplantae > Streptophyta > Magnoliopsida > Escalloniales > Escalloniaceae > Escallonia > Escallonia herrerae. The sequence continues at coordinate 296,555 of JAVXUP010000542.1, forward strand.
GATAATACGAGGAACAACTCAAACAACGAAGTGACAACCTTGGGAGAAATGATAACCAATCTCAACGATATCAAGAATCCAGAATTTCAAAGGATGACACAACATCAATTCAATGGATCAAACAACATGTTTTATTTTCTTTTAGTCAGACTGAGAGGCTTTAAGGCCCAACAGAATAACATTATTACCATATTTAATGAACTGGACCGACTGAACTGACTGACCGACTACAATGCACGTGAACACTAAATCGCCAAATTAAACATCAATGAAATGTAAGCCATTAAAATCACAATGTCATAATAAAGTCAAATGCAATGCAGACACCGATCGAACTGACTGGACTCAATCGACACGACTGACTCGAACTGCGCACCCTACATCCTGTTTGCAGGTGATTATATTTCACTGGCCCTCCTTTCACATAATGTCCCGTGCTTCGGGATGTTCATCTTAGTCTCAGACAAAAAAAAGAGACAGCAAGCACAAGAAGGGAACTCACGAAGAGTTGTTTGTCCCCAAACCACATTATTGTCAAAGCACATAGTACAACAATTGAACGGACTAAGGGAACTGAGTTCACCCCATGTCCACGATTCAACAACCATTCATCAAGAAATTTCAGTCAAGTATACGACCGAGGTTCAACAAGGTAACCCGAAATCATCACTAACTCATACGAAATAGACTAGGAAGCAAGCTAGTCAAAAACCACAACAATATTTCAAGTACAAGAGGTACATGCACAACAACCACCGATACCTCATATTTACCATAAAACGTTCATCATACCTCACCCTAACAATGATGGGTATGCCATGAGGAGCAATTTCGTGGCATGCAAAGAGCCGTACTATCCTTACCTGGCTGGCTTTTAGCCGACGAGCTTAATAATTTCAAACCTCTCGAGCAGGGTCACCTATGAAAATAAGATTTTACTCGTTAGCCACTAACCATCATAATATAAAATTATTCTACTTTCATTTTATCAGTTATTTACTGTATTCTATAGCGGTCGGTTACTCCGACCTATCAGTCAGGTCTTTAACCTAATCAAGCACCACACTAGTGCTGATACCCTTCATTTAGGGATTTTCATCCTATTCCTCGCTTCTTGTTATTTTAGAATGCTCAATTAAGGCATTCGCAAAGTTCAGAGTTGGTGCGAGAAAATTACCAAAATGCCCCTGGGGTCCACTATCGCTCCCATCACCTCAAACCAACTTCAAAACAACCTTACAGGTGCTTTACTACCCTTTTCGGACTAAAAGTCCTTTGAAAAACTCTATCAGGAAAATTACCAAAATACCCATCTCCGGTGGCAATTTACTAAAATGCCCCCACAAGGGTTCCCAGCACCAAGCAATTCTCAAAAGCGCTTAAAAACGTTATTTTTACCCTCCCGAAGTCATTCCCAAGCTAAAAAGTATTTTAAAAAAATTTCGCCTGAAAATTCCAGACCGGTGTTCCGACCGAGCGCTTAAAAGTCCGTTCGGCAAAAAAATAGTAAACAACCTCAGAATGGCCCAAAATCTTGGGAAAAGAAACTTCTCAACATCCTAAAGACACCATAAAAGTTTCGCACCAAATCGCCCTCATTTGATATTTTTAATTACACTGTAAAATTTCACAGTTTCCCATATTGGTTAACCCCTTATCAGTCCTTGGAAAAATCTGAAAATTTTCCATGATGTAGATATCCTAAAAATACCTAGGGTCTCTTTTTAGCACTTTGGCTAAATCTAGCTCTAGATATTTTTAAACATTTATTGAAAAAACTGCTTAATTTATTTTGGTCTTTTGCGACCATTACGGCTACTGTTCAGATTTTTCCACCTACTATTTCACCTCAACACACCTACTTTCATCTTCAACCTTCAGCTATAGCACTTGTGCACACACCATCCACACCCCCACTCACTAATTCACTTTAACCCATTTTTAATCATTCATATTCATTAAAACTAACACCTTAACACCCTATAATTATCCGATACCTATAATCACATCCATCCGAACCACCTACATCCAAGAACACGCAAGAACACACACTGAATACACGCAGTACCTCCGGACACAACAACCCGTAATTCTCTCCCCTTAGTTCTACTTATTAACCACCTTATCCCAGCTTAACCCATCCTTACTCACCATTCCCTTCCTGCGCACCAAGAACACACACAATTTCACCCTCGACACACACACTTATGAACACACACACTGTGCCATAAACTCACACACATACCACTAAATTTTACACCCAAAATTAAAACATATCTAGTATATAGCAACTAGGTGAAGATTCACCTTAAGAGAATCTAGGTCAGATTCTTCCCGCGTGCTCTCTCTCTGTGCTCTGTTTCTATTTCTTCTCCTCTATTCTTGGTCTGTTGTTTTTTTTTTATTCTCTTTTCCCTCTTCTTGTTCACCTGAAATTCAACCCATCATTTTTTAAAATTTTCACATTCACTTAGTCACCACCCTAGCATGAGGTGGCAACCGGTAGGAAATTATCCTTGAACACTTGGCATTTGGGCATGCTTTTCAAAATTTATGAATTGACCCCCAATAGTTTTCATATTTATAGACCCTTAAACTTTATGTAATTAACTTTTTGCCCCTCTAAATTAGAAAAATTCCACTTTGACCTAAAGCTACATTGACACCTCTTCCCATTTCCCGCCACTTAATTAACGCCAATAGGACGTTACTCGATAAAATAACTCCCGTTAATTAATTAACTTAGTGTTAAATAATTTTTCGATACGTTCTGGGTATCACACCTTCGACTGAAAACTATGGTTTCGACCGAAAACTTTGGCTTCTACTAAAAGCTCTTGGCTTTGACCGAAAGTTGTTTGTTTCTACTGAAAGCTCTTGGCTTTGACCGAAAACATTGGCTTCGATCGAAAGCACTTGGCTTCGACTAGAAGTTGTTTGCTTCGACTAAAAACCTTTCAAGAAGAATCTGAAGGATTGATTCGAATGGAAACTCTTTCTTCTTCGAATGAAAACTTTAGGTTTAGTTCTTTACATGAATTTCTGGGAGATCTTTAAGAAAGACTCAGCAACACGAATAAATTAACCTTCCAGCTCTTGAATCTTCATCATAGTCCATGTCTTTGTTCAATCCAATTCCAAATCCAAGTTCAAGCTTTGTCCAAGGTATGTTCTTTGTCTTTGTTTGATTGAGATAAATCCTGAAATATTTATCTTAATAAGAGTGTTAGATTAATGTTAGGAATAATAATCTTGGAACCATCAAAATCAATAAGTCAACAGGTTGATGGAGCAAGGTTCGATTCCTAATTGTGCATACTTAAAATGATCTCTAATATATTTTGGAGAGATCATGATGACTCAGGTGGATCTTTAGATTTCTTTCTTTTGCTTGGGTTAATTTTGTTAACAAACTAATGGTAATTTTAATTCGAACAACTAGTGTTTAGATCACTGTTGTTAGATTGAGATAAAGTCTAATAATTTTAAATCTTCTCTTATTTACCATATACACCTATAAATATAGGTGCCTTTTGTCTAACCAAACAATCAATGGAACTCTATTTATGTCTCTATATTACCCTTTCATAGTCCAATTTTAAACCGTGCAGCAACTATTAACAAAATGGAAATACCCCTGAGGTTTATCTTAATTACACTCGACTCCTACTAAGTTTGAACAAAACTCTATTATGTTAAGCATCCGTTGATGCCAAGGAAAGTGGGTCCCAAGTCGACGTGGAAGTGCCATAAGGAATGCAGTCTGAGTCAGATGTCAAGTGTGATGACGTGGGACACAGCAACGGCGGAGCAAGGGCAGAGACCAAGGGCTTCCCAAACAAAGCTTGAGAGTGGCAGTCTGGCGGAAGGGGAGTTGAAGAGCTCCCCGGCGGAGATAGTGTAACACCCCAAAATTTTAGAGGTGCTCAAATATTACTTGTTTGATTGAGGAAAAAAATTAATGATGATTTTAAGTGACAATTAGGATTGACATTGTCGTGCTTGTTAGGTGTCTTCGCACAATCGTGACACCTCGTGCTTATTGAGGACTCAGTGTTGATTACTTCTCTGATCTATACTTCATGCTACCTATCATTGTCATGCTTGTGATGTGTCAACATAGTATTGCGCACGTCGTGCTTCAAGCCTTGTCGTGGTTTTTGTGGCCTTGTCGTGCTTGCTAGGTGGCACATCCTTGTTTTGCCACCTCGTGCTTTGAGCCTTGTTATGCTTGTTAGGTGGCACATCCTTGTTTTGCCACCTCGTTCTTCGTGCTTTGGTTAGCATTGTCGTGCTTGTTAGGTGGCACATCCTTGTTTTGCCACCTCGTGCTTCGAGCTTTGGTGCTTTGGTTAGCATTGTCGTGCTTGTTAGGTGGCAAATCCTTATTTTGCCACCTCGTGCTTCGATCTTTGTCGTGCTTTGGTTAGCATTGTCGTGCTTGTTAGGTGGCACATCCTTATTGTGCCACCTCGTGCTTCGAGCTTTGTCATGCTTTGGTTAGCATTGTCGTGCTTGCTGCGTGGCATAACCTTGTCTCGCCACCTCGTGATTCTTTACACCTTGTGCTTCCTAAAAATTTCTATAAATAGGCCCCTGATCTTTTTAAGATATTTTATCTTTGACTTTTATCAGTAGGTAGACAACTAAAGAGTGAGAAAAGATAAAAAGAAAAAAAAAGGAATTATAGGGCCTGATTGGGAGCAATTGTATAAGTGTGTTCTTCGTGATTTAGGTAAGGGAATTACATATCACTATTCTTTTATACCACGTGGTTATTTCTTAACATTCCTCATACTCATAAACACTGTTGTTCTGAAATTTTGCTGAAATGCTTTGTTTTGAATCTTGGTAAATATCTTGTTTTTGAAATATGTTTGCGGGACGTGGCTTAAGTACTCTTGATCAATGACAGTGCTCCAGTGATTTGTCTTATGCATGGTATGTTATGATACAACTGAGCTTTGGCGGATCCCTTTGAGGATACCGGAAGCAAGATGCTGAAGTTGTATGTTAAATGTGCAAATTGGTCATTGAATTGGTTTACTAATTGTTCGGGGTACTAAGCCACGGTTTCTTTGACGGTTGGGCGCCGAATATTTTGACTGATCCTAAAATTGTTTACTGTGTTTGATTATGATCCTATGGTGATATGATTATTCCACTTACTGGGCTACCCAGCTCACCCCCCACCATTTTACCTTTCTAGTGTAGATGATTATTTTGATGAGCAAGTTCAAGCGGGGATGTGAACGGGACATGCAATTTTGGAGTTTAGAAATCTTGGAACTTATTTATAGGTCTTGTAATCTGACTCGGAATTATTTGTGCTTGTATTGAGGTTATAATATCAGTCGCTTGGGTTCTGTAATCTGATTGGGATTGCGTTGTGATATTATTTGAAACATATGAATTGGTTGATTGAGGACTCGGGTCGTCACAGATAGTGTCCAGGAGGAGTCACCTATTCCGCAGGCCGAGGTAGCATCCTGGAGAAGCCGTCTACCTGGCCGGCTGAGGTAGCATCCCGAAGGAGCAGTCTGCCTAGCAGAAGGGGAGTTGAAAAGCTTCCTGGCAGAGATAGTGTCCCGGAGGAGTCGCCTATCCCAGCGGGTGAGTCCTTATACCAGAGCACTCGGATCGCATCAAGGTAACATCCCGGAGGAGCCGTCTACCCGACTGGCTGAGGTTGCATCCCGGAGGATCCGTCTACCTGGCAGAAGGGGAGTTGAAGAGCTCCCTGGTGGAGATAATGTCCCAGAAGAGTCGCCTATCCCCGCAGGATGCTGCACACTCCGGAGAGTGGGTCAAAGCATGTTCCATGACCAAGGCAAAGTGCGCATGGTGTGGTGAAAGGATGGACCGATGCAAGGAGCATGGTAGTGTGACAGAGAGCCAGGGGGCACGACTGTGTTAGTGGCGTGGTACACGGGCGCGGCAGAGTGAGTAAGGTGCCGGGGGCACGTCTGTATCAGTGGCGCGGTGCATGGGCGCGGGGGAGTGTGTATGGTGCCTGGGGCACATATCATGGAGATGGCGTAGCGCATGGGTGCGACGGAGTGCGTATGGTGCCAAGGGCACTGTAGTGTGACAGGGAGCCAACGGGAGCGACTGTATCAGTGGCGCAATGCATGGGCGCAGCAGAGTGAGTAAGGTGCCAGGGGCACGTATCACGAGAATGGCACACGGGCGCGGCAACGAACGTCTCGAGGCAATACTTTATGCCGGGGGCATGTATCATTAAAAGGGGTGCACGGGCGCGGCGACGAATGTCGCAGCACGTATCATGAGAAGGGGCCCACGGGCGCGACGACGTACGTCGCGGCACGTATCATGAGAAAGGGCGCACGGGCACGGCGACGAACGTCGCAAAGACGGCACATAGGCACGAGTTGGGTGTCCCGAAGATGGGATATGAGTTGAGTGTACCTGCTATAACACAATAATGAAAGCAACATGTAGCAATGACAAAGTTGGGAGTGATGGTATGCGGTCGTCGGCGACGGGTCATTCGGCGATGGCACGCGACTTTGGGCAACGGGCATCGCGGGAGTGGTGCGCGGTCACAGACAATGGATGTCGCGAGGTTGATGCACGAAGGACGTTGCGAGGTTGGTGTACGAACATCCGTAAACATCATGGAAGTGCAAAGACTCGAGAAAACAAGCGCAAGCGCGAGGGGAGGCCATAGGCCAAAATTGGGGGAAGGCCAAGGCCACTACCCCTTGGGAAGGCCGAGGCCGACCCTAAGGGGTGGCCAAGGCCAATGGCCAACTCCCATGAAGGGAGGCCAACCCCTGTGACTAGAGACAAAGCTCCTTTTTGCATGTAAACACAATTAAGGACCACATATGGAGGAGATTTTAAACGATTTCAGTGTCCATTAATGATAATTATCAATTACTCCCTCCGTCCCTTAATAATTGATCAACTTTCCTTTTAGGTCCGTCCCACAAAAATTGATCACTTCTAAATTAAGAAAAATTCTGTAAATATATTTACATATTTATTCTTTTTATACTTTTTTTTATTCTATTTCTCTCGAGGACAATACAGTTCATTTATATAAACTCACCGTCCAGTTTATATATTCATCTTGTCCAGTTTATAATCTTCTTCACAACCACTTCTAATAATTGCAGAGCAACCACATCCTTCTCCCCTCTTTACGTCTTCATCCTTTTATATACAAGTAGTCCCATGAGATGAAGACAACATGTTTGGTTTCTCTCTCTCTCTACCAATTTCTTTTGCATCTGTTGGAGGACCACAAACTATATTATCATCTTAATAGTGTTTTATATTGCTACCTTTTTTTGATCAGGTAGGAGCTGCCTCATTCATATTAAACTGATTTGCCTTCACAAGATTACATGATCTTATATCATATGGGTGTAGTAAAGCTAAAAATCCCTATCTCCTCTAAGTGGCTTGAAGTGTTTCAAAGTCCAAGACAGCAAAGGAAGCCATGGCATGAACACGAGCTATCCGGCGAACTTGCTTGAATTTTGATCAAAAGTTTGGGAAACTGTTATGCGAAGATTGTACCATTTGCAAGTCCGTGCTTGTTTGGCAAGAATTATCGTCACTTACCATGGTACTGCAAAAAAAAAAAAATTGTGGAACAGTTGAATTAACCGAGTCATAGCAAAGAGTTTTTAGTTTTGGAGTTGATGTGTGTTGGGGTTGGGGTTGTGGGGTAGCTCTACAAGCTATATTGGAATTTTTTTTTTTTGGGGTACCAAACAATAATAGTTGCGATAAAGGCTCATTCTTTTGTTTTAGCCCAACATCTGTGATAAGATCATTATTTGGGCTACCAAAGAATATTGAAACAGCCACTATATAAAAGTTAAAAGTTAGACATGGCATTTTCTAGATCTTACTCTCGCGGGCGAGACGACCACAGGGAACTCAGGGCTCGCAGTCGACCGTAGTATTCACCGATCACTAAGAAACATTTTGCAGCTTGCCGGACTGTCAATATCCGGCGCAGTTGATGAAGGGTTTGTTGTCTTAAATTATCAGCCTACAAGTTGGAAAAATTGCAAACAACTAATAATCGTGCGTGCACACAAAGTCCCACATAATAATATGAACTCAAAACAAGTAAAAGGACCACGGGAGCAAAGCTCTAAACAAACAATATCTCAAAAAAGGATTGAAACCCGTGAAGTTTTCTTATGAATAGTATTTGGACTGTTCTAATAATAGATCTAAATACGGTTCTTTGTTTAGCTTTTCACTTGGTAGTATTCGTGCGATATTCCTTTCAAACAAATTATAGTTATTTCTCTGATGCGACTAGCGTTCTGATTTCAGCAGATGTCACTTTCGTCCCACCTTCTGATAGAAACATTTTGAAATGTAAAAACTACATCAAACTTAGCAGTCAAGATTTCAAAATGGACCTTGTACTAGTTAAGCAATACAAACCAAACGGGAAGGATAAAATACAAGATCGTCCATCTTATAGGACTGGCAACAATTAGGTGCGAAAGATCTATGATAAGCTGTATGGGGTACGTATGTACTCGATTCCCCGTCTTATAGGATTGGCCTGAACATGGTGCTGACAGCGCAAATAACCATTATTTTCGTAGTCAACTGGGATTTAATTATGCTCGTCAGACGGGAAGTTCAGTCTTATAGAAAAGTTGACATCTGCGTATGCATAGTTGACCTGACCACATGAAAAATCATTTCTGTTGTTATGTATTTTGATTGTGTTTCTTTGTCGAAGGCACAAGTCAATTAACATGTTAAACAAAGGTGGCGTAAGGATGTATTAGCCTCTGGTGCTTTGAACCTTCAGATGTACCTAAAATTTATGGTCTAAAGAAAAGAGAGAAGAGGCACGAAGCCGCGAAATGGATTGTAACACGAGAGATAAACAGTTATCCCTAGCTAAAACAGTCTTATCACGAAGACTTAAGGATGATCAAGATTTAACAAGTGAGCCCTTGTTGCACTTAAGAAAATAGTGCTTGCCTTTCTAAAGCTTTAGTTTCAAGGCCATCTGTTGCCTTTATAAAGCCATTTCATAAAGCATTACAAAGATTATTACTAGAGAAGGAAGAAAACCCGATAGACTGTCCTCCTTAGACGTAGGGCACGGGTGTTTGGGTCGGATACGTGTCAAAGTATTGGTTCGTCAAATAATAAAACGCAAGACGTAGGACACGGTAAAAGTTATATTATTTCAATGCAATAGAGAATTAACCGAAACACTACTATAAGATAGTATACAATGTGACATATCATAATGCGATGTGTCGGACCCATATCCATTATCATGTTCAAGTGTCAAGTGTTCAATACGGATATTTCATGCATTCTAAAAAGTACATACGTAAAAAAGTTCAGCAAGATTAAACTCTAGGGTAACTCTTGAACTGTTTGCTACATCCACTTATATACTAGCTTAAATGAACGTATGCGGAACTACAAGTCAAAAAACCTAAATTATGCAGATTATACCATTTATGTTAACAATTGTACCATTCTCCGACAAGAATTTTTCGTTCCCTTTTTTTTTTTGTGGATCTGACCTTTATGTAGTATACACTTCACTAAAAGGTTTCCAGTCTGTGTGCTGCGTAGCCAATGCATAAAACGAAACAATAATTCCAGTATTTCAGAAATTTTACCTGGCGAACGAAACCTTCAAGATTGGTAAGCTTGCCAAGAGCAACAGCCATATGATGCATGCCATCATTAATGGAACCGTTGGCTATGGTGTCAATCAAAGACTGTTGTAGCTGATCCAATCCTTGGGATAGTGCCTCCTCCGCCTGCTGTGATGAATGCTGAAGGCTGTAAATCCCCAGGAGTTGCTGTTCCGTTAGAAGGTCCAATTGGGCTATTAACATCTGATCATCAAAACAGACATTTAGATAGTAACATAGCATGATTGCCAGCCATGCAATAGAGTATGGCATGGGAATGTATTTTTCTAGGTTGATGGAGAGGCAATTTGGCCATTTCGGTTATAACTGCAAATATGGTTGGATTATTGGCGTGCGATGAGGCTGCAAACAAGGCTGTTGCAAAGAAAATTATAAAAGCTCGTGACACTCCTGCTCCTTGCTAGGAGTTTTGATTGGCTCACTTCCCCTTGTATTCCTTTGCCGAGTCCTTTGCAAATTTCCAGAACAGCCCTCTTATTTTTGCTACCCATTTTGTTGCATGACTTCTGGTATTGAACATTCAGCATTTAAATTCCAGAATGATCCTCTTCTTTATGTTTCCCCCAAATGACTTTTGAGAATAGACTTACATTAAGTATTCAACAGGCCACTATATTGTCACATACTGGTCTGAACTGATACCGAAAAAGGATGCAAAGTATCTTAAACCATTTTTAACTTGAAATCCAGACCTTGATTAACTCAGAGGGCCGAAAACCACCCATCCAAAGGAAGCAACGTTCAGCGGGAGTAGTCCACATTCCAGTAATTAGGTGGAAGACATCCGATTTGGCAGCAACTCCCTTCAACTGGAAAATTTCATCAAAGTGTGCAATGTATCCATCTACTATAACCCTAAGATCGCCGTCTGATAATTCTGCGTGCAACCCTGTCCGAAGCTCTGTCATGTGCCTGTGGTCGTCATCTAACCATCTTGCATATTCCATGTCAAATACTGCAGCACCTGCGGTAATTAGGAACCAATATACACTTGTTAAGGTCATCATGAAACACAAAAAGTTTTCTTGCCTCTGAATTTACTTTACTTTATTAGGACCCAGAATATAGTTGTTCATTTATGCACAAATTAATCACCACGAATTGCACTTAATCTAGTCAAACTCGAAACTTTCATTTGGTTCAACTCAGACAAAAAATTCAAATGTGATGTTCAAAACACACGACTGAGTTTTGGTTTTCATAAGGTTGGATTAAGGCTGAATCCTGTGGTCAAAACAGGCAGGCAGTAAACATTTCGATATCATGATTCGGATCAGCAAATTCTGTAGGGTTTGACAATTTTACTTTCAACACATTCTAAAGAAGTAGAGCTTTGAATTGAGCATTTCAACTTGTCATAGTTTCTCTTCGGAATTAAAAGTCTAGGCCTATGCCTTTAAAATCAAGTATGTAGGACCAACCTCTGAGGAAAAAGATAAAGGTACACTTGAAGACGTGTACTATGCTTTCATCCAAGAGTTATCTAGCAGTTATGAAAACAGTACTTGAGAAAAGAGTAAAGAAAATTACTCCCTCCAAATGTTAATATGAGGTCCAAAACGAGGTACTTATATAGGACAGTTCTTTCCCATTCCGTTTCTAAATGAAGGGCCAATAACATAAGGGCTACCACCACTTTCCTGAGTTCTATTAGCATATTAACTAATCTGGTTATGTTATGCTAGCTATTAGGTAGTTGTTATGCTACTGTTATTTGCTCACTGCTTTGGCCAAGCCAAGATAACTTTGAAACAGAGTATTATTTAAACATGACTGTTGTGGATAAACTAATTGCAGAAATGATACTCACCAGAGCTCATGTTCCCTCCAGCACCTCCTCCCAAGAACAGTCCCTATTGAGAAAAATGTAGTATTAAGCCTGATAAGTTTGTCAAATCGCTTTTCATATATTTACGTCGTCTTTCCTCAATAACTCTAAGTACCTGAGATTGCGCCCGTTGAAGGTCTTGCTCCAGCTGACTAAGCCTTATCCTGCTTGACTCTAGCTGCTGTACATAGGCCTGCCAAGAACATAGCATAGCAACACATAAAGAAGGGCGGGGAAAATGAGCATGTGAGGTTGCACACATTGTAATCTTAACGACTTGGTAAAATTCAGCGCAAATTTTCAGCCAGCTAACAATATTAAGCGAGAAAAGTTTTGCGCCAACATTTAATTAGCCGCTAAAACTAGCGGTGGACTGAGGAGGATCACTGACGGAACACGAGAACTTTTGGTGCCTCCAAAATGAACCACACCTTTTTTCTCAGCCTGCTCTTTCTTGCCGCTTCTCTGTTTTGAGCTAACCGTCTCAATGTCTGTAACAAGTAACCATGATTTTAGCTTCAAGTTGAATTTTTTTCAAGCATTCTAACTCTAAGGAGAAATTAAATCAGGAGAATGAATGTGACACTCAAACTAATTAAGACAAGATTGTACAATAAGGTTAGCATATATGAACTACCTTAGCATCAAGTGCTTTATCCGACGTTGAACCAGCTCCCCTTTTCTGCACCATATTGAAATATCCATATAAGCTAGGAAAAACCATGAGAAATAAATCTTTGCATTTTCTTTTTCTTGTGTGTGTATGTGTGGAAGATAATTAAATATTTTTGTCCAAAGAACGTAGTGAACAGAGTGACTGATGATAGCTGTCCGAGTAAGATATGGGTATTTCTCTTCAAACAGCCAATGACTATTATTTAGATGAGCTAGTGAACACCAACCGGTACCCTGGCATTCTTTTTAAGATTTGGATTCTCTGTTTCCAAGAAGAATTAAGGCCTAAAAAGGAGAACCAGCCTAAACTAGAGTTTTGGGGATTGATTGACTAGTAGCAAAACGGTAAGAAAAAAATACCAGAGGTAACTCCCGTAAAGACATTCTCTCACTAGGCTTTTCTGATAAGTGGGTAGAATTCTCTCTCATACAGTCAGTTCATGTCAGATAATATTAAAGAAGAAAATCACTCAAAAGATCAGAAAGACTCTGCCTATGGGTGATCTTCTGAAAGTTGTTGGGATCTGTTGTTTCGTAGGGGGTGGAGGGAGAGTAACAAAGAGGGAGAGTTAGAATAACAACAAAGGATGCTGCCTTTTCCAGGGTTTTGGGGGAAATGACCAGACTCTGTGGCTTGAGTAAGAACCTTTTCATTTATAGGCTTGGCAACGGGTTGGGTCAGTGATGGTCCTGTTGTTGGGCTAGAATTCGCCATCTCTACTTGTGGCTGTTGTGGGCCTTGTTGCTGTAGTTGTGGTAAATGGATATGCTTGTGAGGATCAAAAGCCTGGTGATCTGCAGATGCCTTTCCACTTATGGGAGATTCTGGCTCCAAATGTGCCTCAGCTTTGCTCGAAAGTGTGTTCACTGCTGATCCTGAATCAGTACTCTCTCCTCCGCCTGACCTTGAACTGGCCTTGAAACAAACAAGCACCCAACAAGATTGGTCAAATTGATTATCAGAGCCACCTCAGACTCCTAATTAAAAAATGTATCGAAATGGGTTTTCAAGAATCCTCCGAAAACTGACTACAAAACCATCCAGAGGTACAATACTTTTCCAATGGGTTCTCAATGAATCACACAGAAAAATAAATTTCCTAGTCAGTATTCAGCATTAGTCTCGAAAAGTACCCTAGAAAGTGAAGACAAGGAGTGCTACTTCTTCATCTTACAGACTGAAGTTCAAGACTTTCTTTTGTTATGACTCATAGCAGCCTTAATGAAAACAAGGTTTTCAAAGATAGGAGAGAGTTGAGAGAACTACTACTGGAGTCAGATGGAATCTCATGGGCAAAGAAGGGAACATCTCCAGGGTAGCTGCAGGTCTGGCTGCATATAAAGCTGCATATAATCACGAAGCAAAATCTCTTAGAATCCTCATAAATTAAAAGGACTTCCTTCAAGATTTGCAAGACTCATAAAGGGGCGAGGAACCTAATTCCCCCCCCCCTCCCCTTTTCTTTTTCCTCTGCAGTTATGGAGTCAGTAAATCATGCAGAGTAGGCAGGTTTCCTTGTTTGAAACCCAAAAGTCATTCAAGTCCTTCCTCTAGGTATGATTACAGTGTTGGAAAAGCAAACCCCTCTCTGTGACCTCTGAAGACATAACCAAACCTCCCCACCCCTCCCAACCTTCTTTTTGTTGAGAAAACGTCAGAAAAGAAGAAAGCCTACGTAGTTTTGCTTCATCATTATTGATCTTTAATCCCTGCATGACAATAGCCTCCTCCAGCTCCCCAAAATCAAAAGCAGATCCTTCTTGATTACTGAGACCAAAAAGGGACCAATAGAGCATCAATTACAGAACACATCGACTTTTGAGAAATGAAGCAAACACGTGTATAAATTAGGAGTTTCCATATTAAGAAGAACGGAAGTAGTAGAATACTGTAAAGAAGACCCATCATAAATTTTTTTTTGATGAACCATACATGAAGCTTGTACTTGGAGGATTATGCCCATGATAAACTGCGTATGGGATGTGATGGTGGTGGTCGGTCGACCCGGTCTCTCCAACTCTGTGACTCGCCATGCAAGTTTCAGACCATTCTCACAAACTGCAATAACCCATATGTGGAAGTAATTCAGAGGATAATGGAACACAAGAAGACAGAGGAACAGGAGTTGTGCTAGGAATTGTCTACAAGTTTACCTCAAATTTCTTTGGGATTCTTGGAAATAGTCCTTCCCCTTCTGAAGCAAAGCCCAAGTAAGAAGAGAAGCAAAGAAAATGGAAAGATCAAAGCTTTCTTGTCGAAGTATATCTGAGTAGCCACCACAGGAGGGTCCAGTCTTTTTCTCAAACAACTCTCTCTCTCTGTTCCTCTCTTACTTAGCATTGGACCTTTTGACCTTTTAAGGGTCTCTATCTATCGTCTCTTTATTTTCTCCTCCCTATGAAGAAATCTGATTGATTATTCTGTTCGTGGTTTTGCTTTATCTCCTTTGTGTAAGTAGTAATTACTATCAGATTTGAAACTCATCCCATGGTACAGAAAATCTCGTCCTTGCAGACATGTCTCAGGGCCTTGTGGCTTTGTGGGGTTTGAAGACAAAATTTTGAGTAAAAATACCTCATTTTAGTAAACATATATAGAAGTATGTGGGGTCATTGGCAGGAACCCACCAGAAACACTGACTCCTACTCCACTCTCTATAACCGCCTGTGTTTCCCCATTGGCTCTTTCACGGGGCTCTTCAAAACTGCAAGGACTAACATCAGAATTGTTTTTTTTTTCAAGCCAGAATACAAAAGATTCATCTTCTGGTTGCAAATGAGACAAATCTCTTTTTTCCTTTCAAAAGAAGGTAAAAGTTTGGGAATGTGAGGGTGGAGCTGTAAAAGCTCAGTAATTTTTAAAGAAAAAATTACGAGCAAGCATGTGTTACATCTAATGAAACCTCGTTACTTTAATCTTCCGTACAATATAATTACAGTTGACTAGTTTGTTTGCAGTACTTTTAATTACTTGCACGATAACAAGTCTTGGTTGATTGTTATAAAAAAATTAAGTGTTGAAGACCTCAAAATAAAGATTGTTCACGTCAAAGTTCATTCCAGTTTACATTTGAAAAAAGAGCTAAATTAGTCGTACTTTTAGAACTCACTCTCCCACCGTGCATGTTTGTGCTCTAGTTTGCAAGAGATAGCATCAGTTTGGCAGTAAATGCATAATTTTGCTTATACCTTGTCAACCATAACATTAGAATAGCCACCAATAAGAAAACCCACTTGCATATTAAATCCAGGACTTGAAGATGGATTTGTTTGGTATTATCCCCTTTGTTGAGGGGTCAACATCCATATCCTGTCATTACCTAAAACCATGGCACATTAAGATTCCTTTCCATTAATAGAAATATATGTTTCAATGATTTCCCTATATATGTCTTGGCTCATGGCACATTAGATTTCATTTACATGTGTACTCATTGGGGTCATTCCACAATAGGTGTGGCAAGTGTGCTCCTCTGCGTCCCAAACACCTTGTTTTTTTAGGACAAAACACCTTATGGCTACTAAAAAAAAATGTCACTCCTCATGTTTGAGAGAGACGGAGGGGATATAGGTAATGTTCTTGATTTCCATTATTGGTAAAAAAAAAAAAAAGCATATAAATGTAGAGCCAGGGAGGTTATGGGTGACAAAACACATAAAATTTATACCAGTCATATTCATCTATCGTTGACCCGTTAAAAAAGTATACTTTTCTGATGATGTCGTGAACACTTCTTTTTAAAATGTAAATACTACTCTCATATTAGTACATATTGTATAACAGTTTGAAATATTAATTTTCTAATTTTTCAACGCTAGTTCCCTTGTTTCCCTCTCTCTCCTCTCTCTTTTCATCTTTGTTTTCCCATTCAACTCTAACCATCGCGGCACCACCTTCGCAGCATAACGACACCACCAACAGCAACCATCGCACCACCCTAACACCACCAACTACCACGATTCCGCCACCCACCATCGTGGACAAATTCACACTCACACAAACACACAAATTTTGCACACACGGACTCACAACACATGCACATAGATGTCGTCATCAACGGCGGTGCTCCATTCACCACAAGTCCTTCCCCGGTCGTGCTCCATCACCACACACCCACGGCCGACACACACCGACCACTGGATTATGATTGATGCAGTAAGGGGACAATGGCAGTGGTGGGAGATTTATGGGTGGCGTGAATGGGGCTGTGATGCGGGGATGCAGCAGCAAAGAGATCTAGGGAGTAGCGGGGATGTGATATGGGGATACAGCGACGAGAAGATCTAGATAGCATCATGACAAGGCCTTGATGTGGAATTACAGCAGCGAGGAGATCTAGGCAGGGGCATGCACGGAGCTATGTTGTGGGGTTATAGCAACGAGGAAATCTAGGTGGTGGCAGCCTTGAATGGGGTTGTATGAATAATGCATTTTGTAGTGGTAGACAAAGAATGTGCAGTGTTTGAAGTGGTGGTGGCGACATCAACGGGGCTGCAGTGGTGATGCATCAGCCTTTCCTAAAGAGAATAGGAAGAGATAAGGGATGGAATTCCAAGAATTTACTTTCCAAGTCGTGGGCAATATAGTCATTTTGTTAAACTGTTATGTATTTCATAATTCCGTATGGTCAACGAGCATCACTGCTAGTTGTCTGAACTAATGGATATGCATTTAATTTTACCCTGACCTCTAGGACCTGGGTACACTTAACCATGTACTTGATGGTCTGCTCAATTACCCATACCTCTATAGGTAATAAGCTCGTTACCAGTTATTCCTTCCAGCATCCAAGGATTGGCACGAAAAGGTTTTGGGTAAAAATAGAGCAATTTTATATGGATTAATTAGGTACCCGAGCTTATAATGCCGCATATTCTACATGCAACGTACAACATCATCATGTTCTTATATGGAAAAGTTGTTATAGATTTTGAGAAGGGATTCTGTTAATATTTCTTCAGTTCAAACTTTACTTCTTTACTGTTTCATTGCTTCGGCCTATAAAAAGATGTTGCTCAGTTTAGATTGTATCTAATACTGTTGACAATGTCTCTGAAAAATGGTTACATTGATCTTGAATGAGTCTTTTGCAGCAATTAAGCATGAAAAAAGATAAGCTTGTTAATTATTTGTACGAATCAGTAATGACATGTTTGTTCATGCATACAGATTGCTTTCATACCGGAGAATACATTTGGTAGTTGTCTAATATCATATTATCAGCATACATGATTGTAGAGTACGACTAATATTGTGTCGATTACTAGGCGAGGTTAGTTAGTTGATGACCAAATATATAGCTAGATCCAAATTCTTAACCGTGGTTAATTGTAAATTCTTAACCATGATCTAAATTCTAAACCATGGATCTACCCTATTTTCTCTCTTCCCTTCAGCCAGCGTCCACAGTCGCTTTACTCCCTTCGTCGAAGGCTACCTTACCCACTTGTCGTTAACGCTGCCGCAACTGCCATTTCCCTCATCTAGGGCATGTGTTATCAAAGATTGTGACCCAGCACTGCATTACCACTTCGTTTTGTCCTTTTGTTATCCTAATGTCTACACATATGTCTGTTATCATGAATAATGGATGTTGAAGAGAGACAAGAGGTAAGATTGCTTCCTTTATCACTTGATCTTGTACAATGTAGCCACTATATCACGTACATAAATATCTATGGAACAAAAATAACATTTGAACAATCAAGCCTAATAATAACACTTTAGAATTTTGCTATATGGTTTATTTGACAATGATGTGATAGTTTAAATGGTGTCAGAGAACAATGTAATACACACCATTATGAAGGAAGACTTGGATAAAAGCTAGTGTTATTTGCCGCCACAAACTAAACAAAAAATTGGACATTTGTTTGATATTGGAACAAGGGAGAATCCAAATACTCTAGTTTTGGAAAAAGTTGATTAAGTGTTGCCTGGTTGTGATAGCCACACCACTGCTGAGCAAGCAAGATATGATTTCGACATCATTATTTGGTCATCGGGTAGGTAAAAGCCATTAAATGAAGAATCTGTAATAAAAAGAAAGGACAACAACGTATAACAGAATTTTCTAGGAGAGTCCCCTTATTGTTATGTTCTTACTCTTATATTCAATCGGTTGCAATATAATATGGACTGTAATATAGAAAGCAATTGGTGTTTTCTATGAGAAGGTTTACTTGCAGCCAGCTTAAAGTACTATTAAAACCTATCCAAAAAGACACTAGTAATATTTAACAATTGTGGTTGCCACTAATACAGTGCCACCTTCATTCAAAGCATGCTGTCGCATGCCTTTTGAGTTTCATGATCATCTATTTTTTAGTTGTCCTTTCATGCATAGATTATGGTCTTCTATTCAAAAGAAATGCAATTTTAACTGGCCTATGTGAAGTTGGCAGGGTATGATTGATAGATCTTCCTCTGAGTGGCAGGGCCCTGGATTCCCGACATTGGTCTGCCGGATAGCTTTTGCAACACTGGTGTACTACATTTGGAGATAGCAGAATTTTCATTCCTTCTAGAATACTACACTGATGCAGTTTCTTGTTCTGCGGGTCTTGTGCAGATTATCCGGTGAAGGTTGTTCTCTTGTAGAAAAATAGCAAACTCACCAACTAATGGATGTTTCCACTTAATGGCAGCTCCCATACTCCATATTCGATTAATCCTGCTCTGGTAAGAGTTTTGGTGACATTTGGTTTTAAGTAGGGTTCAATCTCCATCTTTTCTCTCTTTTATCTCTTTTCTCTCTCATTTTTGTCTCCTTTTCTTGGGTTGGTGAGATATCGCACTTGCCATGCGAGTGGTTTAGGGCCACTACCCCACTACCTTAGGTAGCTTGATAGAGGGATGAGTGTTCTTCCCTAAGTGATGAGTGGGGTCCAGTGGTGGTTTGATACGGAGTTTCCTCTGGTTGTCATGACTTTGTCGTGGTTGGGCTGTAAGATCCTTTTAGGTATGGCTCTTTCCCTTATCGTCAGTTCTATTATTCGGTCTATTCTCTCACTCTTGTCATGGGGGTGAGGTCCTGAAAGCCTCTTGACTAGGTGGGGTTTCTTTCCCTTACTCATTTATTGTTTGAGTTGATTAGCGCCCATACCCATACCATGCTATGTCTTGATTAGCTGGATATGCACTTTTTACATCCTCTCAGGGGATCCTTTGCAGGTGGACCCCCAGTCTTTTATTGAGGGGATCTGACTCATGTTATTCTCTCCTTGCTTATTTTTGGTTTTCTTTCTTTTGATTGATATATGGCCCGTGATATGTATGTGGTTATCCTTATTTACAGATCAATATATTAGTTATGTATTGAGCTTTGCTTCTCATCTGGGGTATGCCTGACGTTCGTTGTATTTGTTAGCTACTCGAGGTATGCCCCATGTACTTGTTTTGCTGAGGGCCCATATGAGCCTTCTATGATGTAGCCTCTTGTCCTTGAGGTGTTATTGATATTGTTAGAGGGGTCACCTTCCTAGGATATGCCCTTTGTACTTTATTTTAGACTGTATTCCTTGTTCATGTCTGGCTTGTAGAGACTCTGGCTGATGCCAGATGCCCCTGTTCTCTATATATTCCTCCAATGACCTTGGTAGATGCAGCAGATTGAGGAGTACTGGCATTGTTTGCTAGGCGGAGTAATTGGCTTGGAGGGATGGTATGGCCCAGGTGGCGTCCTCACCTGATGATGGTGTATGCATTTCTGGGCATGTGGTATCCAAGGATGGAATAGCCGTTGATCCCTCTAAGATTACGGCGGTGATTGACTTGGCGAGACCTAGCACTGTTACTGAAGCACGAAGCTTTTGGGATTAGCAGGTTACTACTGTCGATTTGTAGAAGGTTTTAAAAAATAGTTGTGCCTTTAACTCAGTTGACTAAGAAGAACACCGGGTTTGTTTGGAGAGGGGAGTGTGAGGCTAGCTTTCAAGAGTTAAAGGAGAGGTTGGTATTTGCACCTGTACTGACCTTACCAACTGATTCTGGAGGTTTTGTGATATATAATGACTCCTCAAAAGAGAGGCTTAGGGTGTGTTTTGATGTAGCATGGTAAGGTGATCGCTTATGCTTCTAGACAGCTTAAACCCTATGAACAGAATTATCCCACCCATGATCTTAAGTTAGCAGCTATGATTTTTGCTTTGAAGATATGGAGACAACATTACTTGTATGGTGAGACCTGCAAGATTTACACTAATCATAAAAGTCTTAAGTATATTTCACCCAGAATGAGCTGAACATGAGACAAAGGTGTTGGTTGGAGCTTTTGAAAGACTATGACTGCAAGATCCATTATCACCTTTGTAAGGCGAATGTTGTGGCTGACGCACTCAGTAGGAAGAGCACTGGAATTTTATCAGCACTGATCATTTGTCAACCTCAACTGTTGGAGGATATGATGAATTTGGATATTGAGATTAGATGGCAAGATGGTGGAAAATACTTGGCAGCATTACAGGTACATCCTACCTTGATCAGCAGGATCAAGGAAGCCCAAGATGGAGATTCTGGTATAGCTCACATCATTGAGAATATAAATAGTGGGAAGCAATCTGAGTTCAAAATTGACGAGCACCATGTGGTTGGGTTTTGTAAGAGACTTCGCGTGCCAGCTGATTTATCCTTGAGGAGGGAGTTACTGTCAGAGGCTCATAGTTCTAGTTTCTCTATCGACCGAAGAGGAACAAAGATGTATCATGAGCTTAAGGAGCATTTCTGGTTGAAGGGCATGAAGTCTGATATAGCAAAGTTTGTCTCCCATTTTTTGGTTTGTCAAAGAGCGAAGACAAAGCATCAGAAGCCTAGCGGACTACCTTTAGCCTCCTGGAATTCTGTAGTGGAAGTGGGAGCATGTAACACCTAATTTTGTGGGAGGCTTACCGAGGATATTCAAGGGTTTTAGCACTATTTAGGTTATTATTGATGGGTTGACTAAGACTGCACATTTCCTTCCGATCTGAGCAACAACACCATTATCTGATCCAGTTAGAATATCTATTGATGAGGTTGTGAGGTTGCATGGTGTACTACTACCTATAGTGTCAGATCGAGATCCATATTTCACTTCAAAATTCTGGAGGAGCTTCCAGAATTCTATGGGCACTGACCTTCATTTCAGCAATGCTTATCACCTATAAACAGATGGACAGTCCGAACGTACCATTCTAATGCTAAAAGATATGCTGAGGGCTTGCACGCTAGGGACCTTGGAGGTAGTTGGCATAGTCATTTACCTTTAGTTGAATTTGCCTGTAATAATAATAGCTATAAGGCAAGTTTAAGATGGCATCGTTTAAGGCATTGTACGGACGGAGGTGTAGGATGCCATTATGCTGCGATGAGGTAGGAGGGAGACGATTATTAGGACAATAGTTGGTACAGTTGACTACTCAAAAAGTTGATTTGATTCGGGAACGTCTTATAGTGACTCAGGACAGACAATGCAATAATACATCTCACCGTCATCATGAACTCGAATTTTAGGTAGGTGACCACGTATTTCTGAGGGTTTCACCATGGAAGGGGGTGATGCATTTCAGTAAGAAAGGCAAGCTTAGCCCAAGGTTTGTTGGGCCGTTCGAGGTTTTAAAGAGAATCGGTCGGTGGCCTATAGAGTTGCATTGCCGCTAGAGCTTTCGCACGTTCATAATGTTTTTCATGTTTCGAATATGAGAAAGTACGCTCATGATATGACGCACATTGTGTCGTGCGAGCCTTTATCAGTTTGGGAGGACCTTTCCTATGAAGAGCAACCGGTTGAGATTCTTGATCGTCGTGATCAGGTGTTAAGGACGAAAGTCATTCCCTTAGTTAAGATTTTATGGTGGAATCACAAATTAAGGAAGACACTTGGGAACTCGAGGATGCTATGCATGAAAAGCACTCTCAACTTTTTGACATTTAAGGTACTTACTAAATTCCAAGGACGGATTTCTTTTAAGGAGGAAAAAAATGTAATACCCAAAAGTTTTATTTTCCTTGTGCGAAATTACTAATTTAAATAATTAAGTTTGGGATCTTTTTGGTAATATTGAGAAAATGATTGGGAATGTTTCTGAAATTTTTGGTCGAATGAATCTTGGATTCATTCGAATCAAACTTGAAGGGTAGGGATGTTTTGGAGCGACCGAAGGATTCAGTCGAATAAAAAAGGGTTTTGCTTAGAATGAAATTATTTTGTTTTGAATGAAAACAATTTCTAGTCAAATGAAAAATTAGTTTTGAAGAAACAACTTCACAACGGTCCAATTCAGTTGAATGAAAACAGTTATCGGTCGAATAAAAACAAGTTTTGAATAAACCATTTCACAACTGTTGAATTCTGTCCGATCTTAATTAGCTTCTAATCATTTTATTAAGTTTAAACATATTTAAATTTGATTGAAATAATATAATCGTGTTATATTATTTATATACATAAAATATATATCGAAATTAAGTTGTGGGCCCAAAATATAATTATGTAAAACTTTGGGGGTTAAAAAGTAATTATGCAAAACTTTGGGGTCAATTTTAAAATACCCTAAGTTAGCTATTAGGGGTCACGTGAAGGGGTGTGGGATTAATAGCATTTTGGTGTGCCACCTATGTTTAGTGGTGAGTAATCATAGGAAACTAATAAAGAAATAGAAAGAAACCTAAGTGGATAACTTAGAAACAAAAGAGAAGGGAGTGGAAAAGAAAAGAGAGAAAAGAGAGAAGGAGAAAGAAAAAGAAAAGAGAGAAAGGAAGAAGAGAAGAAGAAAAGGAAGAACAAAAGATAGAGATTTGATTCAACTATCTTCAATTGGCTTGACCTAAAAAAATTGTAAGGTAGGTTATGTTGTTCTTTTAGGTTTTAAAGCATGCTAGAGAAGTATTATGAGTAATGAAATACTTATAAACTTGCTTGTAAGGGTCTTAAGAGAGAGATATGTTCAAAACCTGCAAAACAGTCATGAAAATGAAATAACTTTGGTGCCTAGAAATGTATGGTTTTAGTTGAGATATGGGTTTTGTTATTTTATATGTTGTACTACTATATGTGTAGAGTATACACACCAAATTTCATATTATTTCAAGCACTATTACTATGGTTTAAAATTTGTGGCTTGAAACCTGTTCTATGAAACTGTAGAGTCATGGAATTAGAGTAATTTTGATGCTTAGAAATGTATAAGTTTAGTTAAGATATGGACTTGGTTATTTTATATGTTACACTAGTTCAGATTATTTCAAGTACTATTGCTATGGTTTAAAATTCGTGGCTTGGAACCTATCTTGTGAAACTGTTGTTAGGCAGATTCTGAAGTTTATCTTTTTAAGGGCTTAATATGATCTTAAAACAATATTTTCGTGTCACGTAAAATACTGGGATATAGCTCTTTAAGTCTAGTTTTTAGAAATATATTTTGACTGTGGAGGCCTTATAATTAAATTCTTATGATTTTCGGAGTACAGACTACTCCTGTTGCCATTTGAAATACTGGGCAAATTAGGTAACCTAAACTAGTAGTTCCTTCGTGTTGGGCTTAATGGTGAATAACTAGGCAAATTTCAGGTCTTGAATGGACACTAAAATATCTACATAATAATAAGAGTATACATATGAGTAGGGTACTTAAGGAAGAACCTCAAATTATTTCTCGCTCGATTACCAAATTAGTTGGCGCATTAGGGATTAGTTTACATGTTTGGTCTATGTTGTTAATAATATGGCAAATGTGATTTGAGAGGGGCTTAAACCTCTTTTGATGCACTTGATGACCCTTTTGTTGACATCTGTGCATGATTATGCATGTCACGTGAAGGAGGAGGAAAAAAGTGAGTTGAGGGTGGTATTTGTTGGGGTTGGAAGTTATCCGGCCAGGGTTCTCGTTCTCGTTCATGTCTCGATAGTACGCACTAGCTATGCGTACTACTTCTCAAAAGGAATTATTGGCGTGCCTGTGATGACGTTAGACTTCTTCTATCGAACCCGCTACATCAGTTGGTTGCGATATGAAAAGTCTTTCGCACTCAGGGAAGGTTGGCTTGTGCATGAGGGGCATATTTGCATATTGGTCTTCAACTTGTTTATATTGTGTCATTATACTTAGCGAGATCAAGTTAATATTTAAGTCTTGCTTGCCACTCTTGCATATGTTCTACGAGATTGAAATCTTGCTCGATATGCTATTCTCGTTTGTTTTGAAGGCAAGTGTTACTCGATATGTTAAATTATTTTGAAGTACGTATGTATCATCTGTCCAAGTGATTTACATGTTTATAATAACTGTGCATAATATAATCTAATCATGTTTGGACTTAAAAGCACCGGATACCCTACTGAGCCATTAGGCTGACCCATGCCCGATACTTTTTTTTTTCTCTAGGTTCGGAGTCAGAGTATTTGCCAAGGGACGAAGAGGACTACCTCGGGGAGGCTCAAGAGTATTACGTAGGGTGAGCAACGTCTTAGTTGTTTTTCTTTCTTTGGAGTGTAGTACTTGTATAAAAGAGAGGTGGTCTGTAATATAATGTTATGTTCAGTCTTTCCACTTATGGACGACTGTAACGTTTAAGCCATGCTTCCACTATTTCTTTAGAGGTTTCTAGTAAAGCTCTATTTATATTTGAGGTATATATGTTAACTAGTGGGTTTAGTGTTGCACTGTCCGTCTGGGGGGGTGTGACATTTAGTGGTATCAGAGCTATAGTTGCTTAGAAGCCAGGCTAAGATTTTTGGAATCGATTAGTTTATTTGATTTTTAAATTTAGTGTGGCCTAAACTTATTCTTTCACCTATTCAGGTGTGATATATGGTGGGCCAGAGAGAGGAAAGTACCGTGGGGCAGGGTACACTAGGAACTGACCCTAATTTACGAGAGATAATTGGGTTAATTGGATGTATAGCCAATGCCCTAGAATCTTCGCAAAACAATCACTAGCAGAGTCAGGTTGGTGAGAGTTCACAGGTGAGATCCGCTATGGCTACTGATGATCCGACCTTGCTTGAAAGGTTTGTTAAGCTTAAGCCTACTGTATTCGCGGGTGGCACTAATTCAGATGAGGTAGAGGAATGGATAAGTAATAAGGAGAAATTATTTGAAGAATGCAATTAACTCCTGCACAAAAAGTTTCATTGGCTACTTTTTACTTAAGCGAGGATGCAGGGTTTTATGGACAGCAGGTAATGTTATGAGAACTTGGGACTTGTTTACTACTGAGTTTAACAAGAGGTATATTCCAGCAAGTGTTAGAAGAGATAAGGAATTGGCATTCCTGTAACTTGAATAGAAAAACAAGACTGTACAAGAATATGAAAAAGAATTTACTGCTTTGGCTCGACATGCATCTTATTTGGTTGAGGGTGGTGATAGGAAAGCTAGAAAGTTTGAGACTGGCTTGAATCCTGACATACAGGAAGCTATCGCACCTCTTAATATCTCTGATTATCACGAGATTGTAGATCGAGCACTTAATATTGAGAGGACTTTGAGGTTTACACGGGCAAAGAGGGCACATATGAGTTTATCTAAGCCCCCGGTGCCACAGTGGCAAGCAGGAAGATTTCCTTCAACATCTGGTGATAGGAAATTTCTGAGAACAGATATGAGGAGTATGGCGTATACACCTAGACCCCAGCCACAGAGATTTATGCCCCGACCATTTATAACTGGACCACGACCTCAGCCTAGGCCTGGAGTGAGGCCTACTCAGTGTATACCACCTCAATAGCAGCCTATATAAGCAGTTAGTCGATATTGCACATTTTGTGGTATGACTGGGCATACAGAAGAGGTTTGTAGGAAGAGAAAGCGAACATGTTTTGCATGTGGGACACAGGGGCATCAGATGAGGGATTGTCCTAAGAATAAAGGATTTGTGGCTACTACTGCTGGGGACGCATCTGGTACTGGTATTAGCACCGGTAGGAGGGTGAATAAACCGACAATAAGGGCTAGAGCATTTGCACTGGGACGGGATGAAGTACAGGGATCACCTGCTGTTGTTGGAGGTACTGTTTTAATTTCTGGTACTTTGGCTAGAATATTGATTGATCCTGGCTCTACACATTCATATGTTGCATCACATTTCATGCATCATTTGCCTATGCTGTCAGAGTCTTTACCTTTTATGGTCAAAGTCAGTACCCCTGTGGGTGATTCTTTATATACAGATAGAGTTTACAAAGCCTGTGAGATTAATATGAATAACCATGTATTGCATGCCGATTTGATTGCATTACCTATGAGAGAGTTGGATGTTATTTTGGGAATGGATTGGTTATCCCACAACCATGCTAGTGTTGACTGTTTTGCAAAAACTGTTGCGTTCACTTTACCAGATCAGTCAGTATTTATTTATGTGGGGGATAAAAGTCCAACTGCTATCCCTATTATTTCTGCCCTACGTGCTCGAAGTTACTTGATAAAGGTTGTGTGGGATATATTGTGTATGCTATTGACTGTTCGAAGACAGTGACTAGGCTGGAGGACATCCTTATTGTCCAGGAATATTCGGATGTATTTTCGCAGGACTTGATTTCTCTACCACCCGATAGGGAGATAAAATTCGTTATTGAACTTGTTCCAGGCACTGCACCTATATCTAAAGCTCCTTACAGAATGGCTCCTACTGAATTGAAGGAGTTGAAGGTGTAATTACAAGATTTACTTGATAAAGGTTTTATTAGACCAAGTACTTCACCTTGGGGTTCGCCTGTCTTATTTGTTAAGAAAAAGGATGGTACCTTACGTTTATGTATTGACTATAGACAATTGAATCAGGTAACCATAAAAAATAATTATCCGTTACCCCATATAGAGGATTTGTTTGATCAATTGCAAGGAGCTAAGATATTTTCTAAATTGGATTTGAGGCCAGGTTATCACCAGTTAAAGGTAAGGAATGTGGATGTCCCTAAGACTGCTTTCAGGACTATGTATGGTCATTATGAATTTCTAGTTATGCCATTTGGAGTTACTAATGCACCCGGGGCGTTTATGGATTTGATGAACCGCATATTCAAACCATAATTGGATAGTTTTGTGGTAGTCTTTATTGATGATATTTTGGTTTATTCTCGGGATACCCAACAGCATGCTCAACATCTCAGACTTGTTTTGCAAACCTTACGGGATAAAAGGTTGTATGCCAAATTTGAAAAGTGTATGTTTTGGTTGGAACAAGTTGCTTTTCTTGGGCATATAATATCAGGTGCAGGAATATCAGTGGATCCAGCTAAGATTGAAGCTATACAAAGTTCGAAAATGCCTTCAATAGTATCGGAGTTATGTAGTTTTTTGGGGTTAGCCGGATATTACCGTAGATTTGTTGAGGGATTTTCTAAAATTGCTGTTCCATTATCCCGTTTGACTCAGAAGAAAGTAACTTTTATTTGGGATGATAATTGTGAGAAGAGTTTTCAGGAGCTGAAACATAGATTGGTCAGTGCACGTATCTTGGTTCTGCCTAACAGGAATGATGATTTTGTAATATACAGTGATGCATCTCACAAAGGGCTGGGTTGTGTGCTTATGCAAAGAGGTAAGGTAATTGCTTATGCATCACGTAAACTAAAGTCGTATGAAGAGAATTATCCCACTCATGATCTAGAATTAGCAGCTATTGTTTTTGCCTTACATAAGTGGAGACATTATCTGTATTAAGCAGTATTTGAAGTTTACACTGATCATAAGAGCTTGAAATATTTATTTTCACAGAAGGAATTGAATATGAGATAACGTAGATGAATGGAATTATTAAACGATTACAGTTGTTCTATTTCATATCACCCAGGTAAGGCTAATGTGGTTGCTGATGCCTTAAGCCGAAAGAATATGATTGCTAGTCTAATGCTTAAGGAATGGGATATGTTAACTAATGTGTGTGATTGGAGGCCGCGTGCCACTAGGACGGGATTTCTATTTGCTAATATTAAAGTTTGGCCTGCATTAATGCAACTGATACGGGAAGCTCAGGGAAAGGACCCAGAGTTGCAAAAAATTAGAAAGAAGGTGGAACAAGGGTTGCAACCTGAATTTTCATTATCTTCTGAAGATATATTGAGATTTAGAGATCGTGTTTGTGTACCAAATAATGATGAGGTTAAACATGAGATTTTGAAAAAAGCACATAAGAGTAAGTACAGTATTCATCCGGGTAGCACTAAAATGTACAGAAATTTGAAATCACATTATTGGTGGAATGGTATGAAGGGTGATATAGCCAAATTTGTTTCCAAGTGCCTAACGTGTCAGCTGGTAAAGGCAGAACATCAAAAGCTAGGTGGTTATCTACAGCCTCTATCTATTCCTGAGTGGAAATGGGAGCACATAACTATGGATTTTGTGACAGGTTTACCGCGAACTCGAGACGGAAATGATGCAATTTGGGTAATAGTTGTAACACCCCTATACTTTTTCGGATTTAATTAGAAATCTTAGTGGCAAATTTTATTTTTTTTAGCGACGAAACTTTAGCTGGCATCGATATATTTTTTTGGAACTTACCGATGAATTTTCTTTCAGTTAGCGTTGATATTTTATTTAGTGACTTTTAGCGACACTTAGTATAGTGGGTTATCTAACCATACCATTAAAATTGTTCGAGCACCTAAACTATAGTAAATAATTTATTTTGGACTATTTTGAAATAATAGGAGGTTGTGGGTCTATTTTGAATAGTTAAAGAAAGTATAAGAGGGGTTCTGGCCATTTTTCCTTTTAGGGTTTTTCATATATATAGATGAGTTAGTCGCCAGCCGTCCTCTTCCATACTTCGTCTTATTCACGATACAGAGAGAGAGAGAGAGAGAGAGAGAGAGAGAGAGAGAGAGAGCTGTGTCGAAATCCGGCGAAGGGTCCTTTCTGGTAAGCTTTCTCTCACTTTTTCTCTCTTGTTTGTTAATGGTTATGGGATTACGTGGGATAAGGGGAGTCTACCGTGGGGTGATGTTGTTTGAATGTGTATATAACTATATGAATGGTGTGTTTACAGGTTAGAAAGAAATTGTCGTTAAGTGTGTGTTGCGTGTGTGTATACACGAGATCTTGTGGGTTTTGTGTGATACCGTGGGTAATAAAAAGGGGTTCAGGCAGATCACAGCCATGTGGCTGTGACTGTGTACTTTTGTGGATGCGTTTAAGGGAATGAAAGAGTGGTCGTTTGGGTGGTAGCTACCGTGGGAAGGCATTGCCATGAAGTGAGTTAAGTGTGTGCATATGAGTGTGAGAAGAGAGATATAGCAGCCATGGGGCTGCCGTGGTGTATATGAGTGTGGTGATGTGTATAAAATGAGAGGATGAGGGGACTGCACAGTAGCCATGGGATGTATGTTTCAGTGGCAGCTGGGCATGCGTGGTCGAGCAAGTGTGCCCGAATATGTGTGTATGCCGTGTATTTTTGGAAAAGATACAGAGTACACGACCTGTATTAGTGCTGAGTGAAGTATGTGCCCTGATGTGGTTGAGTATTTTGTGCCTACAAAGTTATAAGTGTGGCTGTGATGTACAGACATAAATCATTGTATGTAGGCTATGCATGTGTGAGAGTTGAAGAAAAGAAAGAGAAGGAAAGAGACCCACGGGTGTGAAGGAGCAAGAGGTGCTCTTGGGTTTATTTTATAGTGTGTTATGGGAAGTGAAATGGTGCTTTGTGAGCTAGAATGAGTGGGTGTGAGAGTATATATATATATATATATATATATATATATATATATATATATATATATATATATATATATATATATATATATATATATATGGAGGTAGAGTGTGTGTTTGAGAACGGCTATGTACTTGTGTGTAGTATGTCGTGTGTCTGTGGGTGAGCTGTGTGCATGAATGGGAGAAGGGAAAGGGAGAAGAAGCAGCAACAGATAATGGATGGCGAAGGGGGAGGCTAGTGCCCCTTTGTGTGAACGTGTGTGAATATGAGTTTCTATATATGGGTGTTGGAAGGAGAGGGAGAGAAACACCTGTTGGCTGAGTACATTGGGTGTAATTTGAATTGAAAGGAGGAATTTAAAGGAGACCCACTGCCGTGAGGCAGTGGGCATGTGAAATGGTGTGTGTGTGTGTGTGTGTGTGTGTATATATGTGTGTGTGTGAGTGGGTGTAATGGAGAAAGAAGTGATGTGAGGTCACGGTGAACTGTGAGGGTGCTGCTGAAGAAAGTGTGCTGTTGAGTGGGTGTATGTTGAGGTCCTCTGAGGTAGAGAAAGTAAAGAGGAGAAAGGAAATACAGAGCGGGTAATTTGGGTTAGCGTTAAGTTCGTCGCATGCATAGACTAGTGCACGCTTATCGTTAGCATGTAAAATTTTAAATTATAATACCTTGGACTAAATTAGAATTTCTGGCAAAATTTTATAATTTTCTGAAATTGTATGTATTTTTAATAATTTCTGCAGTTTCAAATTTGTGAAATTCTTTTGGAACCATTAAACCCTGAAAATGTTCTGGGAAAAATTATACTAATGTTTTCATAGTATAATAAAGACTCAGTAAAATTTTGATGATTTTTGGGGTTGATTTTCTATGGTTTCCATATCGCATTATTTTTAGAAAAATGAATATTTGAAAAATAGTTTTAATGCTTTTAAATTTTTGATTTAAATTTATATAATTTTTACACATATTTTAAAGCTATTACAAAAACTATGGGACTTAGTTTGCAGTTGGAAGTAATTTTTGGGAATTTATGGGTTTTTATTACATTTAAAGAAATTATTTTAATTCAAAAATATTAGAAAATTCATATTTTGACTTTTTATAATGTTTTAAGCCATAAAAGTGTTTTATTATAATTTAATGTGCATTTGGAGTATCATTACACATTTAAAGAGTGTATAGGGATTTCGGTTAGGTTAGCCGCGTGCGAGGCGCGTTTTGGGTTGAGCGATTTCGGAATTAGAAGTGAGCATCGTTTGGGTAGTGAATATTAACTTATAGTATATTAGACATAGATTATGTTCTAACAAATAAATTGTCAATCTAGGTTCATTCAGAGATTATTAATCGAGGTTTGGTAGCGTTGCTTAGCTCGGACCGAGGTAAGGAATTTTATCCGAACCCTATTTCGTTATTCTGATTTCAAATGCTTATAACAACAGTTTTACAAACTAGATTGAATGTTGATCTTTCTTGATTGATATAAAAATGTTTTTAAATTGCCCATGAAACCCTAAATTGAGCCTTATAGCGATCGTTTGGAATTCTGTTTTATCTTATCTTAGAATCCATTGTTCATTCGATATGTTTATTGATTGCTCATCATAAAGCATTTTTCAATTCTATTTATTACTTCTCAATATTGACATGAGTTAGTAACTTGGGAGCCATAAGGATGGTCTGCATTATTGGCGTTATAAGGATGGTCTGTTGGATGGGTTTAACTAGTACCTAGATGGACTAGTCAGTGTTACATATGCATATGTAAAGCGATCGAGCACTGTCGGGGTGGCTTTGCTTCTGTACTGCTCATGTTCAATGTTTCCTGTTTATGTTTTATTTCACTTGAAATGTTTTGAATATTATCCATTCACGTTTTATTATGCCCAAAGTGTTTCAAATGACTATTATTTAAGGGAGTAAGTTAAATACTCATCCCTATGTTTATATCGTATTGTAGTGATTTCATCGAAAGCAAACCTCTCAAAAAGATGTTATTGGACTTAAATGTAAAATCGTTCGTTTTGTTCATCTATGTCTAAGTGTTATATTTTATTGAAAATACTCTTCAAAAGTTTTATATGAAAACTCGTCCGAATCGTTTTGTTATGTTTTAAATCTTTGATCGACCTTACTGAGCTCTCAAAAGCTCACTCTCCTTTGACTTTCTTTCTGCAGGTAGCATTAGCCGTAGATTACCTGAGCATGGATTAGAGCCGAGCTAGCTAATGAATTTAAATTTAAGTTTAGTATTGATAGTTAGAACCCCTACGTGGATAAATTAATATTATTGTTTAAATTTTCTTAGACTTAGACTTGGTATTTCAATTATGATAGTTGTTTGAGAGTATAGTTTGATTGACGAATAGTTGCTCTGATAGATTGATGGTATTAATTAATTGCGTTTGAGATAGTATTATCTTAGTGTACTGATCGATTGAGCGTTAACGTTCCGGAAAATTCCGGGATGTTACAATAGTAGACCGTCTTACTAAGTCTGCATATTTTCTCACTCTGAAATGAAATATTCTATGGAAAAACTAGCTAAGTTATATATCGATGAGATAGTTGGTTTGCATGGAGTTCCTGTTAGTATTGTTTCCGACAAGGATCCACATTTTACTTCTTGATTTTGGCAAGCTTTTCAGAAGGCTATGGGTACACAGTTAGCCTTGAGTACAGCCTTTCACCCTCAAACAGATGGTTAGAGTGAGCGTTACTATTCAGACCTTAGAGGATATGTTACGAGCTTGTGTGATAGACTTGAAAGGTAGTTGGGATTCACATTTACCACTTGTTGAATTCTCTTATAATAACAGCTACCATTCTAGTATCGATATGGCTCCTTATGAGGCGTTATGTGGAAGAAATGTAGATCTCCAGTTTGTTCGTCAGAGGTTGGGGAAGGTAAGCTTATCAAATCTGATATTATTCATGAAACCACTGATAAGATACAATTAATTCAACAACGTATCCGTACAGCACAGAGTAGACAAAAAAGCTATGCCGACACTCATCGACGTGGTTTGGAATTTACAGTGGGAGACTTTGTTTTTATTAAAATTTCTCTAACGAAAGGAGTCATGAGATTTGGTAAGAAAGGTAAGCTATCTCCGAGGTTTGTTGGGCCTTATGAGATTTTGGAACGGGTTGGTAATTTAGCGTATCGGGTTGCCTTGCCGCCTTCATTATATGGGGTACATAATGTATTTCATATATCTATGTTGCGTAAATACCAGCCAGATCCATCACATGTATTGTATGATCAGCCAGTTCACATAGAAGCAGATATGACTTATGTTGAGCAGCCGGTGGAGATTTTGGATCGTTGGGATCAGGTATTGAGGAATAAGGTGATTCCATTGGTTAAGGTCAAATGGCAATATCATGATATTGAAGAGGCTACCTGGGAGTGTGAAGATGAGATTAGGTCGAAGTACCCACACTTGTTCACGTGATCAGGTACGAATTTAGGGACTAAATTCTTTTAAGGAGGGGAGAGTGTGGGCCCCGATCTTAATTAGCTTCTAATCATTTTATTAAGTTTAAACATATTTAAATTTGATTAAAATAATATAATCGTGTTATATTATTTATATACATAAAATATATATCAAAATTAAGTTGTGGGCCCAAAATATAATTATGTAAAACTTTGGGGGTTAAAAAGTAATTATGCAAAACTTTGGGGTCATTTTTAAAATACCCTAAGTTAGCTATTAGGGGTCACGTGAAGGGGTGTGGGATTAATAGCATTTTGGTGTGCCACCTATGTTTAGTGGTGAATAATCATAGGAAACTAATAAAGAAATAGAAAGAAACCTAAGTGGATAACTTAGAAACAAAAGAGAAGGGGAGTGGAAAAGAAAAGAGAGAAAAGAGAGAAGGAGAAAGAAAAGAAAAGAGAGAAAGGAAGAAGAGAAGAAGAAAAGGAAGAACAAAGGATAGAGATTTGATTCAACTATCTTCAATTGGCTTGACCTAAAAAAATTGTAAGGTAGGTTATCTTGTTTTTTAGATTTTAAAGCATGCTAGAGAAGTATTATGAGTAGTGAAATACTTATAATACATGCACATTAGTTGAGTTAATATGAATAGTACCTACCACCACATCCTTTGAATTCGATGCATCCTTAGCTGTCATGTTGAACACCCTGCCTATAACCTTAGGTTTTTGGCCTCGGTAGACTGACTTGTATTTTGTATAGGACCAGAAGTTGTACTTCCTACAGCTGAACCTGGTGGGCCAGATTGCCCTGAGGCTGAAATAGGACAATCTCTGATAAGGTGACCCTTTTGGCCACACCAGAAGTATGCTCCTGTATCCTAATAACAACTCTGACCGTCATGTCGCTTATTGCATCTTTGACATATAGGATCTGAACCTATAGACGGAGGCCTCTGAGTAAAGTTCTGGCTAAAGCGCCTACTCAAATTACCCAGAGCTTGACCCTGCCTTTGACCTTGGTCTCTTTGACCAACAGTAATTGACGAAGATGCCTGCTTTTGCTTCCCATCATTTTGTGCTACATGTGACTGAGATAGTTCTGGGCAATCTCTCTTACCTGCCTTGGCTTTTTTCCTTTCTAAAAAATCCTTTGCCTCAGATTCAATAGTCTTTGCAATGCCCACACACTGAACATGTCTTAATCAAATTGGAACAATACGTTGTCTAATACTAGATTTAAGACCCCAAGTGAACGTTTGCACTCTATCCTTCTCATTTGCTACGAACTGCTTACCATAACGAGATAGTTGTGTAAACTTTACCTCATACTCGGTGACACTCTCGTTGTCCTCCTGCCTCAGATAAAGAAAATCACGATACATCTGTTCTTTTACACTCCTTGGAAAGTAGCAGTCGAATAACAAAACCTTAAACTGATCCCATGTCATCGCATTGCATTGTTTCGTCGTCTTACTATCCTCCATCATTTTCCACTAGTTGTCTGCCTCCCCATCTAGCTTGTACACTGTAAGTTCAATCTTTTCCTCATCAGTGCTATGCCTAAACAATTTTTCGAGTCTAGAAATCTATTTCTCCGCCATAATCAGATCGTCAGTCCCCTAAAAGTTTCTACATTATTCTTATCAAATTGCTCTAATAAGCTACATTATTCTTATCAAATCACGGGTAGACTCAGGTCTACCCGTGATTTGGATTCTGTGGTGGGTTAGGTTGATTCTGCTGATTTAGCTGAGCCTGCTAATTAGCCAGTAATTTAGTCAGCTGAGCTTGTAGGGTTGCTAAGATGGTTAGAAGATCTGGTGAATTCTCATTTTCCGTGACGTTTGGATGTTCCACATTCCAATTTCGGGTTCTTCTATTATTATGACTGCTTGCCATAGTAACAAGAGAAAACTAAAGTCAGATGCAGACTAAAAAATTACACTTAAACCTACCCGTCCTACCCATCACACAGCTGATCTGATCCTAAGCATTAGTCTACAGAATCCCAAACTCGGGCCTGATACCAACTGTCACGCCCCGAATTATTTTCGGAGCATAAATGTCGAAATAAATTTTTTTTAGAGAAAACCTTAAAATTATCAGAAGTCTCCCAAATGGTAAATCAGAGCATGTACTAATAAATCTAAAAACTACATCGGTATCGGACATAGTGTCGTAATCTTTTATAAAATTCAAGTTCTCTAACAAGGAGTTTCAAAAAAACAAAAGCCTGAGTAATATTAACCTATCTTAATCATTACACTTCAAATATCAGTATTTACTCTGAAACAAAGGCAGCTAACTCTTGGTCATTCAGCTAGCCCATCGATCCCAAAGTCCTACCTACTGATCACCTGAAAGGAAAACAATAATGGAATGAGCCAAATGCCCAATAATGTCGCTCAAAGGACCAATCAGAAGAATGCAGAGATATATGAGAAACGATGTTTTGAAATAATAATTTCATACAAGAAAAAAAGAAAATTTTTGGGCTATAACAACAATGATTCATAGGACCATAAAATAGTTTCAACACCAACAGAATATGTGATTGGTGTCATTCGGCATATCGATGCTCCCCAAATTGCCGAAGAGCAATTGATTTATATCAAGGAAGATGATATCAGATCACTACATGCTTTAAACCAACATTACATTTCACTGAAAAATGGCCAAAGCGAGATGATGTCATGCTGATATATACTTGAAAAGCCATATGTGACGGGAGATCACCCTAAATTTGATCGACACCAAGGCACAAGTATGTTAAGAAAACTTTTGGATCCATCATATTTTCAAATGCAACACCTACTTTGGATTTGCGATTCACACCAATGTTTTATTTTGGTTTTTGGCGTTCAAATCAATATGATTTATCTATTGTTTAGATGCAAAATTTCATTTGATAAGATAATGATACTATGACCATATGTTCGTACTTTTTAGTCTGTGTGCATAGTGGTCTACGGGTTTAAGTTTTAGTCTCTGGCAGGAGCTTGAGAGATCAAATAATTCTCTGTGCTCTGGCAAAATACAGATGGTTCTGTTTAAGCCAATAGATGGCTTATCGATGGTAAAAAAATGCGAGGCTATCAATAGTGAAAGGCTACATAGATAAGAAATTGCTTTCATTCTAAAGAGTGTGTGACTATCGATAGTGAAAATGCTTTCACTTTGGGTGCAAGCCTATCTATAATGATTTGTGTATCAAAAGAGAATATTATCTTGCAAAATCAAGGTAGCACAGTTTTAATCCAATATATGGCTTATCGGTAGTGAAAAATGCAAGGCTATCAATAGTGAAAAGCTATCGATAGTAAATTGCTTTCTCATTGAAGAGTGCATGACTATCGATAGTGAAAACGCTTTCAACTTTAATTTGAAGAGTGCAAGTGTAATATCTCACATCGGATGTGGAATAGTATGAGATGACCCTTATAAGACCTTGCCAAGGAACTCATAAGTACCTACTTGGCTAGCCCTTTTGAGGGAGGCAATGCCCTGTGGTGGGGCCGTGGACCGGGTCGTTACAGATGGTACTTGGCTAGCCCTTTTGAGGGAGGCATTGCCCTGTGGTGGGGCGTGGATCGGGTCGTTACAGATGGTATCTGTAACGACCCGGTCCACGACCCCACCACAGGGCATTGCCTCCCTCAAAAGGGCTAGCCAAGTAGGTACTTATGAGTTCATAGGCAGGGTCTTATAAGGCTAATCGCAAACTCTCCCACAACCGATGTGGGATATTACAATCTCCCCACCTTATTCTTTAGCGTCCTCGCTAAGGCTCGATCGTACATAGCCCAGAATCTTCCTCTCTAGCCAATGTGGGATATACCCAGCTCACCCTTCGTTGCCCCAACCATCCTCTTGATGTGGGATATACCCGGGCTTGCCTTTGTTTCCCCCAACCATCGGCAACCCTACTGGATACCCCAGCCCGAGCTTTCGAGAGTCGGCTCTGATACCATCTGTAACGACCCGGTCCACGGCCCCACCACAGGGCATTGCCTCCCTCAAAAGGGCTAGCCAAGTAGGTACTTATGAGTTCATAGGCAGGGTCTTATAAGGCTAATCGCAAACTCTCCCACAACCGATGTGGGATATTACGTGGAGAAGTGCTGCGAGAGTGCTGTGCTGTGATGTGCTGTGCTGTGTGTGTGTGTGTGTAGTTTAACGTTAGGCTTAGCATGAACTTTGCATAGCGTATAGTGAATATTAGAATGTGAAAATTTATATTATAGTACCTGAGACTATGCTAGAATTACTGGTAAACTTTCAAAATTTTCTGAGATCATATGTATTTTTAATATTTTCTGTAAGCTTAGAATGGTAAAATTCTTTTGAAGCCCTTAAACCCTAAAAATGTTCTAGGAAAAATTACAATAACACTTTTATAGTGTAATGAAGACTCAGTGTAAATTTGATGATTTTTAGAGTTCATTTGCTATCATTTTCTCTATCGCATTGAATTTAACAAAAATGAAGCTTTTAAAAATATTTTAACACTTTTTAATTTCTAATTTCAGTTTTAGAAATTTTTATAAGTCTTCTAAAGCTATTACAAAAATTATGAGCCTTTATTTCCAGCTAGAAGAAATTTTGGCAATTTATTGGTTTTAGTGTATTTAAGGAATTTATTTTTTATTCAAAAATATTCAAAAATTATATTTTTATCCCATATGCTATATTAAGCTATAAATAATGTTAAAAGAACGATTAGAACATTTTTTGGGATATTTCTGAGTCTCGGGACGTGTGACGAACTTCGGGGTAGGTTGGCCGTGTGAGAAACCGCTCCGAGTTTCATCGTATCCGGGTAGAGAAATGGGTACGCTATGGATAATTATATTAAGATTTTAATGTAGTGGCATGAATAAGTGTTCTGATAAATGACTTTGCCAACCTAGGTTAATTTCGAGGATTTGTTCGAAAACGTTTTAGCTTCAGCGCTTGGATCGAGGTAAGGGATTTCTTCCGAAACCCTATTCATCTATTGATACCATAATATTCTTTCTGGTTTGTTATTAACGTTTTCATTGGACTCACTTATATTGTGATGATATTGCATCGATTGCCATTAATACCCCGCTTTGAGCCTTATATGTTTATTGAAATTCCTTTTCGATGCTGTGTATTTATTTCTCATTATGCATCGAATTTATCATTGATTTATCGGTTATTGCACTCTGAATATTGACATGAGTTAGTGTATTGAGGAGTTATAAGGATGGTCTGTATCGGGGGTGATATAAGGATGGTCTGTTATTGTCAGGAGATGCTAGTACCCTAAGGGTCTAGCTAGTGTTCATATGCATATGCAACCTTATTGTTAGTGAGCACTGCCTGTGTGGCTTTGCTAAGTGTTACCCTGCACTGCCTTTGTGGCTTTGCGTCATACTCATGTTCAATATTATCTGCATGGCTTCAGTGAAATTGAAAGTGTATTTATTGAATTTTGAATTTGAGAATATTTTCTCCATTTCATCATTGATATTAAATTTTCCCAAAAATCGTTTGTACTCTTATTTGAGTTTTGAGCGACCTTACTGAGCTCTCAAAAAGCTCACTCCCTTTTCTGTTCCTTTCTGCAGGAAATAACCGTCAGTAAGATTTCGGGACGGACAAGCTTAAATCTTAGAGTAGATTATGTTTTTACAATATTGTTATTTGAGTCTTGTTAGAGAACCATTATGTAATTTGATAATTTAAGTACTTTATCATTATTTTGAGACGGTTTGTTAAGTTAGTTGATGGACTGTAGTGCTCTGATTTGAATGTTGTTGGGTTATCATTAGTAGTACTAAATTAATTGGGCAATTGAGGATTTAATGGATTGATCGGATAATGCTCCGGAAATTTCGGGGCGTTACAGTTGGTAGGTATCAGAGCATAGGTTTTTGATTCTGTAGACTTAGAAGCTTATACTAGGGAAACTTTATAAAGTGGTGTGGAGCTGGAAAACCTACTGGGTGCTGAAAATTTTCACAGACTCTTGATAAGTTTTAAATTTGAAGAAATGATTAACGTTATTATCTTGATAAGTTTTAAATTTACATTGCTTC
Organism: Escallonia herrerae; assembly: GCA_033070095.1. Taxonomy (NCBI): domain Eukaryota; kingdom Viridiplantae; phylum Streptophyta; class Magnoliopsida; order Escalloniales; family Escalloniaceae; genus Escallonia; species Escallonia herrerae. The sequence goes on from JAVXUP010000542.1 coordinate 335,901, forward strand.
TATGAGACACCAATCGTGAAATTCTTATAATAGTTTATTTTTATAGCATGGCACGCTCACGAAATGGCGGTACCCGAGGCCGTGGAGGCGGTACCAGAGGCCGAGGGGGCCGTACGGGGGACCAAGGGACTCCAGTCGGGGGCATACCCCAAGGTGTTCCAGTTGGGGAGGCACCCCCTACAGACCCGCAACAAACTCACCAGGAGCCCATGAATGCCACTTTACATACGATGAATCAACTTTTGGCAATCATGGCTCAAAATTTGATCAATCAACAACAGGGTATGCAAAACCCAGCTCAATTACAGTTGCCAACACAGGAAGGGAGTACCTTAAGTGAGTTCAACAAACAGAATCCGGCAAATTTCAATGGGTCAGTGGACCCTACCGAAGCAGAGTCCTGGATTACGGAATTGGAGAAAATATTCCGAGCTATTGGGTGTACATATAAGCAGAGGGTGGAATTTGCTGTCTATAAACTGAGAGGAGAGGCTGACCAGTGGTGGAAGATGGTGGAGGCAAGTAAGACTACACAACAAAGATCTGAGGTAACATGGGAACAGTTCAAGGAACTGTTTAATAAACGTTATTTTTCTGCTAGCTACCGCGAGCAGATGTTGAGGGAGTTCGCCAACATAACTCAGGCAGATAGGGAGACAGTGGATGAGTATGAAATGAGGTTCTCACGTTTGGCCAGATTTGCAGATAGGATGCTACCGACCGAGGCTGACAGGTGTCAAAAATTTGAGTGGGGCCTCAGGCCTGGTTTGAGGGATGGAGTGATCTCGGCTCGGTTGTCGAGCTATGTGGAGTGCGTGGATCTGGCGCGTGCATTAGAACAGTCTAGATCAGACAACAAGAAAAGGTTTGAGCAGCGCCAAGGTGGCCAGAAGAGGGTAGATCCACAGAGCCTGAAAAGCGTCAGCAGCTTTCTTTTGCACCACATAGGGGTGCTCATAGTCAGAGGACGGGACAAAACCAAGGATTCAGATTCGCCTCAAATCAAGGATCCAGATCTGGACAGAGTTTTGGAGGTCGGCCAGTACAGAACATGGGTAATAAAGGTGCACAGAGTGATGGGGTTCGGTCAGTACAGAATGTTGGGTCCAGACTGCCACAGGGGTCAGGGCATCGATTTACTCAGAGTGCAGGTCAGGATACCAGGACAGTTTTTCAATCTGCTCCTTGTACTATGTGTGGGAAGCACCATGGCGACAGACCTTGCTATAAGGTTACTAGAGGATGCTACAAGTGTGGGAGCACAGAACATCAGGTTCGGGATTGCCCATCAGCCAGGGAGAACCAGACAGTTTTCTATCCCGCTCCTACAGCCAGTGCGGCAGCGAGCAGTGCTCCTCGTCAGGGAGGAGGACATAGTCAGTCAGGCCCTACTCAGCAATCTCAACAAGGGCAGAGACCCAGGACGTCAGCCTGTCTCTTCTCCGTGACGGCTCAGGATGCTGCGACATCTAATGATGTGGTGTCAGGTACACTTCCAGTTAACTCGATAGACGCTCGTATACTGTTTGACTCGGGAGCATCGTATTCTTTTGTGTCACCTACATTTGCACGACGATTTAGGGTGCAAACCCGACCGTTAGAGACTGACCTCATAATAGGAACTCCACTGGGAGAGTCATTGACAGTATCGACAACTCTTTGTGATTGTAGTGTACATATTGAGGATAGAAATCTTCCCGTGGACCTCATTCCTCTAGCTATTCGTGATTTTGACATTATACTGGGCATGGACTGGTTGTCCGCCAATCATGCCTCGGTGGATTGTCATGGGAAAGTAGTCCATTTTGACTTACCGGATCAGCCTAAGTTTGTTTACCGTGGGTCTAGACCAAGTGGGTTGGTCAGTATCATTTCAGCTATTAAAGCGCAACGATTATTGCGACGGGGTTGTCAGGGATATATAGCACATGTTATTGATACAAGTCAGAATCAGGATGAGCTGAAGTCTATTCCTGTGGTAGAACAATATCCGGATGTATTTCCTGAGGAGTTGCCAGGAGAGCCTATAGATCGTGAAGTAGAGTTTGTGATCGACCTTGTCCCGGGTGCGGAACCTATATCCAAGGCACCTTATCGAATGGCTCCGGCTGAGATGAAAGAGCTGAAAGAGCAGTTGAAGGAACTATTAGATCGGGGGTTCGTACGTCCTAGCGTATCCCCCTGGGGTGCTCCAGTCCTCTTTGTGAAAAAGAAGGATGGTACGCTGAGGCTCTGTATTGATTACAGAGAGTTAAATAAGATCACGATTCGTAACAAGTACCCGTTACCCCGTATTGAAGACTTATTTGATCAGCTTCAGGGTGCTTGTTATTTTTCAAAAATTGACTTGAGGTCAGGGTATCACCAACTAAAGGTAAGAGAGGAAGATATATCGAAGACAGCGTTTCGGACACGCTACGGGCATTATGAGTTTGTTGTTATGCCTTTTGGCTTAACGAATGCCCCAGCAGCATTTATGGATCTGATGAACAGGGTGTTTCGAGATTATTTAGATCAGTTTGTCATCGTGTTCATCGATGATATTCTAGTATATTCAAAGTCGGAACAGGAGCATAGGGAACATTTGAGGCTGGTGTTACAACGTCTGAGAGACCATAAATTATACGCCAAATTCTCCAAGTGTGAATTTTGGCTGCAACAGGTTGGTTTTCTTGGACATGTGGTATCCAAGGAAGGTATTTCTGTAGACCCGGAAAAGATTAAGACAGTGATAGAATGGCAAAGACCTAGCACGGTAAAGGAGGTGCGTAGCTTTCTGGGTCTAGCAGGTTACTACAGACGATTTGTAGAAGGTTTCTCAAAGATTGCAGGACCATTGACTCGTTTGACATGAAAAAATGTGCGATTTGTTTGGACTGATGAGTGTGAGTCTAGTTTTCAGGAGTTGAAGCAAAGACTAGTAACGGCACCAGTGTTGACATTGCCATCAGGTTCAGGAGGGTTTGTAATTTATAGTGATGCCTCTAGGAGAGGGCTTGGGTGTGTCTTGATGCAGCATGGGAAGGTTATTGCCTATGCCTCGAGGCAGTTGAAAACTCATGAGCAGAACTATCCGACTCATGACCTGGAGATGGCAGCAATGATCTTCGCCTTGAAGCTATGGAGACATTACCTGTATGGAGAGACTTGTGAAATCTACACAGATCACAAAAGCCTCAAGTATATATTTACGCAGAAGGAGCTTAATATGAGGCAACGTAGATGGTTAGAACTACTGAAGGATTATGACTGTTCTATCCATTACCACCCGGGTAAAGCCAATGTAGTGGCGGATGCCCTTAGCAGGAAGAGTACGGGGAACCTAGCCACATTGATTACGAGACAGCCTCAGTTGTTGGAGGAAATGCAACAATTGGATCTGGAGGTCAGATGCCCAGGGTATGATGCACTATTAGCAGCCATGCAAGTGCAACCAACATTGATTAGTAGAATTAAAGAGGCACAGGCAAAAGACCCTGAATTTTCCAAGATCATTGGAGGTAATGGAAGTGGGAAACAAACAGAATTCGAGGTTGACTCAGAAGGAGTGTTACGTTTTGGCCGTCGGTTGTGTGTCCCCAATGATGATGAGCTGAAGCGAGTGTTATTATCAGAGGCACATAGTTCACATTTTTCAGTACACCCAGGAAGTACTAAGATGTACCATGATCTTAGAGGACATTTTTGGTGGTCGGGAATGAAAAGGGATATAGCAGAGTTTGTGTCACGATGTTTGGTCTGTCAACAGATAAAGGCCGAACACCAGAAGCCAGCAGGGAAGACACAGTCATTAGAGATTCCAGAGTGGAAGTGGGAGCACATCACTACAGACTTTGTGGGAGGTTTACCTAAGACAGCTCGGGGTTATGACATGATTTGGGTTGTGGTAGATAGGCTTACTAAATCGGCACACTTTTTGCCTGTTCGAGCCAATTTTACTATGCAGCAATTGGCTCAATTGTATGTAGATACCATTGTGAGACTACACGGCGTACCGATTTCGATTGTGTCGGACAGGGATCCACATTTCACTTCGAGGTTCTGGGTGAGCTTTCAAAAAGCTATGGGGACTGATTTGAGATTTAGTACTGCTTTCCACCCACAGACGGATGGTCAGTCAAAGAGAACCATTCAGACTTTGGAGGACATGTTGAGAGCTTGTGTGATAGACTTTTCGGGTAGTTGGGATCACCATTTGCCGTTAGTCGAGTTTGCATATAACAACAGCTACCAGGCCAGTATCCAGATGGCGCCTTTCGAGGCCTTGTATGGTCGGAAGTGTAGAACTCCATTGTGTTGGGATGAAGTTGGAGAGCGTCGACTCATTGGCCCAGAGTTAGTTAAGATAACCTATGAAAAAGTTGATTTGATCCGGACGCGCATAAGGGCGGCACAAGATAGACAACGCATGTATGCTTCGAAGCGTACACGAGATTTAGAATTTGAGGTTGGTGACCGAGTATTTTTGAAAATCTCACCTTGGAAGGGAGTTATGTGTTTCGGGAAGAAAGGCAAGCTCAGCCCTAGGTATATTGGTCCTTATGAGATTCTCGAGAGGATTGGACCAGTGGCATACCGTCTGGCATTGTCACCAGATCTATCGCATGTTCACAATGTGTTCCACGTGTCGGTATTGAGGAAGTACGTGCATGACCCGACTCATATATTACAACATCGTCCCGAAGATATTCAGACAGATTTGAGTTATGAAGAAGTACCGGTAGAAATATTAGACCGCCGTGAACAAATACTGAGGACCAAGGTGATACCGTTAGTAAAGGTATTATGGAGGAATCACGCTACTGAGGAAGCTACCTGGGAACACGAGGAGGCCATGCGGAATGCTTACCCCCATCTTTTCGACACTACAGGTGCATAAATTCGAGGACGAATTTTTTTCATAAGTTGGGGAGAATGTAATACCCCAAAACCTTGAAATACTCTTAATAAATTTAAATAGGTATAACTAGCGACAAGATTTAAATTTTAGCAATGAAATACTTTTTAGTGACAATTAAAATTTCAGTAGCGGCATAATTATTAGCGACGTTTTGTCAACGAGAAAGCGTAATAACCTGTAAGTAAAATTCCTTAATGCATAAATTACCATAAAGATTTATTGTAGGACAAATTTTTGAGGTAATAAATATGGTTAATAAATTTTAGCGACATAAAGGAGGATAAGGGTTTTAGCGACAAAAGGATGAGAAGGGTTTGCGTATAAATATAAAGCTTTATCTAGGGCAGCCGTCAACACATATTCTCCTATTCTTCTGGTGCGTTTCAGAGCTGCGGCAAGAGAGGGAGAGCTGCCGAGAGAGAGAGAGGGAGAGAGATTCAACGAGAGAAGAAGGGACGAGATCGGAGGGATTTTCTGGCGAGACATTTCCGGTAAGGCTTTCCTTGATTTACTTGCTATATATTTATATATATGACTGATGGGTATATTGTGCTGCTCGAGTGGCTGTGAGATGGTGTTGTTGCCAAAAAGGATGGCTGCCGTGAGTGAAATAAGGGTGGTCACAGCCATGGTGCTGTGACTAGGGATCTGTGTGTGCGCGTTCAAGGGACAAGAAAGGAGAAAACTATCGTGGGGCAGCATATGGGCTGCGGTATAGGAGTGTGAGAGAGAGGGACTGCCGCTGGGCAGCGTGCATGTGGGTTTTGGTGAGCTGCCGTGAATGGTATGTGTCTTGGCAGGTTGGGTGTTTGTGCGGGCTGTTGTACAGCCGTGTGCGAAAGTGTGAGAGTGTGGTGACTGCGGCAGCCATGATTTATGGTAAATACTTATGTGGTGAGGCTGCCGAAGGGAGCTGTGTGTGCGTTGTGTTTGTGTATGTTTTGGGCGCGCCGTGAAAGTGCGTAACTAGGTGTGTTTATGTGTATATGTGTGCGTGCGTTGTGTGTTTATGTGTGTGTGGTGAGGCTGCCGAGAATGCAGCAGTGTGGTTGTGTGAGTTATGTGCTCCTGTGTGAGTGTAATGTGTGTTGTGGATGTATATATAGGTAGGTGCAGTGTAGTGGAGTGTGATGAACTGCATATATGGGTATATATATGTGTGGGTATCCGTGAGTGCAGTGTGGTTGGAACAAAGAAGAGAAGCTACTGCCGTGAGGCAATAGCTGTGTGAGTTTTGTGTAAGTATAATGCTTGTGGTGTAGTGTGTAAGTAGGTGAATATTGGAGTTTCAGGAGAGGGAAGAGAGGCTGGGTTTCAGCCATGAGAAAAGGCAATGCATGGGGCTTGAGAAATGAAATGGAAACCATGTTGAGGGGCTGAAACCAGCCGTGAGTTGAACAAAAAGAAAACAGTGGGAGTGGAGAAGTGCTGCGAGAGTGCTGTGCTGTGATGTGCTGTGCTGTGTGTGTGTGTAGTTTAACGTTAGGCTTAGCACAAACTTTGCATAGCGTATAGTGAATATTAGAATGTGAAAATTTATATTATAGTACCTGAGACTATGCTAGAATTACTGGTAAACTTTCAAAATTTTCTGAGATCATATGTATTTTTAATATTTTCTGTAAGCTTAGAATGGTAAAATTCTTTTGAAGCCCTTAAACCCTAAAAATGTTCTAGGAAAAATTACAGTAACACTTTTATAGTGTAATGAAGACTCAGTGTAAATTTGGTGATTTTTAGAGTTCATTTGCTATCATTTTCTCTATCGCATTGAATTTAACAAAAATGAAGCTTTTAAAAATATTTTAACACTTTTTAATTTCTAATTTCAGTTTCAGAAATTTTTATAAGTCTTATAAAGCTATTACAAAAATTATGAGCCTTTATTTCCAGCTAGAAGAAATTTTGGCAATTTATTGGTTTTAGTGTATTTAAGGAATTTATTTTTTATTCAAAAATATTCAAAAATTATAATTTTATCCCATATGCTATATTAAGCTATAAATAATGTTAAAAGAACGATTAGAACATTTTTTGGGATATTTCTGAGTCTCGGGACGTGTGACGAACTTCGGGGTAGGTTGGCCGTGTGAGAAACCGCTCCGAGTTTCATCGTATCCGGGTAGAGAAATGGGTACGCTATGGATAATTATATTAAGATTTTAATGTAGTGGCATGAATAAGTGTTCTGATAAATGACTTTGCCAACCTAGGTTAACTTCGAGGATTTGTTCGAAAACGTTTTAGCTTCAGCGCTTGGATCGAGGTAAGGGATTTCTTCCGAAACCCTATTCATCTATTGATATCATAATATTCTTTCTGGTTTGTTATTAACGTTTTCATTGGACTCACTTATATTGTGATGATATTGCATCGATTGCCATTAATACCCCGCTTTGAGCCTTATATGTTTATTGAAATTCCTTTTCGATGCTGTGTATTTATTTCTCATTATGCATCGAATTTATCATTGATTTATCGGTTATTGCACTCTGAATATTGACATGAGTTAGTGTATTGAGGAGTTATAAGGATGGTCTGTATCGGGGGTGATATAAGGATGGTCTGTTATTGTCAGGAGATGCTAGTACCCTAAGGGTCTAGCTAGTGTTCATATGCATATGCAACCTTATTGTTAGTGAGCACTGCCTGTGTGGCTTTGCTAAGTGTTACCCTGCACTGCCTTTGTGGCTTTGCGTCATACTCATGTTCAATATTATCTGCATGGCTTCAGTGAAATTGAAAGTGTATTTATTGAATTTTGAATTTGAGAATATTTTCTCCATTTCATCATTGATATTAAATTTTCCCAAAAATCGTTTGTACTCTTCTTTGAGTTTTGAGCGACCTTACTGAGCTCTCAAAAGCTCACTCCCTTTTCTGTTCCTTTCTGCAGGAAATAACCGTCAGTAAGATTTCGGGACGGACAAGCTTAAATCTTAGAGTAGATTATGTTTTTACAATATTGTTATTTGAGTCTTGTTAGAGAACCATTATGTAATTTGATAATTTAAGTACTTTATCATTGTTTTGAGACGGTTTGTTAAGTTAGTTGATGGACTGTAGTGCTCTGATTTGAATGTTGTTGGGTTATCATTAGTAGTACTAAATTAATTGGGCAATTGAGGATTTAATGGATTGATCGGATAATGCTCCAGAAATTTCGGGGCGTTACAGTATCAGAGCCTACTCTCGAAAGCTCGGGCTGGGGTATCCAGTCTGGTTGCCGATGGTTGGGGGAAACGAAGGCAAGCCCGGGTATATCCCACATCAAGAGGATGGTTGGGGCAACGAAGGGTGAGCCCGGTATATCCCACATTGGCTAGAGAGGAAGATTCTGGGCTATGTGTGATTGAGCCTTAGCGAGGACGCTAAGGTATAAGGAGGGGAGATTGTAATATCCCACATCGGATGTGGAATAGTATGAGATGACCCTTATAAAACCTTGCCAAGGAACTCATAAGTACCTACTTGGCTAGCCCTTTTGAGGGAGGCATTGCCCTGTGGTGGGGCGTGGATCGGGTCGTTACATCAAGCCTATAGGTAGCGACTTGTGTATCGATAGAGAATATTATCTTGCAAAATCAAGATAGTACAGGTTAAGCCAGTAGATGACTTATGGGTAGCAAAAAATGCAAGACTATCATTAGTGAAAAGCTATCGATATGAAAGAATGCTTTCGCTTTAAAGAGTGCAACGCTATCGATAATGAAAGAATGCTTCCATCTAATATACTCCATGGTTATCTTGGTGCAGCTAATTAAGGCCCATACATGGCTAATCAATAGTGCAAGTGCATTCACTGAAAACTGCTTGTGTATCGACCGGGAGAGATGCTTTCCCTATAAACATTTGACTCTTCGCAATTTTCAAGTATTCAATTGTTTGAGGCAGGGGGCAATGTTTGCACCAACAAGTATCATTTCTTTCTTTTATACCAGTGACATGCTTTTAATTAAATGCCAATAAATGGCATTAACTTTTATTAATGGAAGATCCAAACCAGAAAGTTGAAGATCCAAACCAGGAAGTGAAAGAAACCAACTTCTGAAAACGTGTCCCTATTGATAAGGGATAAGTGTGGTTGGTTACTCATCAATGGTATTTATTTTCTAAGTTTGTCGTTAGTTTCTAAGTGGATAGTTTGTCTTTTGGTGGTAGTTATTTTCTATAATCTATCTGATAGAAGGACAAAATCATCATCAAGGGACAACTCAAAACGGCATGCAACTAAAAAAGGAAGAGAAGGGCAAACGGACAAGAGGTCGTCAAATTCATAAGCAAAACTTGACTTAGAAAAGTCAAGTCTGGAATGCACTTATACTTTTCTTCCATCTTTGTCATGTTTTCACATGATCTGCCTTGTATCGATAGAGAATCCCGAACGCTGTCGTAATTGTATTCATTGTGTTGTAAGAATAAGCATTGTTTTAGTGGAACATCAATTATAGATTTATTTAGCATCCCATCTCCATTAAGTTTCCATTTTTAGTGAAGTCCTCAGGCCTTAAAGGCAAAAATGCCCCTACTATTAATTGATTGTACTGTGGGCCCAAAATCGATTGTGAGTTTGCCCAGCAACGCAAACATTGGCACGCCTAGTGGGACAATTGTGACTAAAAAAGGGAAATATTCTGAGTAAGAGAGTCATGCTAGGAATGGCGGGAAATTCTAATTCAGAATGTTTTGAAGGCGTCCATTCAAATCTTGTAATTTGATTCGCGTGAACTATGCGTGCTTTGTGGGAAAGTTTGAAGTTATCATTTCAATTGACCGTAACTTGCACCAAAATTGGTAAAAGTGACTTACATAAACTCAATGAAGTGCTCAAATTGGTAAAAAAGTTGGATAATGTATCTTATGCTGAGAAAAGTGCAAAGAACAATGATATTTCTGACCATGAAATGGTCTTTACACCAACGGATATTAAAAAATGGTGTTTGGGGGGGGGGGGATGGATGACAATGGTTACCAGACCATAAAATAGTTTCTATACTAAAAAAATATTCGATTGGGGTCATTCTGCATATATGCTCCCCAAATGGCCGAAGAGCGATTGATTTGTATCAAGGAAAATGATGTCAAATCACTACATGCTTTAAACCAACGTTACATTTCACCATCATATAAAAAATGGCCAAAGCAAGATGACAGCATGGCTGATATGTATTTTGAAAAGCCATATGTGATGGGCGATCACCCTAAATTTCATGGACACCAAGGCATAAGTATGTTAAGAAAACTTTTAGATCCATCATATTTTGGAATGCAACACCTACTTTGGATTTGGGGTTCACACCAATGTTTTATTTTGGCTTTTTGGCTTTCAAATCAGTATGATTTATATATTGTTTAAATGCAAAAGTTCATTTGATAAGATAATGATACTATGACCATATGTTTGTACTTTTTAGTCTGTGTGCACAGTGGTCTACGGGATTAAGTTTCTATAAGGGGGCAAGAAACCACTCAATTGGTTGCTTCTAATTGTTTGCAAACTTTGAAAGGGAGCAAGGCTATCGATAGTAAAAATGCTTTCACTATGAGGAGTGTATGGCTATTGACAGTGAAAATGCTTTAACTTTGAAGAGTGCAAGCCTATCAATTGCGACTGTTGTATCAATAGTGATAACTATCTGGAAAATAGATGGTACTGTTTAAGCCAATAGATGGCCTATTCGTGGTAAAAAAAAATACAAGGCTATCAATAGTGAAAGGCTACATAGATAGTAAATTGCTTCCATTCTGAAGAGCGTGTGACTATTGATTGTGAAAATGCTTTCACTTTGAAGAGTACAAGACTATCTATAATGATTTGTGTATCGAAAGATAACATTATCTTGCAAAATCAAGATAGCACAAATTTAAGCCAATAGATGGCTTATCGGTAGTGAAAAATGCAAGGCTATCAATAGCGAAAGGCTATCGATAGTAAAATTGTTTTCCCTTTGAAGAGTGTATGGCTATCGATAGTGAAAATGCTTTCAACTTTTATTTGAAGGGTGCAAGCCTATAAATAGCGACTTTTGTATCGATAGAGAATATTATCTTACAAAATCAAGATAGTACAGGTTAAGCCAATAGATGGCTTTTCGGTAGCGAAAAATGCAAGACTATCAATAGTGAAAGGTTATCAATATGAAAGAACGCTTCCACTTTAAAGAGTGCAACGCTACCGATAGTGAAAGAGTGCTTCCTTTTAATATACTCTAATGTTATCTTGGTGCAGCTAATTAAAGCCAATTCATGGCGAATCAATAGTGAAAGTGCATTCACTAAAAACTACAAGTCTATCGACAGTGAGAGATGCTTTCCCTATAAACATTTGACTTTGCACAATTTTCAAGTATTCAATTTCTTGAGGCAAGAGGGCAATGTTTACACCAACAAATTTCATTTCTTTCTTTTATACTAGTGACATGCTTTTAATTAAATGCCGATAAATGACATTAAATTTTATTAATGGAATATCCAAACCAGGAAGTGGAAGAAACCAACTTCAGAAAATGTGTCCCTACTTATAAGGGATAAGTGTTGTTGGTTACTTATCAGTGGGTATTTATTTTCAAAGTCGGTAGTTAGTTTCTAAGTAGGTAGTTTGTCTTTTAGTGTTAGTTATTTTCTACAATCTATTTGATGGAAGGACAAAATCATCATCTAGGGACAACTCAAAATGGCAAGCAAGTATAGAAGGAAGAGAAGGGCAAACGCACAAGAGGTCGTCAAATTCACAAACCAAACCTGACTTAAAAAAATCAAGTCTGGAATGCACTTGTACTTTTCTCTCATCTTTGTCAAGTTTTCACATGATCTACCTTGTATCGATAAAGAATCCTGAACGCTGTAGTACTTGTATTCTTTGTGTTGTAGGAATAAGCATTGTTTTAGTGGGCACATCCATTATAGATTTATTTAGCATCACATCTCTATTAAGTTTCCATTTTTAGTGAAGTACTCAGGCCCTAAAGGTAAAAAAGCTCCCACACTATTAATCGATTGTACCATGTGCCCGAAATCGACTGTGAGTTTGCCCACCAGCGCAAACATTGGCACGCCCACTGGGATAATTGTGACTAAAAAGGGAAATATTTTGAGTACGACAGTCATGTTAGGAATGGTGGGACAATCTAATTCAGAATGTTTTGAAGGCGTCCATTCAAATCTTGTAATTAGATTCGCGTGAACTATGCGTGCTTTGTGGGAAAGTTTTGAAGTCATCACTTCAATTGACTAAAACGTGCACCAAAATTGGTAAAAGTAACTTACATAAACTCAATGAAGTGATCAAATTGGCAAGAAAAAGTTGGATAATATTTCATATGCTGAGAAAAGTGCAAATGATATTTTCTGACCATGAAATGGTCTTTACACCAACGGATAATAGAAATGGTATTAGCGGCGGGGGGGGGGGGGGGGCATAATAATGGTTCACAAGACCATAAAATAGTTTCTACAGCAAAAGAATATGCGATTGGTGTCATTCGGCATGTTGATGCTCCCTAAATGGCCCAAGGAAGATCATGTCAAATCACCAACGTTACATTTCAACATCATATGAGAAATGGCCAAAGCGAGAGATGACAGCATGGCTGATATATAAATGAAAAGCCATTTATGACTGGAGATCACTCTAAAATTCATGGATACCAAGGCACAAGCCCGTTAAGAAAACTTTTGGATCCATTATATTTTGCAAGGAACACCTACTTTGGATTTGCGGTTCAAAACAATGTAATATGTTGGTCTTTTGGCGTTCAAATCATTATTGTTTAAATGCAAAAGTTCATTTGATAAGATAATGATATTATGACCATATGTTCATACTTTTTAGTCTATGTGCATAGTGGTCAACAATGAGAAGTAACCAATTCATTGTTTGCAAACTTTGAAAGGGAGCAAGGCTATCGACAGTAAAACTGCTTTTACTATGAAGAGTGTATGGCTATCGACAGTGAAAATGCTTTAACTTTAAAGAGTAAAAGCCTATCAATTGCCACTCTGGTATCGATAGTGATAACTATCTGGCAAAATACAGATGGTGCAGTTTAAGCCAATAGATGGCTTACCGATGGTGAAAAATACAAGGCTAGTGAAAATGCTTTCACTTTGAAGAGTGCAAGACTATCTATAATGATTTGTGTATCGAAAGATAACATTATTTGTAAAATCAAGATAGCACAAATTTAAGCCAATAGATGGCTTATTGGTAGTGAAAAATGGAAGGCTATCAATAGAGAAAGGCTATCGATAGTAAAATTGCTTTCCCTTTGAAGAGTGTATTGTATGGCCATCGATAGTGAAAATGCTTTCAACTTTTATTTGAAGAGTGCAAGAATATAGATAGCGACTTGTGTATCGATAGAGAATATTATCTTACAAAATCAAGATAGTACAGGTTAAGCCAATAGATGGCTTTTGGGTAGCGAAAAATGCAAGACTATCAATAGTGAAAGGCAATCGATATGAAAGAACGCTTCCACTTTAAAGAGTGCAACGCTATCGATAGTGAAAGAGTGCTTCCTTTTAATATACTCTAATGTTATCTTGGTGCAGCTAATTAAAGCCAATACGTGGCTAATCAATAGTGAAAGTGCATTCACTGAAAACTACAAGGCTATCGACAGTGAGGGATGCTTTTCCTGTAAACATTTGACTCTTCGCAATTTCCAAGTATTCAATTGCTTGAGGCTGGGGGGCAATGTTTGTGTTATACCATAAAATTTTCTTTTCTTGTGTGAAATTATTATTTTGAATAAATAAGTTTTTAGTCTTTTATTAAAACTAAGAAAAGGGTTTGAAAATAATTCTGAAATTTTTGGCTGAAGGAAAAGTGGTTTCATTTGGATAAAAAAAGAAGGTAGTGTTGTTTTGGAGTGTCTGAAAGTTCAATCGAATGAAGAAGGGGTTTGATTCGAATTAAAAGTATTTTAATTTGAGAGGGAATAAGGACTCAAGGCTTCATTCGAATGAAAACTCTTTCAGTCGAATGAAAATGTTTTTCGGTTGAATCAAACAAGTTTTGGCAAACGATTTTTGCAACTGAAGATTCATTCGAATGAAAACCTTTTTGGTCGAATGAGAAATAAATTTTGAATGAAAACCATTTTCACCTTTGTCGGATTCGGTTGAATGAAAACTATTTTTTCGGTCGAATGAAAACTTAATTTTGTTCCATATATATAGTCTTCTTAGTTCTTTCTAGCCTTAGTTTTTGGGTTCTCGGTTTCTTTTTCCTTTGTGAGAGAGAGAGGAGAAGGCTTGGGAAGTTCCTGAGTTCTAAGGTGGAGCTTAAGGATTTGTATTTCTCAAAAGCTTGATTAAGGTAAGGGTTTACTTTTAAAATTTGAATCAGCAATCGACCAATCGTTCATGTAAGTGCTTATTAGTTCCTTTTGAAATCTGAATTTCTCCAAACTGGGTTAAGTTATTCTTCTTCCCCTTTTGTTTTAAGTTGCGTTATGAGTAACTTGTTTCTCAATATTGTGACTTGTAGAATTCTATTTTTGTCGGATTGTTTGGCCTTAAAATTAGCTTATGTTGATATCGCTCATTTCAGGGACTAATAATTGTCATTATTTCGTAAACTCTGCTGATTGTTTGACAAGTCCGTTGTTTGATAATGTTATTTAGAAATCTAGGTTTTGGTCTCCAATCCTTGCATTAGACATTACTGGAAACTCTATGAGCCATGTCATAGTGTATGTGACTTAGTTCTGACTTACCCACGTGGATTAGAATTTGGGCTAGCTTAGCGGGATGAGCTAGAGATCGCGATCTTATTTTTTGAACCCAGTCTCACGTGTCAGTGATGGCACATGTTTCCATATTTCTGAATGGCTCTCTAGTGTCTATCTCTATACAAGTTATAGTCCAACATCTATTTTATTGAAACTTTTGTGTGTTTCTGAAACATCTTTTCTCATATATCTCTGCTTTCTTCTGATTGGTCCTTTGAGCGACCTTACTGAGAATTTGGCTCATTCCATTATTGTTTTCCTTTCAGGTGATCAGTATGTGGGACTTTGGGATCAATGGGCTAGTTGAGTGACCAAGAGTTAGCTGCCTTTGTTTCAGAGTTAGTACTGATATTTGAAGTGTAATGATTACGATAGATTAATATTACTTAGGCTTTCATTTTTGGAAACTCCCTGTTGGAGAACTTGGATTGTATAAAAGCTTAGGCCACTATGTCTGATACTGATGTATTTTTGGGATTTATTAGTACATGCTCTGATTTACAATTTGGGAAACTTTTGATAATTTTAAAGTTTTCTCTTATTTCTGTATATTTGACATTTACGCTTTGGAAATAATTTGGGGCGTGACAGTTGGTATCAAGCCCAGGTTTGAAATTCTGTAGACTCATGCTTAGGATCAGATCAGCTATGAGATGGGTAGGATGGGTAGGTTTAAGTGTAATGCCTTAATCCGCACCCGATTCTAGTTTTCTCTTGTAGCTATGGCAAAGTCGTAATAACGGGCAAACCCACAATCAGAATATGGAACATCTAAACGTCACCAAAAATGAGAATCCGCCAGATCTTCTAACCATGGGCAGACTCAACCTAACCCACCAAAATCCTAAACATGGGCAGACTCAGACCTGTAGCTTATTGAAGCAGTTCGATAAGAAGAATTTAGAAACTTTTGGGGAAACTGACAATCCGATTGTGGCCGAGAAATGGATTTCTCGGCTTGAAAATGTGTTTAGGCCTATAAGTTGCACTGATGAGGAAAAGATAGAACTCACAGTGTATAAGCTAGATGGGGAGGCAGGCCACTGGTGGAAAATGATCGAGGATAGTAAGACCGCAGAACAACGCAAGTCGGTGACATGGGATCAATTTATGGTTTTGTTCTTCGACCGCTAGTTTCCTGAGAGTGTAAAAGAACAGATGTATCGTGATTTTCTTAATCTGAGGCTAGAGGACAGCAAGAGTGTTACCGAGTATGAGCTAAAGTTTGCACAACTATCTCGTTATGGTAAGCAGTTGGTAGCAAATAAGAATGATAGAGTGCAGATGTTCACTTAGTGTCTTAAGTCTAGTATTAGACAGTGCATTGTTGCGGTCCCAATTGAGACCTATGTTCAGTGTGTGGACATTGCAAAGACTATTGAATTTAAGGCAAATGATTTTTAAGAGAGAAAAGAAACCAAGACAGGTAAGAGAGAACGCCCAGAACCATCTCAATCACACGCGGCACAAAATGAAGGGAAGCTAAAGCAGGCATCTTCGTCAATTACTGTTGGTCAGAGAGACTAAGGTCAAAAAAGGAAGCTCAGGGTAATTTGAGTAGGAGCTTTAGCCAGAATTTTACTCAGAGGCCTCCATTTACAAGTTTTGATTCTATATATCAGAGGTGCAATAAGCAACATGCCGGTAAGAGTTATCATTACGATACAAGTGCATGCTTCAGGTACGGCCAAAAGGGTCACCTTATCAGAGATTGTCCTATTTCAGCATCTAGGCAATCTAGCGCACAAGGGTCAGTTGCAGGGAGTACAACTTCGGGCCCAAGACAGAATACGAGTCAGTTTGCCCGAGGGCAGAAAACTAAGGTTACAAGCAGGATGTTTAACATGATAGCTAAGGATGCAGCGGGTTCAAAGGATG
Organism: Escallonia herrerae; assembly: GCA_033070095.1. Lineage (NCBI taxonomy): Eukaryota > Viridiplantae > Streptophyta > Magnoliopsida > Escalloniales > Escalloniaceae > Escallonia > Escallonia herrerae. Next base: position 352,416 of record JAVXUP010000542.1, read on the forward strand.
TGGTGGCAGGTACGATTCAGATTAACTCAACTAATGCGCATGTATTGTTTGACTCTGGTGCTATACATTCTTTTATCTCTCTTTTGCTTGCACATCGCCTCGGGGTTAAACCCCAGCCTCTTGACTATGAATTGTCTGTCGGTACTTCAGTTGGAGATTCTATGATAGTTAATTCAGTATTGAGGAACTGTAATATTTGCATATGCGATAGGAGCCTTCCAGGGGACCTAATTCCTTTAGATATTCGTGATTTTGATGTAATTTTGGGTATGGATTGGTTGGCATCCTATCATGCCTTAGTTGACTGCTTTGAGAAGCGAGTCCGTTTTCATTTATCTAATTTGTCTGAATTTGAGTTTAGGGGTTCAAAGCCTAGTGGGTTGTCCGTTATCTCAACTATTGCAGCTCGCCGCATGCTTCGCAAGGGCTATAGGGATTACGTTGCACACGTCCCTGATACCAGTTATGAAGGTTTTGAAATATCAGACATGCAGGTAGTCTGTGACTTCCCTGAGGTGTTTCCAGAGGAGTTGCCAAGAAAACCCGTCGATCATGAGATTGAATTAACAATTGATTTGGTGCTCAGAGCAGCATGCATTTCTAAGGCTCCGTATCGAATGGCACCTTCAGAGATGAAGGAGTTAAATGAACAACTTCAAGAGCTACTTCATAGGGGTTCATACGCCCTAGTGTGTCACCTTGGGGTGCCCCTGTCTCATTCGTAAATAGGTACGTTGAAACTTTGCATTGACTACCGTGAGTTAAATAAGATCACCATCTGTAATAAATATCCATTGCCGCGCGTAGATGATTTGTTTAACCAACTTCAGGGATAGAAGTTTTTCTCAAAGATATATTTGCGTTCTGGATATTATCAGCTGAAAGTCAGGGCAGAGGATGTGCCAAAGACCGCATTTAGGACTCGTTATGGTCATCATGAATTTTTAGTGATGCCGTTCAGGTTGACTAATGCCCCTGCTACTTTTATGGTCTGATGAACCGTGTGTTTAGGCAGTATTTGGATTAGTTCGTTATTGTTTTCATTGACGACATTTCAGTGTAGTCTAGGTCAGAAGAGCAGCATAGTGAGCACCTAAGAATTATCTTACAGACTTTGAAGTATATAATAAATTGTATGTTAAGTTTAAGAAATGTGAGTTTTGGCTTGAACATGTTACATTTATGGGGCATGTAGTGTCCAAGGATGGAATAGCCGTGGATACCTCTAAGATTTCGGTGGTAACTGACTGGCAGAAACCTAGTATTGTTACCGAAGTGCGAGCTTTATAGGATTGGCAGGCTACTACCGTCGATTTGTGGAAGGTTTTTCAAAAATTACAGTGCCTTTAACTCTGTTAACTAAGAAGAACACCCAGTATGTTTGGAGAGAGGAGTGTGAGGCTAGCCCCCAAAAACTGAAGGAAATGTTAGTGTTTGCACCGGTATTGACTTTACCATATGGTTCCAGAGGTTTCGTGATTTATAGTGAGGCTTGAAAGAAGGGCTTGGGCTGTGTTTTAATGCAATATGGTAAGGTGATTGCTTATGCTTCTAGATAGATTAAACCTTATGAACAGAACTATCACACCCTGTTCTTGAGTTAGCAGCTGTGATTTTTGCTTTGAAAATATGGAGACATTACCTGTATGGGAGACCTATGAGATTTACACTTATCATAAAAAAGTCTTAGTTATTCACCCAAAAGGAGCTGAACATGAGACAGAGGCATTGGTTGGAACTTTTGAACGACTCTAACTGCACGATTCATTATCACCCTTGTTGTGGCTGACGCACTCAGTAGGAAGAGCATCGAAAACTTAACATCACTGATTACTTATCAACCTCAATTGTTGGAAGATTTGATGAACTTGAATCTTGAGATTACATGGCAAGATGGTGGAGAATACTTGGCAGCATTAGAGATACAGCCTACTTTAATCAGCAGAATCAAGGAAGCCCAAGATGGAGATTCAGGTATAGCTCACATCATTGTGAATATTAACAGTGGGAAGCAATCTAAGTTCAGAATTAACCAGCACGGTGTGGTTTGGTTTTGTAAGAGACTTTGTGTGCCAGTTGATTTAGCCTTGAGGAGGGAGTTACTGTTAGAGGCTCATAGTTCTACTTTCTCTGTTCACCCAGGAGGAACAAAGATGTATCACGACCTCAAAGAGCATTTCTGGTGGAATGGTATGAAGTTGGATATAGCGGTATTTGTCTCCCATTGTTTAGTTTGTCAGAAAGTGAAGAGGGTGCATCATCAGAAGCCTAGCACGATACTTCAGCCACTTGAGATTCCACAGTGGAAGTGGGAGCTTGTAACAACCGATTTTGTGGGAGGCTTACCGAGAACAGTCAAGGGTGGTTTTGACACTATTTGGATTATTGTTGATAGATTCACTAAGACGACGCATTTCTTTCTGATCTGAGCGACAACACCCTTATCTGAGTTTGTTAGATTATATATTGATTGTTCCTAACCTATTATGATCGCACCCAAAGGCCCACTGGGGGTCCCATTTTGCATGACTCGTCAGCACAAGCAACAGGTAATATTCAACCCTTCCAACCAGTCAAAACATTCACGCTCAAGTCACGTGCACTTCTCACTCTTTCTACGTGACTTCGTCACCAAGAAACTCGTCCTTGCGCGATTGCTCATCATGCTCCTACCGTAGCACTTCGCCCGTTGCCCGTCGGCGCACCTTGGTGTTTACCTAAGGAAGTCAGCCTTGGCCTTCCCTTTGGGGTCGGCCTCGGCATTCCCCAAGGGTTGGCCTTGGCTTTCCCCCAAAGGGTTAGCCTTTGGCTTCCATACTTAGCATCTTCACTACTCTTCAAGGACCCGAACGTCACTCCGTGACCTCTGTCGCCCAGAAGTCACTCCGCGACCCTCGTCGCCTGGACGTCACTCCACGACCCCTGTCGCTCAGACGTCACTCTGCCGTGCCCGTGCACCGCGCCAATGATATAGTCCCCCTGTCTCTCTATCACACTGTCGTGCCCCCGGCACCACATGCACTCCGTCGCGCCCTTGCGCCGTGTCGTTAATACAGCAGTGCCCCCAGGGGCTCTCTGTCACACTACCATGCCCCCAGCACCATATGCACTTTGTAGTGCCCATGCGCCGTGCCCTAACACAGACATGCCCCCGACACCTAACTCACTCCGTCGCACCACTGATACAATCCCACCCCCTGGCTCCCTGTCACACTATAGTGCCCTTGGCACCATACGCACTCTGCCTCGCCCATGCGCTGCGCCACTAACATAGACGTGCCCCCCGACACCTTACTCACTCTGACGCGCCCGTGAGCTGCGCGCGCCACTAACACAGTCATGCCCCTAGCTCTCTGTCACACTACCATGCTCCTTTCATCGGTCCATCCTTTCACCACACCATGCCACCTTGCCTTGGTCATAGAACATGCTTCAACCCACTCTCCGGAATGTGCAGCATCCTGGGGGGATAGGCGACTCCTCAGGGACACTATCTCTGCCAGGGAGCTCTTCAACTTCCTTTCCATCGGGTAGACAGCTCTTCCGGGATGCTACCTGGGCCAGTCGAGTAGACGACTCCTCCGGGATGCTACCTTGACGCGCTCCAAGTGCTCAGACACAAGGACTCACCCGCGGGGATAGGCGACTCCTCCGAGACACTATCTCAGCCAGGGAGCTTTTCAACTCCCCTTCTGCCAGGTAGAAGGCTCCTCTGGGATGCTACCTCTGCCGGCCAAGTAGACGGCTCCTCTGGGATGCTACCTCGGCCTGCAAAATAGGCGACTCCTCCGGGACACTATCTCTGCCATGGAGGCTTTTCAACTCCCCTTCTGCCAGGTAGACATCTCCTCTGGTATGCTACCTGACCCGTCGGGTAAACTGCTCCTCCGGGATACTACGTTGACGCGCTCCGAGTGCTCCAGTACAAGGACTCACTCGCGGGATAGGCGACTCCTCCGGGACACTATCTCTGCCAGGGTGTCTTCGTGACTGGCCTACATGCTCCGGTATTGGGGGCTCGCGTCGACACCCCTAGGGACTATGACCCCTGGGTCACTCTGAGATGGGAGCAGGTCTTCGGAGAGCATCGTGCCTAGTCCCCTGGGAGCTGGACGTCGGATCTTCCCCATCGTTGTCAGGCCTGTGGGACTCTACAAGGGCTTGGATTGGTGGCTAGATCTGGGGGATTCTCTGGCCACACTGACACTATGGGAGCCAGTCTTTCCAGACAGACAGAGCGATGCTGTGGGGGGCAGGTCGGGTGTGTATGCGATTCGACAGTCCGTGGAGCACCGACAGCTATGGACCCCTCGGTGACGTGTCACTCCTGGGGAGCACCACGTGTTGCATGATGACATCATCATCTCAACCTCATAGTCCTAGAGAGAAAACATACAGGACCTTGACTCTGAACCCAAGCATTGGACTGTGACTGTTGTCGTGTATTCATCCTGCACCATCGCCCTTGCAGCATTGCCATCCTCAGGCTCTGTCTGGAAAGCCCTTGGTCTCTGCCCTTACTCCACCCTTACTGTGTCCCACATCAGCACACTTGGCATCTGACTTGGACTGTATTCCTTATGGCACCTCCACGTCTACTGTGAACCCACTTTCCTTGGCATCAATGAGATAGTGAGATTGAATGGTGTAGCATTATCTATACTATCAGATCGAGATCCCTTTTTCACTTTAAAATTTTGGTGGAGCTTCCAGAATTCTATAGGCACTGACCTTCGTTGCTGGGCACTGACTTTCGTTTCAACACTGCTTATCACCCACAGACAGACAGATAATCCGAACGTACCATTCAGACACTAGAGGATACGCTTAGAGCTTGCGCACTAGACTTGGTGGTAGTTGGCATAGTCATTTACCTTTAGTTGAGTTTGCCTATAGAAACAGTTATCAGGCGAGTATTCAGATGGAACCGTTTGAGGCACTTTATGGACGGAGGTGTAGGACACCACTATGCTGGGATGAGGTAGGAGAGAGATGGTTATTGGGGCCAGAGTTAGTACAATTGACCACTCAAAAAGTTGATTTGATTCGGGAACGCCTCAAAGCGGCTCAGGACAGACATCAGAGTTATACGTCTCATCGTCGTCGTGAACTTGAATTTGAGGTGGGTGATCACGTGTTTTTGAAAGTTTCACCTTGAAAGAGGGTGATGCATTTAGGTAAGAAGGGCAAGCTTAGCCCCAGGTTCATTGCCCCATTCGAGGTCTTAGAGAGGATCGATCCGGTGGCTTATAGAGTTGCATTGTTGCCAGAGCTTTCACACGTTCATAACATTTACCATGTTTTGAATTTACGGAAGTATATTTATGATCAGACGCACATTGTGTCGTGCGAGCCTTTATCAATTCGGGAGGACATTTCCTATGAAGAACAACCCGTCGAAATTCTGGACTGTCGTGATCAGGTGTGTAGAACGAAAGTCATTCCTCTAGTTAAGGTTTGTGGAAGAACTACGAAATTGAGGAAGCCACTTGGGAGCTCTGGGAGGCTATGCGTGAAACGCACCCCCCCCCCCCCCCCCCGCTTTTTGACAATTAAGGTATGTTTTAGTTCTGAGGACGGAATTCTTTTAAGGGGAGGAAAAATGTTATACCCCAAAAATTTTCTTTTTCTTGTGTGAAATTATTATTTTGAATATATAAGTTTGTGGTCTTTTATTAAAAGTAAGAAAATGGTTAGAAAATAATTCTGAAATTTTTCGATCGAATGAAAAGTGGTTTCATTCGAACCAAGCAAGAAGATAGTGATGTTTTGGAGTGTCGAAAAGATTCAATCGAATGAAAAAGGGGTTTTAATTCGAATGAAAAGTATTTTAATTTGAGAGGGAATAAGGACTGAAGGCTTCATTGGAATGAAAAGTTTTCATTCGAATGAAAGCTCTTTCGGTCGAATGAAGACTGTTTTTCTGAACAAACAAGTTTTGGTAAACGATTTTTGCAGCTGTAGGATTCATTCAAATGAAAACCATTTTCGGTCGAATGAGAAATAGATTTTGAATGAAAACCATTTTCATTTTTTTCGGGTCTGTTTCTTTATGGCGTCTTCTGATCCTTCTTTGGCCGAGTCTGGCCGTCGTGCCGATCAAACTTTTTTTATGCATGTTGGCTCACGGTTAGCCAATTTTCTGAAACAGGGTGCTCTGGCTACTCATGATACTGTCTCTTGTGTTCCTAATTTGGTAGTTTCTCCTTCATCACCGATCAAGCATCGAGAGGCTACCCCTGGCCCCTCGGGCACGTCAAAAAGTGATGGATCTCCTTTGAATAGAATTGATGGTTCTGATGAGGAAGCAGCTGCTCTAGCGGAAACTAGAGGGTTACATGATCGTTTCTTGAGTGGTGCCTTGTCGACCCGTCAGTTTGGTTTGCTTATGGAGGAACTCGAATACCGGCGACAGGTCGGTGATGAGAAATGTGAGTTGCAAGCGGAGGTGGACTCACTTTGGCGACAGCTGACTTATCGGTCCCTTTCTCGAGATGGAGGTGGTATCAACTGGGGTGTCAGAGGTGGGAGGGGTAATCGGGGTGTTTCTACCCAGGGGAGGGGTTGCTTTTGGTGTGGAAAAGGGAGGAGCTATTGGGGTAGATGCTCAGCGCATTCTTTCTTCTGCACCTCATCCATCCTGGGCTGACAAGGTGAAGCTGGGGCCTTCTAGTTCTAAAGGTAAGATGAAATTATCTTACTTCCCGCGATGATTTCTAAAGGCAAGGTACAAGTTTCTCCTCCTCAAGTTATTACTGAAAAGGGTATTGAATTGTGGGATAACTGTGTTGTGGGGTACTTTGTCGATAAAAAACTGCCTTATTTCACTGTAAATAACATTGCCCGTAAGCTATGGTTGAAAGATGGGTTACAAAAAGTTTTAGTTAATGACAAGGGTTTTTACTTCTTCAAATTCTCTTATGTGGATCCGGTTGATAAGATTCTGGATTCGGGTCCGTGGTATTTTGCTAACAAATTAATTCTTTTGCAGCATTGGAGATTGGGTATGAATCTGTGCAAAGAATCCCTTGATGTTCTACCTTTATGGGTTAGACTTTACAATATTCCTGTTGAGTACTTGACAGCTAGTGGGTTGAGCTACGTAACGAGTGGTATTGGGAAGCCACTATTTGCAGATTCGCTTACTGAGAGCTGTGAGCGGATAAGCTTTGCTAGAGTGTGTGTTGAGGTTTCTGCAGCCAGGGAGCTCGTTGATGAACTTGCTATTGTGCCAGACTTGAGTATCTGCCAAGATGCGCCCTCTGATCCTGTGATTGTTCTGGCAGATTATCAGTGGCACCCTCCAGTTTGCACGGTGTGCAAGTGCTTCAGACATACTCTTATTTTGGAAAGAACTTCTGCTCTCGCCAGATATAGTACACCAACGCCGCAAACGCTATCCAACAGACAGATGCCGGGAATCCAGGGCCTTGCCATTCAGAGGAAGCTCTATCAACCATACCCTGCCAACTCAACATAGGCCAGTTAAAATTACGTTTCTTTTGAATAATAGACCATAATCTGAACGTGAAAGGGCAATTAAAATAGATGATCATGGGACTCAAAAGGAATGCGACAGAAAACACAGCTCATGCTAGGAATAACATGAAAAGCAAAAAGCCTATCCTGCGTACTTAACCTCTCCCTAATGGCCAGCCATAAGATGAAGTTATGATATGGAACACGCCACTTACACTGTAGTATCATTAATAAGGACACGGTCAAGCTTCCTACAAATAGTATCACCATTATCCTGACAGTTAGTCCAAGTATAAAAGTAACCAGAATACTTCAAATCTGAAAGTTCTGAAGTAATTAAACAGTCATGGAACTCCTGGTAGTAGTGAGGCCATCTATTGCTACCCCCTAACTTCTCACTCAGACTCTGGATAGCATTAAAGTCACCAAGTATCAACCAGGGATCATTCGCAAAAAGGCGAGACCTATACTCAAGCTCCTGCCAGAGCACAGATCTCTCACCAGAATCATTAGAACCATACACAAAGAAACAAAAAAAGGAGGTAACCAATCTATTAATTTCACTTGACAGTGAATTATTTGATCTGACATACCAATACAAGTAACATTAGCAACTTTGGGATTCCATAAAACCCAAATTATACCATTCACAGAAAATTGGTAGTTATTTATAAAGGCCCAACCAGGAAATTTACGGTTATTTATAACCGAGGCATTAGGGGCGGCTACTCTGGTTTCCAAGATCCCAAAAAGCATAACACCTAAGGAGGCAATCATATGTTGAGCCTCCACTTGTTTACAACTAGTGTTGAATCCTCGAGAATTCCAGCAGAGGATGTTATGCATGATACCAAAAACCAAAAGGATGCTACAAACCAAGAAGTAAAAGTCAGGTGAAATTTCCCTTACAGGGAGACTTCTTCTTTTTCTTATTATTAAAACTATTTACTACCAAACGGAGAAGACAGGTTATTATTAGGAGTAAGAGAGCAGGGAACTTAGTCAGAATCAGAGTCCGGATCAGAGCCCGAAATAGAGTGCACAATCATGCCAGAATCTAAAAGCAAATCAGAGGGCAAAGTAGGAACATCGCAAGGCAAAATAGGAAAATGACAAGGTACCTCAAGAAGAGAAGACTGCTGGGCACTAACCTGTATATGGCTATCAAGCTCATGCTGGTGCCTAGTCTCCAACTGACTACGGCTCGGCTGAACACGATCATAAGCTAAAGAAGACGAAGCATCCCTACTAACTTTGTTCTTGCCTTTACTTTTCACGGTTGACCACTCTGCTTCTTTTGCCAGAACAGCAACAGAGACAGGAGGGGTCATGGCAGATCGCTTCAGAACAGACACAGAAGGAGAAAAGGGCCTAATGCTCTCATGCCGAGTACATGACTGTGGTTTCTTGTTCTGCAGGTCTTGTGCAGATCATCCGGTGGAGGTTATTCTCTTGCAAAAAAGTGGCCAATACCCCAACTAACCGATGGTTCCAGGGTGAATGGCAACTCCCCGACTCCATATTTGGCTGATTCCGTCATCTTTTGGTCAGATCGACTTTCGGGTGATCGGTTTGTGTACAGACAGACCGATGCAGCTTTAGCATGCTCTATCGCAATTTTTGTGTGATGCTCTTTCCACCAGGACTTCTAGATTCCGCGTGGCTTCTCGTGTGGTCACTACTGGGTCCTTTGTATTTATTTTGCTGATCTAGCTTCGTTGTTATGTATTAACTTTTCTTTTGTGGCCAGTGTGGCATGTTTCTACCTAGCATAGGTTTCTGTTCACTCTTGTTTAGCAAGACTCGCGTTTCGTTGTTGTTTTCCTGGGGTATGCCCCTTGTAGATGTTGTACTTTTGTTTCATCGGTTGATATATATTTTTATTTACCGAAAAAAAGGATTCAGTCAAATGAAAACTATATTTTTGGTTGAATGAAAAGTTAATTTTGTTCCATATACATAGTTCTTATTTCTTTTCTAGCCTCATTTTTTTGGGTTCTCGGTTTCCTTTTCCTTTGAGAGAGAGAGAGAGTGAGAGAGATGAGAAGGCTTGGGAAGTTCGTGAGTTCTAAGGTGGAGCTTAAGGATTTGTGTTTCTCAAAAGCTTGATTAAGGTAAGGGTTTACTTTTGAAATTCGAATCAGCGATGGACCAATCTTGCATGCAAGTGCTTAGTTCCTTTTGAAATCTGAAATTTCTCCCAACTGGGTTAAGTTATTCTTCTTTTCCTTTTGTTTTAAGCTGCATTATGAGTAACTTGTTTCTCAATACTGTGACTTGTGGAGTTCTATTTCCGTTGGATTGTTTGGCCTTAAATTATCTTATGTTGATATCGTTCGTTTCAGGGACTAATAATTGTCATTATTTCGTAAACTCTGCTTATTGTTTGACAAGTCCGTTGTTTGATAATGTTATTTAGAAATCTTAGTTTTGGTCTCCTTGCATTAGACTTTATTGGAAACTCTATGAGCCATGTCTCAGTGTATGTGACTTATTTCTGACTTACCCACGTGGATTAGAACGTGGGCTAGCTCAGTGGGATGAGCTAGAGATCGTGATCTTATTTTCTGAACCTGGTCTCACGTATCAGTGATGGCATGTGTTTCCATATTTTTGAATGGCTCTTTATTGTCTATCTCTGTACAAGTTGTAGTCTTACATCTGTTTTACTGAAACTTTTGTGTGTTTCCGAAACATCATTTCTTAGATATCTTTGCATTCTTCTGATTGGTCCTCTGAGCGACCTTACTGGGCATTTGGCTCATTCCCTTATTGTTTTATTTTCAGGTGATTAGTAGGTGGGACTTTGGGATCGAAGGGCTAGCTGAGTGACCAAGAGTTAGCTGCCTTTGTTCCAGAGTTAGAACTAATTAATATTTGAAGTGCAATGATTAAGAAAGATTAATGTTACTCAGGCTTTCGTTTTTGGAAACTCCGTGTTGGAGAACTTGAATTTTATAAAAGCTTAGGCCACTATGTTCGATACCGATTTATTTTTGGGATTATGTACATGCTCTGATTTACTATTTTGGAAACTTCTGATAATTTTAAGGTTTTCTCTGATTTCTGTTTATTCGACATTCACTCTCCGAAAATAATTCCGGGCGTGACAGTTTGCACCAACAAATATCATTTCTTTCTTTTATACTAGTGACGTGCTTTTAATTAAATACCAAAAAATGGGATTAGCTTTTATTAATATTTCTGAAAAGGAGATAATGGAAGATCCAAACCAGGAAGTGGAAGTAACCAACTTCTGAAAACGCGTCCCTACTGATAAGGGATGAGTGTGGTTGGTTACTCATCAGCGGGTATTTTTTTTCTAAGTAGGTAGTTTGTCTTTTAGTGGTGGTTATTTTCTACAATCTTTCTGATGGAAGGACAAAATCATCATAAAGGGACAACTCAAAATGGCAAGCAATTATAAAAGGAGGAGAAGGGCAAACGGACAAGAGGTCATCAAATTTACAAACCAAACCTGACTTAGAAAAGTCAAGTCTGGAATGCAGTTATACTTTTCTTTCATCTTTGTCAAGTTTTCACATGATCCGCCTTGTATCGATAAAGAATCCCGAACGCTGTCATACTTGTATTCGTTGTGTTGTAGGAATAAGCATTGTTTTAGTGGGCACATCCATTATAGATTTATTTAGCATCGCATCTCTATTAAGTTTTCATTTTTAGTGAAGTCCTCCGGCCCTAAAGGAAAAAAAGCTCCCACACTATTAATCAATTGTATCGTGGGCCCAAAATAAATTATGAGTTTGCCCAGCAGCGCAAATGTCACGTCCCCAAAGCGGGAGGCCATGACTGCTATCAAACTACAATACATACCGCTATACTTCCGAAAGTAACGGTATAAACAGAACAACTAAAACTTCTAACATAGAAGATCTACATATAATAAAAGTCATTCCTAAAATATTCCCTTACAAAAGGATTGTTTATGCGCAGCGACTAAACATAATATTCCAATACATTACAGTTAAAAGACCCCTATCCGGGGTAAGATATTCAAGTTACAATTACAAGGTTTACGATACTATGCAAAATCTATCTCAGAACTCCATCAATGCCATATCATTCGTTTTCACTTCCTTCACCTGTGGCAAAGGCAAGGTAGAGCTATCAAATGGAAAAGAGCAGCCCATATCTTATTATCATATATGGAAGCAACAAAGTTAAGCATGTAATCCCATAACACATGGCTAATATATGTCGGGCATGCTACAACAACATACAAAGACTATGTTGGTCATAAGACCCAAATGTCGAACCAAACGTATAGACATCAAACATGTGCTACCGATAGCATGCTAGGAGTCTATTGCTCGCTAACATCTCAAACATGTATCCAAAGGACCCTCTCAATTTGAGAGTTGTTCCACATAATCAATGTCAATCTTAAATTGACGGCCACAAATATACAAATGCAAAGGTGTGCTCATCAAGGCACAAATGGAGGAGGGTACACAATCTTTTAAACAAAAACAAAAGTTAAACAAACCAAAGTGAACCAATAAAGATGAACATAATTAGGCAAAGCATAAGCTTTCGGATTTTGAAAGTACCTTCCCACAGCGAAAAGCGATAAAATCTCTTATCTCAATCAAGCTTTTGGGCAAGAAAACCTCAAGACACCACCTTAATACCAAAGGAGCTTCCCAAGCCTTCTAACCTCTCTCTCTCTCTACGCCGAAAAGGAATGAAACAGAGAATAAAAAGGGCTGGAAAGAAAATGAAAAGACTATTTTATTGGAAGCAAAAGAGGTTTCATTCGACCAAAAACTTCAGCCGCAAAATGCCTTTCCCAAAATCTGGATTTCTCATTCGACTGAAAACTATTTCCATTCGACCGAAAACTTCAGTCCTCATTCTTTCTCAAATCAACACAACTGTCATTCGAAGCAAAGCGGTTTCATCGACCAAAAACTATTTCTGTAATGCCCCGAATTTCTCGGAGCTTTAATATCGAATAAACAGAGTCAAAAACCTTTAAATAACAAAAATCTCCAGAGCAGTCATCTAGAACATGTACTAATAGTTCTCAAAGTATATCAATAACTGTCAAAGTGGCCTAAAGCTTTTATACAATACAAATTTCTCCAGCACGGAGTTTCAAAATAAAACCTAAGTACTTGTCTTAATTAATACATCTGAAAAATGTCATTACTAACTCTGAAATAAGGCAGCTAACTCTCGGTCACACGACTAGCCCTGCAAATCAAATCCCACCTACTGATCACCTGGAAGGAAAATGATAAGGGAGTGAGCCAAATGCTCAGTAAGGTCGCTCAAAGTACCAATCAAAAGATTGCAAAGATGTCTGATGAAACGAGATTTCGGAGGCACAAAAGTTTCAACAAAACAGATATCAGACAAAATTTCAAATGCCAGAATTTATCTTTATGCGAAGACGGAGCCGTTCAGAATAAGGTCACATATGCCATCACTGACACGTGAGATCAGGTTCAGAAAGTTAGATCGAGCTGAGCTAGTCCACATTCCAATCCACGTAGGTAAGTCTAAAATAGTAAAGTCACATACACTGTGACATGGCTCATAGAGTTACTTATTAACACCTAATACATGGATTAGAGACCAAAACAAGGATCTCTAGATATTACTATTAAATAACTGAACAATCGAACAGTAGACAGAGTTCACAAAGTAATGATAATTATTAACTGCAGAAAGATATCAACATAGACAAATTTAAAGTCAAGCAATTCGACAATAATTAAATTCCACGAATCAAAACATTGAGAAACATATTACTTATGAGGCGGCCCAAAGCAGAAAGGAAAGAAGAATGAGATAAACTAGTTCGAACAAATTTAGATTTCAAAAACTAAGCTCTTATATGAACAACTGGTCCATCGCTGATTCAGATTTCAAAAGTAAACCCTTACCTTAATCAAGCTTTTAAGAATACAAATCTTCAAGCATCACCTTAGAACTCAAGAGCATCCCATGCCTTCTCTCCTTTCTCTTCTCTCTTTCTCTCCACCGCAAAGGAAAAAGAAACAAAGAACCTAAAAAAAGGCTAGAAAGGAAATACAAAAACTATTTATATGGAGCAAAATTTAAGGTTTCATTTGACCGAAAAAGAATGTTTCATTTGACTGAATCCGACAGTTGAGAATTGGTTTCTTCAAAACTTGTTTTCATTCGATCGAATCTGACCATTGTGAAATTGTTTCTTCAAAACTTATTTTTCATTCGACCAAAAATTATTTTCATTTGAAACAAACAAATTTTGTTCGAAGCAAAACCCCTTTTTTCATTGGATTGAATCCTTCAGTCGCTCCAAAACATCCCTATTTTGATTCGAATGAATCCAAGATTCATTCGACACAAAATTTCAAAAACATTCCCAACCATTTTCTTAATATTTCCAAAAAGTCCTCAAACTTATTTGTTTAAATTAGTAACTTCACACAAGGAAAAGAAAATTTGTGGGGCATTACATTTTTCCCTCCTTAAAAGAATTCTGTCCTCGGAATTTAAAATGTACCTTAAATGTCAAAAAGTTGAGGGTGCTTTCCGCGTATAGCATCCTCGAGTTCCCAAGTGGCTTTCTCAATTTTGGGATTCCGCCATAAAATCTTAACTAAGGGAATGACTTTGGTCCTTAACACCTTATCAGGATGATCAATAATCTTAACTGGTTGCTCTTCGTAGGAAAGGTCCTCCCGAACTGATAAAGGCTCGCACGACACAATGTGCGTCTGATGATGAACATACTTTCTCAGATTCGAAGCATGAAAAATGTTATGAACGTGCGAAAGCTCTGATGGCAATGCAACTTTATAAGCCACCAGACCGATTCTCTCAAAAACCTAGAACGGCCCAACAAACCTAAGGCTAAGCTTGCCCTTCTTACCGAGATGCATCACCCCCTTCCATGGTGAAACCCTCAGAAATACGTGGTCATCCACCTCAAATTTGAGTTCGCAACGACAGTGAGATGTATAACTGCACTGTTTGTCTTGAGCCATTTTGAGAAGTTCCCAAATCAAATCAACTTTTTGAGTAGTCAATTGTACCAACTTTGGTCCCAATAATCGTCTCTCTCCTACCTCATCCCAGCATAGTGGCGTCCTACACCTCCGTCCGTACAATGCTTCAAACGGTGCCATCTTAATACTTGCCTGATAGTTGTTATTATAGGCAAATTTAACTAAAGGTAAAATAACTATGTCAACTACCTCCAAGGTCTAGTGTGCAAGCCCTCAGCATATCTTCTAGCATCTGAATGGTATGTTCAGACTGTCCACTTGTGTGTGGGTGATAAGCAGTGCTGAAACGAAGGTCAGTGCCCATAGAATTCTGGAAGCTCCTCTAGAATTTTGAAGTGAAATAAGGATCTCGATCTGACACTATAGATAATGATACACCGTGCAACCTCACAACCTCATCAATATATAATCTAACTAGCTCAGATAATGGTACTGTTGCTCTGATCAGAAGGAAATGTGCAGTCTTAATCAACCTATCAATAATAACCCAAATAGTGTCAAAACCCTTGACTGTCCTCGGTAAGCCTCCCACAAAATCAGTTGTTTCATGCTCCCACTTCCACTGCCGAATTTCAAGTGGCTAAAGCAGTCCGCTAGGCTTCTGATGCTCCGTTTTCACGCTTTGACAAACCAAACAATGGGAGACAAATTTGCTATATCCGACTTCATGCCGTTCCACCAGAAAGCTCCTTTAGGTCATGATACGTCTTTGTTCCTCCTGGGTAGATAGAGAAACTAGAACTATGAGCCTCTGACAATAACTACCTCCTCAAGGATAAATCAGCTGGCACACACAGTCTTTTAGAGAACCAAACCACACCGTGCTCGTCAATTCTGAACTCAGATTGCTTCCCACTATTTATATTTTCAATGATGTGAGCTATACTTGAATCTCCATCGTGGGCTTCCTTGATCCTGCTGATCAAGGTAGGTTGTACCTGTAATGCTGCCAAGTATTCTCCATCTTCTTGCCATCTAATCTCAAGATCCAAATTCATCATATCCTCCAACAATTGAGGTTGACAAGTGATCAGTGCTACTAAGTTTCCAGTGCTCTTCCTATTGAGTGCGTCAACCACAACATTCGCCTTACCAGGGCGACAATGGATCGTGCAGTTATAGTCTTTCAAAGCTCCAACCAATGCCTTTGTCTCATGTTCAGCTCACGGGTTTCACCATACAAGTAATATCTCCATATCTTCAAAGTAAAAATCACAGCTGCTGACTCAAGATCATGGGTGTGATAGTTCTGTTCATGGGGAAGCTGTCAAGAATCATAAGCAATCACCTTACCATGCTGCATTAACACAGACCCTAAGCTTCTCTTTGAGGCGTCACTATATATCACGAAACCTCTAGAATCAGTTGGAAAGGTCAATACAGGTGCAGATACCAACCTCTCCTTTAACTCTTGAAAGCTAGCCTCACACTCGCACCAAAAAAAGGGTGTTCTTCTTAGTCAACTAAGTTAAAGGCACAGCTATTTTAAAAAAACCTTCTACAAATCGACCGTAGTAACCTACTAATCCCAAAAAGCTTCGTACTTCATAACAATGCTAGGTCTCGGTCAGTCAATCACGGCCGTAATCTTAGAGGGATCAACGGCTATTCCATCCTTGGACACCACATGCCCCAGAAATGTAACCTGCTCAAGCCAAAACTCAATTTCTTAAACTTAGCATACAATTTATTTTCTTTCAAAGTCTGTAGAATAATTTTCAAGTACTATGCTCCTCCTCTGCCTTAGAGTACACCAAAATGTCGTCAATGAAAACAATAACCAACTGATCCAGATACTGTCTAAACACATGGTTCATCATATCCATAAAAGCAACAAGGGCATTAGTCAACTTGAAAGGCATCACTAAAAACTGATAATGACCATAACGAGTCCTAAACACAGTCTTTTGCACATCCTCTGCCTTGACTTTCAGTTGATAATATTCGGAATGCAAATCTATCTTTGAGAAAAATCCCGCTCCCTGAAGTTGGTCAAACAAATCATCTATGCGCAGTAAAGGATATTTGTTACAGATGATGATCTTATTTAACTCACGGTAGTCAATGCAAAGTCTCAACGTACCATCCTTCTTCTTAACAAACAAGACAGGGGCACCCCAAGGTGACAGACACACTAGGGCGTATAAACCCCCTATCAAGTAGCTCTTGAAGCTATTCCTTTAACTCCTTCATCTCTGAAGGCGCCATTCAATACGGAGCCTTGGAAATAGGTGTCGCACCAGGAATTAAGTCAATCGTGAATTCAACCTCACGATTGATGGGTTTTCTCGGCAACTCCTCGGGAAACACCTCAAGAAAATGCGTACTATTGGTACGTCTGATATCTCAACACCTCCATGATTAGTATCAAGGACGTGTGTATTGTAACCCTCACACCCTTACAAATCATACGGCGAGCCGAAATAGCTGAAATAATAGACAACGCGCTTGGTTTTGACCCCATAACTCAAACTCAAACAAATCAGATAAACAAAAATGGACTCACTTCTCAAAGCAGTCAACTAAGGCATGATAGATGCCAACCAATCCATACCCAAAATTACATCAAAATCATGAATATCTAGAGGAATAAGATCCCCAGTAAGGTCCCTATTGCATATGGGGATCTTACAACTCCTCAATACTAAATTAACTATCACAGAATCTCCAACTAGAGTACCAACCGATAACTCATAGTCAAGAAACTAGGGTTTAACCCTGAGGTGAGGTGCAAACGAAAGAGAGATAAAAAAAAGTGTGGCACCAGAGTCAAACAATACATGGGCATCAATTGAGTATTCTGAATTGTACCTGCCACCATATCCTTTGAACTCGATGCATATTCAGCTGTCATGTTGAACACCCTACCAGTAACCTTAGGTTTTTGCCTTCTGACGGACTAACTCGTATTCTGTCTAGGGCCCGAAGCTATACTCCCTACAACTGAACCTTATGGGCCAGATTGCCCTTATGCTGAAAGAGGACAATCTCTGATATGGTGACCTTTTTGGCCACACCTGAAACATGCTCCCATATCCTATGGCAACTCTGACCGCCATGTTGCCTGTTGCACCTCTAACAAGTAGGATCAGGACCTGTAGACAGGGGCCTCTGAACAAAATTCTGATTAGAATTCTTGTTCAAATTACCCTGACCAACAGTAATCAACGAAGATGTCTATTTTTGCTTCCCATCATTTTGTGCCATGTGTGACTGGGATAGCTCTTGTCGATCTCTCATGCCTACCTTGGCATCTTTCCTCTCTCTGAAATCCCTTGCCTCATATTCAATAGTCTTAGCAATGTTCACGCATTGAACACAGGTCTCAATTGGGTCTGGAACAATATGTTGCCTAATACTAGGATTAAGACCCCAAGTGAACATCTGTAATCTATCCTTTTCATTAGCCACCAACGTCTTACCATAACAAGATAGTCGTGTAAACTTTACCTCATACTCAGCGACACTCTCATTCTCCTCTTGCCTCAAATTCAAAAAATAGCAGTCGAAGAACAAAACCTTAAACTGATCCTTTGTCATCGCCCTGCGTTGTTCCACCGTCTTACTATCGTCAATCATTTTCTACTAGTGGTCTGCCTTCCCATCGAGCTTATACACTGTAAGTTCTATCTTTTCCTCATTGGTGCAACCTATGCGCCTAAACACCTTTTCAAGTCGAGAAATCCACTTCTCTACCATAATCAGATCGTCGGTACCCCCAAAAGGTTCTACATTCTTCTTATCAAATTGCTCTAACAAGTTACGGGTCTGAGCCTGCCTGTGATTCAGATTATGTAATGAGTTGGGTTGATTCTACTGATTTAGCTGAACTTGCTGATTAGCCAGGAGTTGAGTCAACTGAGCTTGCTAATTTGCCAAGAGGGTCAGAAGATCTGGCGGATTCTCGTTCCCCGTGACATTTAGATGCTCCGCATTCCGATTGCTAGTTCACCTATTATTATGACTGCTTTGCCATTACTACAAGAGAAAACTAAGATCAGGTGCTAACTAAGACATTACACTTAAATCTACCCATCTCACAATCTTATCTGATCCTATGTATGAGTCTACAGAATCTCATACCTAAACTCTGATACCAACTTGTAATGCCCTAAATTTCTCGGAGCGTTAATATCGAATAAACGGAGTCAGAAAAACCTTTAAATATAAAAAATCTCCCAAACGGTCATTCAGAGAATGTACTAATAATTCCCAAAAGTATATCAATAACTGTCATAGTGACCTAAAGCTTTTTATGCAATCCAAATTTCTCCAACACAGAGTTTCAAAATAAAACCCAAGTAATATCAACTTGTCTTAATTAATGCATCTGAAAATGTCATTACTAACTCTGAAATAAGGCAGCTAACTCTCGGTCACACGGCTAACCCTGCAAATCAAATCCCACCTACTAATCACCTGGAAGGAAAATGATAAAGGAGTGAGCCAAATGCTCAGTAAGGTAGCTCAAAGGACCAATCAAAAGAATGCAAAGATGTCTGATGAAATGAGATTTTGGAGGCACAAAAGTTTCAACAAAACATATATCATACTAAATTCCAAATGCCAAAATATATCGTTATACGGAGACAGACACTAGAGAGCTATTCAGAATAAGGTCACATATGCCATCACTGACATGTGAGACTAGGTTCAGAAAGTAAGATCGCGATCTCTAGCTCATCTCGCTAAGTTAGCCCACGTTCCAATCCATGTGGGTAAGTCAGAAATAGTAAAGTCACATACATTGTGACATGGCTCATAGAGATACCTATTAATGCCTAATACATGGATTAGAGACCAAAACAAGGATCTCTAGATATTACTATCAAATAACTGAACAATCGAACAGTAAACATAGTTCACAAAGTAATGACAATCATTAACTGCAGAAATGAATGATATTAAAATAGACAAATTTAAAGTCAAGTAATTCGATCGTAATTGAATTCCACGAATCCAAATATTGAGAAACATATTACTTATGAGGCGGCCCAAAGCAGAAAGGAAAGAAGAATAAGATAAACTAGTCCAAACAAATTTAGATTTCAGAAACTAAGCTCTTACACGAACAATTGGTCCATCGCTGATTAGGATTTCAAAAATAAACCCTTACCTTAATTAAGCTTTTAAGAATACAAATCTTCAAGCATCACCTTAAAACTCAAGAGCTTTCCAAGCCTTCTCTCTTTCTCTCTTCACCGCAAAGAAAAAGAAACAAAGAACCAAAAAAAAAAAAAGGCTAGAAAGGAAATATGAAAACTATTTATATGGAACAAAATTTAAGGTTTCATTCGACCGAAAAAAAATATTTCATTCGACTGAATCCGACAGTTGTGAAATGGTTTCTTCAAAACTTGTTTTTAGTTAACAAAAAAAATTGTTTTCATTCTACCAAATCTGACCGTTGTGAAATTCTTTCTTCAAAACTTATTTTTCATTCTACCGGAAATTATTTTCATTTGAAACAAAATAATTTCATTAGAAGCAAAACCCTTTTTCATTCGACTGAATCCTTCAGTCGCTTCAAAACATCCCTACCCTTCCAGTTTGATTCGAATGATTCCAAGATTCACTTGACTAAAAATTTCAAAAACATTCCCAACCATTTTCTTGATATTACCAAAAAGACCCCAAACTTATTTATTTAAATTAGTAATTTCGCAGAAGGGAAAGAAAAATTTTGAGGTATTACAATTTCCATTCGGCCGAAAACTTTAGTCCTCATTCTTCCTAAAATCAACACAATTTTCATTCGAAGCAAAATGGTTTCATTCGACTTAAAACTATTCTTTCCACCGAAAAGAACGCAAGCTTTAAGGAAAAAATTTTAGCGTAAAAAAGAAATTTTTTTTGGGTATTACACTCCCCCCCCCCCCCCCCAAAAGAATTTCGTCCGCGGAAATAAAAACAACGTACCTTAAACGTCAAAAAGCTGACGGTGCTTCTCGTGCATAGCGTCCTCGAGTTCCCATGTGGCTTATTCCACTGAATGGTTATGCCAAAGCACCTTAACCAACTTTCACCAATGGCCAGCTTCGTCTTCTAACATGAAAACTGCATATGCCATCGCTGATGTCCCAAAGGTTGAAGACCTTCTCATTTTGATTCATCCACGCTTCAGCCTTCTCCGGATTGGGTTCCCCTCTAAAAGCAGGTACTAACTTCTTAAGTTTCTCCACATCTCTAGTTTTTACATTATCATTAGGCCCATTGTTCTGATATTGGTGTAGCGGTACCCCATTAACTTCGGCAATAAGCTTTGCCAAATTCTAAAATTCCTGCATAATGGCCTCAACAACTCCATCATTCGTTGTGGATTGTGAGGATCGTTGGTGTTACGGTTAGAGCGTCGAGGAGGCATAGTACTTCTAACACCAAATAAAACCTTTTCAACCTACTGCATACTAGGGGTAAACACAAAATAAAAATAAAGCACAGAGACCATTCTAGTCACACATCTAACTCGCAATGTTCTAAACATAAGGTTGTACGAGTCTACAGAATCACAAACCTAAGCTCAGATACCAACCTTATCACGCCCCCAAAGTGGGAGGCCATGACTACTATCAAACTACAATACATACCGCTATACTTCCAAAAGTAACGGTATAAATAGAGTAACTAAAACTTCTAACATAGAAGATCTCCATAAAATAAAAAGTCTACCACAATCCATTCCCAAAATATTCCTTTACAAAAAGATTGTCTATGCACAGGAAGTTGAAGAAACCAACTTCTGAAAACATGTCCATACTGATAAGGGATAAGTGTGGTTGGTTACTCATCAGTGGGTATTTATTTTCTAAGTCTGTAGTTAGTTTCTAAGTGGGCAGTTTGTCTTTTAGTGGTAGTTATTTTCTACAACCTATCTTATGGAAGGATATAATCATCATCAAGGGACAACTCAAAATGGCAAGCAAGTATAAAAGGAAGAGAATGGCAAACGGACAAGAGGACGTCTAATTCACAAACCAAACCTGACTTAGAAAATTCAAATATGGAATGCACTTATACTTTTCTTTCATCTTTGTCAAGTTTTCACATGATCTGCCTTGTATCGATAGATAATCTCGAACGCTACCATACTTTTATTCATTGTGTAGAGAAGAAACATACTGGGCACTAACCTGTATATGGCTATCAAGCTCATGCTGGTGCCTAGGCTCCAACTGACTACGGCTCGGCTGGACACGATCATAAGCTAAAGAGGATGAAGCATCCCTACTAACTTTGTTCTTGCCTTTACTTTTCACAATTGACCACTCTGCTTCTTTCGCCAGAACAGCAACAGAGGCAGGAGGGGTCGTGGCAGATCGCTTCGGAACAGACAGAGAAGGAGAAAGAGGCCTAGTGCTCTCAGGCCGAGTACAAGACTGGGTAGAGTGTCCAAAGCACTTGCACACCGTGCAAACTGGAGGGCACCACTGATAATCTGCCCAAACAATCACAGGATTAGAGGGGGCATCCTGGCAGGTACTCAAGTCTGGCACAATAACAAGTTCATCAACGAGCTCCCTGGCTGCAGAAACCTCGACACACTCTAGCAAAGCTAATCCGCTCACAACTCTCAGTAAGCGAATCCGCATATAGTGGCTTCCCAATACCACTCGCTACGTAGCTCAACCCACTAGCAGTCAAGTACTCAATAGGAATATTATAAAGTCTAACCCATAACGGTAGAACATCAAGGGATTCCTTGCACAGATTCATACCCAGTCTCCAACGCTGCAAAACAATTAATTTGTTCGCAAAATGCCACGGACCCGAATCCAGAATCTTGTCAACCGGATCCACAGAAGAGAATTTGAAGAAGTAGAAACCCTTGTCATTAACTAAAACTTTTTGTAACCCATCTTTCAACCATAGCTTACGGGCAATGTTGTTAACAGTGAAAT
Source organism: Escallonia herrerae (assembly GCA_033070095.1). Taxonomy (NCBI): domain Eukaryota; kingdom Viridiplantae; phylum Streptophyta; class Magnoliopsida; order Escalloniales; family Escalloniaceae; genus Escallonia; species Escallonia herrerae. Next base: position 374,815 of record JAVXUP010000542.1, read on the forward strand.
AAGGCAGTTTTTTATCGACAAAGTACCCCACAACACAGTTATCCCACAATTCAATACCCTCTTCAGCAATAACTTGAGGAGGAGAAACTTGTACCTTGCCTTCAGAAATCGTCGGCGGGAAGTAAGATAATTTCATCTTACCTTTAGAACTAGAAGGCCCCAGCTTCACCTTGTCAGCCCAGGATGGATGAGGTGCAGAAGAAAGAATGCGCTGAGCGTCTGCCCCAATAGCTTCTCCCTTTTACACACCAAAAGCAACCCCTCCCCTGGGTCTAGAAACACCCCGATTACCCCTCCCACCTCTGGCACCCCGGTCGATACCACCTCTATCTCGAGAAAGGGACCGATAAGCCAGCTGTCACCGAAGTGAGTCCACCTCCGCTTGCAACTCACATTTCTCATAACCGACCTGTCGCCGGTATTCGAGTTCCTCCATAAGCAAACCAAACTGGCGGGCCAACAACGCACCACTCAAGAAACGATCATGTAACCCTCTAGTTTCCGCTAGAGCAGCTGCTTCCTCATCAGAACATTCAGAACCATCAATTCTCTTCAAAGGAGATCCGTCACTTTTTGACGTGCCCGAGGGGCCAGGGGTAGCCTCCCGATGCTTAATCGGCGGTGAAGGAGAATTATCATGAGTAACCAGAGCATCCGATTTCAGAAAATCAGCTAACCGTGAGCTAACAGGAATAAAAAAAGTTTGATCAACACGACGGCCAGTCTCGGCCAAAGAAGGATCAGAAGACGCCATAAAAAAAATAGACCCAAAAAAAACAAAAAAAACAAAAAACAAAATAAAATAAAAACAAAAAACAAAACAAAAACAAAAACAAAAACAAAAACAAAAACAAAAAAATAATAAAAATAAATTAAATTAAATAACTGCGCAACCCAAATTAGGGCCGGCGCGAGAAGAACAGGAGGGGAGAAGGAGAAAGGAAGGGGAAGAGAAGGGGGCGGGCGGCGGGGGAAAGGAGGAGAAGGGGGCTGGCGGAGAAGAGGGGAGGAGGACGGCCGGGGAAGGGGGGGAGGACGACCGCCGGCGAAAAGAAGACGGCCGCCGGAGAAGAGGAAAACGGGAAGCCAACCGCCGGCGAAGCGCGGCAAACGGGACCAAGAACTGCTCGCCAGCGCCAGGGAAAACCAAACCGGCAGCTTCCCCGCGAAACCAAACGCGAACGAAGCAACACCGGAATTGCAACCCAAAACACGACGCCGGCGAAGAGAAACAGAGACCAAGCTCTAACCCATATCACCGCCTGATCAGCAACCCGACCACGACGCCGGCGAAGAGAAACAGAGACCCGGCACTAAACCATTGCACCGCCGGATCTGCAACCCAACCACGACGCAGGCGAAGAGAAAAGAGACCCAGCAGTGGCGCCGGAAGAGGAAGAAAGCCTCCGCCGAACACCTGCTCCGCCCGCGAAACTGGAAACTGCCGACGCAGTGCCGGAGAGACGAAAAGCCGACGCCGGGGAAGACCAAAACCCACTCTGAAATGGCTAGTTCAGGCCGGAGAAGACCCAAAAAATTCAAACCCAACGGCTAGTTTGAGAGAATTTTCAAGGACAAGCACTTTTTGAAAAAGTGAGGTACTTGGCTGAGGGCAAACCTAAGAATTCGTTTTTTGAGATTTGACATTAGACTTTTTTGATAGAATTTGAGGATTGATCATTCGTTTGTAATTAATGATTGTAAGTGGCAAGGTTGTTTTGCGCCTCTACCTTTTGCAGATACTTTGTTGATAATGGATTAAATGCTATGTTTATACCTTTCTATAATTGAGTAATTATTATAATGTATATTACATTTCATTTGGAGTATTGTTCGTAATGGCTCCCAAGGTCCGGGGCGTTACAAATATTTAGAGATCTCTGTTTTTTTTATTTAATTCATGTATTAGGCGTTAATAGGTAACTCTATGAGCCATGTCATAGTGTATGTGACTTTATTATTTTTTACTCCATGTATTAGGCATTAATAGGTAACTTTATGAGCCATGTCATAGTGTATGTGACTTTATTATTTTTTTACTTACCCACGTGGATTGGAACGTGGGCTAGCTTAGTGGGATGAGCTAGAGATCATGATCTTACTCTCTGAACCTGGTCTCACGTGTCAATGATGGCATAAATGACCTTATGCTGAATGGCTCTCTAGTGTCTGTCTCCATATAAAGATATATTTTGGCATTTGAAATTCAGTCTGACATCTGTTTGGTTGAAACTTTTGTGCCTCCGTAATCTCGTTTCATCAGAAATCTTTGCATTCTTTTGTTTGGTCCTTTGAGCGACCTTACTAAGCAACTGGCTCGGGGCTCACTCCCTAATCATTTTCCCTTCGGGTGATTAGTAGGTGGGATTTGATTTGCAGGGCTAGCCGTGTGGCCGAGAGTTGGCTGCCTTATTTCAGAGTTAGTAATGACATTTTCAGATGTATTAATTAAGACGAGTTGATATTACTTAGGTTTTATTTTGAAACTCCGTGTTGGAGAAATTTGGATTGTATAAAAGCTTTAGGACATTATGACATTTATTGATATACTTTAGGGAATTATTAGTACATGCTCCGAATGACTGTTTGGGAGATTTTTTATATTAAAAGTTTTTTGACTCTGTTTATTCAATATTAACGCTCAGAGAAATTCAGGGCATTACACAAGTACGTGAAGAAAACTTTTGGATCCATTATATTTTGCAGTTTTTGAGGGAGCACAAACTTTATGCCAAGTTAAATAAGTGTGAGTTTTGGTTAGAACAGGTTTCTTTTTTGGTCATGAGTGACTAAAGATGGAATATCCGAAGATCCTGCTAAGATTGAAGCAATTGTGAATTGGGAAAGACCGACCTCTGTGACAGAGATTAGAAGCTTCTTGGGACTGACAAGTTATTATAGGAGGTTTGTTGAAGGTTTTTTGTGCATTTCTATTTCTTTTACCTAGTTGACAAGAAAGTATGCTAAATTTTTGTGGACAGATGAATGTAAAAAGGGCCTTCAAGAATTGATAAAGCGTTTGATTTCAGCACCAGTCTTGACACTGCCATCTGAATATGGAAGGTTTGTCATCTATAGTGATGCATCACTACAAGGACTCAGTTGTGTGCTGACACAACGGAATAAGGTAATTGCTTATGCATCTAGACAACTTAAAAAACATGACCTAAATTATCCTACCCATGACTTAGAATTAGCAGCTGTGATTTTTGCGCTAAGGATTTGGTGTCAATATTTGTGTGGTGAATTATGTGAAATCTTTACGGATCATGAGAGTTTGAAGTACATATTCACACACAAAAAATTGAACATGAGACAGAGACGGTGGTTGGAATTGTTAAAGGACTATGATTGCACCAGTTTGTACCACCCAAGTAAGCCAAATGTTATGGCAGATGTGCTAAGTAGGAAGAGTACGGAAAGACTTTATGCTATGCTTACTACTTAACCTCAATTGTTAGGAGAATTGAAGAAGTTAGAAGTCGAGGTAAGATTTTCTCATTCTAATGGGTATTTAGCACATTTGGAGGTTCAACAATCATTGATAGAGGGAGTTAAAATGGCTAAAGCGGCAGACCCTGAATTGGCCAAGATTAGTGATAAAGTGAAAGAAGGTGGTTACGCAGATTTTAGAATGGATAACGTGGGTATTCTTCATATGGGTTCTAGACTGTGCGTTCTTCCTAATCCAGATTGAAGAATGAGATTCTCTTGGAGGCTCATAATTTACCTTTTTCAGTTCACTTGAGTAGTACTTGATGTACCAGAATCTGCGGGATGTTTATTGGTGGAACAACATGGAAAGAGAGGTAGCAGACTTTGTGGGTAAATGTTTGGTTTGTCAGCGGATTAAAGCAGAACATCATAGACCCATTGGGAAATTGCAACCACTTGCTATTCCGGAGTGGAAATGGGAGCATGTATCGATGGATTTTATGGATGGACTGCCGCCAACTACCTAATTTGCTTTCGTCCCTACGCGCCAAACATCTTCTTATGAAGGGTTGTAGAGGTTATTTGGCTCACATTCATGACACTCGCATAACCGGAGTTAGGCTTGAGGATGTCCTCGTGGTTTGTGAATTTTCGGAAGTGTTTCTTGAAGACTTGTCGGGTCTTCCGCCAGATAAGGAGATTGAGTTTACTATTGATTTGATTCCTGATGCAGCACCTATCTCCAAGGCACCTTAGCGGTTGGCTCCTACTGAACTTAAGGAACTAAAGGAGCAATTACAAGAACTCTTAGACAAGGGTATGATTTGCCCTAGTGTGACTCCACGGGGTGCGCCAATAGTGTTTGTTAAGAAGAAGGATGGGAGCTCACGTTTATGAATCGATTATATGGAGTTTAATCGCCTGACACTTCAAATTAAATATCCACTACCTAGAGTCGAAGATCTATTTGATCAACTTCAAGGTGAACGGCACTTCTTGAAAATAGAACTTCAATCAGGTTACCATCAGCTTAAGGTGAAGAAGGAAGATTTATCAAAGACGGCTTTTAGGACACGATATGGCCATTACGAATTTTTAATAGTGCCTTGTAGTCTGATGAATGCTCCAGCCACATTTATGGACCTTATGAACAAGGTATTTAAAAAGTACCTGGATCAGTTTGTGATTGTCTTTATAGACGATATCTTAGTTTATTCCAAGGGTGAAAAGGAGAGCATGAAAAACATTTGACTATAGTTTTGTAGATTTTGAGGGAGCACAAGTTCAATAAGTGTGAGTTTCGATTAGAACATGTTTCTTTCTTGGGTTATGTAGTGACTATAGATGGGATATCCATATATCCTGCTAAGATTAAAGCAATTGTGAATTGGGAGAGACCGACCTCTATGACAGAGATTAGAAGCTTCTTGGGACTGGTAGGTTATTATAGGAGGTTTGTTGAATGTTTTTCTCGCATTTTTATTTCTTTGACCTAGTCACAAGAAAGTACGCTAAATTTTTATAGACAGATGAATGTGAAAAGATCTTTCAAGAATTGAAGAAGCATTTGATTCCGGCCTCATTCTTGACACTGCCATCTAAATCTGGAGGGTTCGTCATCTATAGTGATGCATCCATCACTACAAGGACTCAGTTGTGTGCTTATGCAACGGGGTAAGGTAATTGCTTATGCATCCGGACAACTTAAATAACATGAACTGAATTATCCTACCCACGACTTAGAATTAACAGCTGTGATTTTTGCACTAAAGATTTGGTGTCATTATCTGTATGGTGAACCATATGAAATCTATACGGATCATAAGAGTTTGAAGTACATATTCACACAAAAAGAATTGAACATGAGACAGAGACGGTGGATGGAATTGTAGAAGGACTATGATTACACCATTTTGTGCCTCCCAAGTAAGGCAAATGTTGTGGCGGGATGCGCTAAGTAGGAAGAGTACTGGAAGACTTTCTGCAATGCTTACTACTCAACTTCAATTATTGGAAGAATTGGAGAAGTTAGTAGTCGAGGTAAGATTTCCTCATTCTAGTGGGTATTTAGCACATTTGGAGGTTCAACCATCATTGATAGAGAGAGTTAAGATGGCTCAAGCGTCAGACCCTGAATTGGCTAAGATTAGTGACAAAGTGAAAGAAGGTGGTTACGTAGATTTTAGATTAGAGAACGAGGGTATTTTTCGTATAGCTTTTAGACTGTGCGTTCCTTTGAATCCGAAATTGAAGAAGGAGATTCTCTCGGAGGCTCACAATTCACCTTTTTCAGTTCACCAGGGCAGTACCAAGATGTTCCAGGATTTACGAGATATTAATTGGTGGAACAACATGAAAGGAGAGGTAGTAGACTTTGTGGCTAGATGTTTGGTCTGTCAGCGGATTAAAGCGGAACATCAGAGACCCATTCAGAAATTGCAACCACTTACTATTCCAGAGTGAAAATGGAAGCATATAACTGCCAACTACAAAGCGTCACGATGTAATCTGGGTGATAGTTGACAAGTTGACCAAATCAGTTCACTTTTTAGCCATAAGGAGCAATGATTTGATTAAGGTACTTGCTAACTTGTACATTTGAGAAATACTTAAGTTGTACAGAATGCCCTTAACTATTGTGTCAGATAGAGACCCTCGATTTACCTCACGCTTTTAGGGCGGTTTGCTAGAGGCCATGGGTACACGATAAAATCTTAGCACGACTTTCCATCCACAGATGGACGGGCAATTTGAGCGAACTATCCAGACATTGGAGGATATGCTGCGAGTTTGTGTTATGGATTTTCGAGGTAATTGGGATGATCATTTACGATTGATAAAATTTGCTTACAATAATAGTTATCATGCTAGCATCCAGATGTCACCATTTGAGGCTCTTTATGGAGAAGGTGTCAGTCACCAATTTGTTAGAGTGAGGTTGGAGAAAGAAAATTGATAGCTCCAGAACATGTTCAAATCACTGCAGACAAGATCCAAGTGATTAGGAGCAAACTTAAGATTGCACAGAGCTGACAGAAGAGTTACGCAGATACGAGGCATCGTGAGCTCGAATTCGATGTTGGTGATCATGTGTTTTTGCGAGTATCCCCATGGAAAGGAGTCTTGAGGTTTGGAAAGAAAGGGAAGCTATCTGAAAGGTACATTGGACTAAACAAGTGTGAAGAAGGCAATTTCGGGACTGAAGTATTCAGTCGAATGGAAACTCCTTTTCAATCAAAGGAATAGTTTTCCTTCGAATGAAAGTATTAGGTTCCCTTTTCATATATATTAGAAATTTTTTTGGTATTTTTTGAATACGTATCTAAAGTTTAAGAAGTGCTAGTGTAATTTTCCAACTCAGGACTTCGTCCTATAAATAGCTTATTTTCCCTCCAACTCTTCTTCTTAGTTCCCTTGCTTCTCTTCTTAAAGTATGAGAAAGAGAGAGAGGGAGAAAGCTTGGGAGACTCTTAGGTTACTAAGGCGGCACTTTAAGCAGTTTGTACCAAAAGCTTGATTAATGTAAGGGATTTCGTATTTCTTGTTGTGGTAAGGAATTGAGACGTTGTATCGTTCTGCTAATTGTTGTGCAACTTTGGAGAATCCTTCAATTTGCTTTGTATTTGCCTTCATGGCTATTTGAATTCAAAATTCGTAATTTGCATATGATCATTAGAATGAACAATTTTTTGTTGAAAAAAGGGAGTCTTTAAGACTTTTGTAGTCACTCCAGTGACTTTTGTAGTTACTTGGTAACTTTTGTAGCCACCTTAGTGGCTTTTATAGTCACTTTACGTGACTTCAATCCTCACAATTACGGCTATTACGCTACTGGTATGCATTTCATGCTTTCGGACTTTGTGTTTGATTTGGACCCATCGCCACAAATGATCATTTCGTATATTTGATTCACTTTACTGACAACAATGTCAATTGTTATTGCTTGTTCGTCGTTAATTATGGTTTTGTTCTAGAATACAAATTAATGTATTGCTTTCCATTTGATTTTCCCTTATTGGGCTATATCAACTCATCCTCGATTTGTTTGTTTTGTCCTCTACGGCAGGTGGTAGGCACGATTAGGAGCTTGGCACGTTGGAAAAAAATTAGAGCTTCTATTTTGTTAGCATGTCAAAACAATGTATTCCTTTTTGAGAACTTTACCTGGATGTGGGTAACTTGATTTGGCATTAGATTTTTGTAATAGAATTTGAGGATGGATCATTCTTTGTGATTAAATAGTTTGTAAGAGGCAAGGTTGTTTTGGGCCTCTACCCTTTGGAGATATTTTGTTGCTATTGGATTAGATGCTCTGTTTATACCTTGGTGTAATTGTGTATTTATTAAAATGCATATGATATTAAACTTGGAGTATTATTGGTAATGGTTCCCAAGGTCGGGGGCGTTATAATTTGACTCTTTGTAATTTCAAGTATTCAATTGCTTGAGGCAGGAGGGCAATGTTTACCCAACAAATATCATTTCTTTCTTTTGTACTAGTGACATGCTTTTAACTAAATGGCATTAACTTTTATCAATATTTCTGAAAAGGAGATAATGGAAGATCCAAACCATGAAGTGGAAGAAATAAACTTCTAAAAACGTGTCCTTACTGATAAGGGATAAGTGTGGTTGGTTACTCATTGGTGGGTATTTATTTTCTAAGTTGGTATTTAGTTTCTAATGAGTAGTTTGTCTTTTAGTGGTAGTTATTTTCTAATCTATGTGATGTAGTGTTGTCAAACGGGCCGGGCGGCCCGCGGGCTGGCCCGACCCGGCCCGGTTCTGGCCCGGGCTGGCCCGGCCCCGACGGTGAACAGTAACGGCCCCAGCACAGCGGGCCTGGGGCCTGGGCCTGGACCAGGCCGTCCATTGCTGTGAAAAAGCCCGGCCCGGCCCGGCCCGAAAACGGGTTTGGCCCGGCCCGGGTCTGGCCCGGGTCTGGCCCGGTCTGCGGCCCGGTCTTCGGCCCGGATCTGGCCCGGGGCTGGCCCGGTCTGCGGCCCGGATCTGGCCCGGGGCTGGCCCGGTATGCGGCCCGGGTTTGGCCCGGTTTTGGCCCCACTTGTTTGAATTTTTTTGTTTTTCCCCCCCTTTCTTCCACCCCTTTTCCAAAATTCCACTTTTACCCCCCCAACAGCAATATAACGGCTAGTTTGGGGGGTATTTTAGTCTAACCTCTATTTTTCAACTCCTTTACACTCTTACCCTCCCCAACAACTATAAACGGATAGTTTGTAGGGGTATTTTGGTCTTTTGTGAAGTTTCTAAAATCTATAAATTCACACCATTTCTCTCTAATTTTTCACACCAATCTTCTTACTCTCTCTTACCTAAACATTCTATATTTCTACAAGCTTTGCTACTATTTTCCTCTCCAATTACTACTCTTGCTAATTACTACTAGTATTTACTAATTAGTACTCTTGTTTATTAATTACTAGTCTTGCTAAATTCTTTTTAATTACTACTCTTGCTAATTACTACTAGTATTTACTAATTAGTACTCTCGTTTATTAATTACTAGTCTTGCTAAATTCTTTTTAATTACTAACTCTCTAATATTTGTTACTCGTTCATTCTTTTAATTGTTATTTCTTATTACTACTCTTATACTTGTGTATTTAGTCACTCTTACAAAGTTTAGCTCGAAATATGGCTGGATTATTGAAGAAAATGAGGCGTGCATCGTCATCACGAAAAACATCATCATCATCGCAAGCACCACCACCAGCACAAGCGCCAGCGCCACGGCCATCACAAACACCAATCCAAGCACCAACACAACCATTCGTTCCTGGACGAATGAGTACAGGCTGTATGATAGATACCCAAGCCAATTGGGAGTTCAATCAAAACATTCCAGATTTTGAATACACGCCTGATGAAGACCCCCCGCATTATAGTCAAGGACGCAGCTCGGTTGGCGAAGCTACTACTCCGTGGCATAATCTCAACCCTATGCCTGGTCATGATGAAGAAGGGCCGAGCAATGCCTCCGGTAATGAGCCAGAAGTCCAAAAGGGGAAAAAAAAGAAAGCCGAGTGTTGGAATCATTTCGATGTAGTTACGGTGGACGGCATCCGAAAAGCTCGATGTAAGTACTGCGCTAAATTATTTTCGTCTGGTAGTGGTAATGGACATCTTAACAGGCATTACCCTCTGTGTGCACCTCGACAAGGCCACGTCGAACCTACCCAAACGCAGTTATCTTTTGACGGTAAGTTATTTGTTTATAATCAGCGAGAGCAAAGAGACGGTCTCGCTGAATTTGTTATTCATGATGAACAAGCCTTTTCTTTTGCCGATAATCCTAAGCACTCTAGATATATGAACACATACGTTCAACCTTTGTACAAAAAGGTTCATAGAAACACAACTAGATCCGATGCACTCCGACAGTACAATGCTGCTAAAGCACGCCTTATCGATTATTTCGATAAATTTGAAGGTAAAGTTAGTCTTACTTCTGATATTTGGCAATCTCCTTATACTTTTGTTAGTTATTCTTGTGTGACCGCTCATTGGATTGATGTAGATTGGGTTATGCACAAGAGAATCATCGCTTTCGAGCACTTCCCTTATCCGCATGATGGAATGAACATTGCTATTCTTATATTAAAAGCATGCACCACATTTAAAATTAAGGATAAGATTATGAGTGTTAGTTTTGATAATGCTTCTAATAATAAAGTTGCTGTTGCAGCTTTAAAGGAGACGCTTCAACCTGTACTTAACGGTGAATTATTTCATGTTCGCTGTGTTTGTCACATTATTAATTTAATTGTTCAAGATGGTTTAGCTGCTGCAGGAGATATTCTTCTCAAAATGAGGGGTATGACAGCGTATGTTAATAGCTCGAGTCCGAGAACACAACAATTTAAAACGTTGTGTGTTCAATATAATATGCCTCGCAGGAGAGCAGTTACAGATGTGGTCCACAGGTGGAACTCTACATACCACATGCTTTTACACATTCTGGCATACCGAGAAGTCTATACGCATTTTCTACTAACCCAGTTCCCAGCCGGCTTGCCAACTCAAGAGGAATGGCAGATGGCCACATACCTAGCTGAATTTTTGGAGGTATTCTACACGTCTACCAATTTATTGTCTGGTACGTACTATCCCACCTCTCCTCTCGCTGTAATAGAAATTCTGAAGATGGCTACAATGTTAACAAAATGGAGATATATAGGACCCTTTAAGGAAATAGTAAAAGTGATGGATCAAAAATTTAATAAATATTGGAGTAAGCTGCCTGCTATTTTTACTGTGGCTACTTGTTTAGATCCTAGGTTAAAGTTGCATGGCGTGAACGCCTCGATACAAGAGATATCGAAATTAATGTGCTACACAGCAGAGGAGACAACCGCATTCACAGCAAAAGTGAGCAAGAGGTTTGAGGACTTGTTCAACGTCTATCGTAATTCTGCTGACGTGCGCGGGCGAGCTACATCATCATCCACTGTTGAGAGGTATTATGCGCCATACCTTCAGGGCTTTGAACATCTAGTAGCAAGACAACTACCAGGTGAAGGTACTTCTAATTCGGCAGGTTCGTATACTTTTTCCTCTTTTAATGAGATTGGTGTATATGCAAATACTGATCATTATTCTGATTTATCAAGGCAAGAACAGGTTAATTTTAATTTGTTAAATTTTTGGAAACAAAATCAAAACATGTATAAAACTTTATCCCAAATTGCACGGGATGTACTGCCAGTGCAAGCCTCCACGGTTGCTTCAGAGTCGGCATTTTCAGCTAGCGGGAGGGTTTTGGATGACAGGAGGAGTCGTCTTAACCCCGAGTCGCTCGAGCTATGTGTATGTTGGAAGGATTATCTTGATGCGAAATACCGCGAGCAAGATAAACCGATTGATGATAGGAAGAGCAGTGACTCGGATATTGAAGTACTTCTGGATGATTAGGTAATTTGTTTTTATTTTCCTCTTTTGATCCTTTTGGTTGACGTTGCAGATTTCTTGATCTTTGATTGCTGATATTTTGGATAGACATTCATTATTATTTTGATTGTTAGAATTTTAAGAATAAATTTTTTCACAAAATATACTTTTTTTTTCATATATATAAAATAAATTTTTACAAGCAAGATATATATTTTTTCGTATATATAAAAAAATAGGTAACTTCGCCTGTTTGTTTACAAGCAGCCGGTCCCAAGCCCGGATAAAAGGAGGAGGGCCTATGAATACATTTATTATTTTTCTATATAAATTGTTATGTGTTAAGATTTTATTAATAAAGCTCATCAAGAAGAGTATGAAAATGTTTAACATATAATAAAAAATATAATGGCTAACAAATAAATATGTATATACATACATACATATATATGTATATTACTTATAATGAAATAAAAGGATAAAGATTAGGTTCGTTAAATTGTGAATATTGCCTAGAGATGAAATTTAAAATTGAATAACAAGAAGAAAAAAAAAAAAAAAAGGGCCCGGGCCCGGCCCAAGCCCGGCCCTAGCTATTGGGCCTAGGGCCTGGGCCTGGACTGGGCCGGGGTTTGCCTTCGGCAGGCCCGGCCCGGCCCGGCCCGGTTGGCAGCCCCCATTGGCCCGGCCCCGGCCCGGCCCCACAGCAGGCCCGACGGGCTTGGGCTGGGCCGGCCCAAGCCCGGCCCTTTGACATCTCTAATGTGATGGAAGGACAGAATCATCATCAAGGGACAACTCAAAATGGCAAGCAAGAATAAAGGAAGATAGGGGAAAACAGACAAGATGTAGTCAAATTCCCAAACCAAACCTGACTTAGAAAAGTCAAGTCTGAAATGCACTTATACTTTTCTTTCATCTTTGTTAGGTTTTCACATGATTTGCCTTGTATTGATAGAGAATCCTGAACGCTGTCGTACCTGTATTTATTGTGTTGTAAGAATAAGCATTGTTTTAGTGGGCACATCCATTATAGATTTATTTAGCATCCCATCTCTATTAAGTTTTCATTTTTAGTGAAGTCCTCAGGCCCTAAAGGCAAAAAACCTCCCACAATATTAATTGATTCTTGTGGGCCCAAAATCAATTGTGAGTTTGCCCAGTAGCGCAAATATTGGCACGCCCAGTGGGACAATTGTTACTAAAAAGGAAAATATTCTGAGTACGAGAGTCATGTTAGGAATGGTGGGACAATCTAATTTAGAATGTTTGAAGGCATCCATTCAAATCTTGTAATTAGATTCGCGTGATCTATGCATCCTTTGCAGGAAAGTTTTGAAGTTATCACTTCAATTGACTGAAACTTGCACCAAAATTGGTAAAAGTAACTTACATAAACTCAATGAATTGCTAAAATTGGCAAAAAAGTTGGATAATGTATCATTTGTTGAGAAAAGCGCAAAGAACAATGATATTTCTGACCATGAAATGGTCTTTACACTGACGGATAATAGAAATGTTGTTAGCAAGGGGGGCATAACAATGGTTCACAAGACCATGAAATAGTTCTACACCAAAAGAATATGTGATTGGCGTCATTCGGCATATTGTTGCTCTTGAAATGGCCAAAGAGCAATTGATTTGTATTAATGAAGATGATGCCAAATCACTACATGCGTTAAACCAACGTTACATTTCACCATCATATGAAAAATGGCCAAAGTGAGATGACGGCATGACTGATATATATTTTTAAAAGCCATTTGTGACGGGAGATCACCCTAAATTTCATGGATACCAAGGAACAAGTACGTTAAGAAAACTTTTGGATCCGTCATATTTTGGAATGCAACACCTACTTTGGATTTTCGGTTCACACCAATGTTTTATTTTTGTTTTTTGGCGTTCAAATTAGTATGATTTATATATTGTTTAAATGCGAAAGTTCATTTGATAAGATAATGACACTATGACCATATGTTCATAGTTTTTAGTCTATGTGCATAGTGGTCGACGGGATTAAGTTTCTCTAAGGGGGCAGGAGTGTAACACCCTGAACATTGATACTTTCTAGCTGGTTATTTTATTTCTTTGGCCACAATTTTTATAAACAACTTTTAGCGTTAATTACATGAGGAAAATTATGAGCAACCTCTAGTGACAATTTTTATATGCAATTTGTAACGTCGATTTACGTAAACAATATTTTATCAACAGTCTTTGGTGAGAATTTTTGAAGCGGTGTACACTAAGAAATTAATAGAAGTTAAATGGGTAAGTTGAAAATGTAAATTTGGTTGGGGATTATTAGGTAATTAAAAAGAGATTAAGTCAACTCTTTATATTTGGAAAAATTGATTTTTAAAAGGCGACGAGGAAGAAATGGGAGCAATTGGATTTATCTCTTTTACGGTTAGAAGCCAGAGAAAGAGAAGAAAAGAGGGCCGAACAAGGACTCTGTAGAATCCAACAGTGAACCATCTTTCGGTAAGCCTTCTTACAGATTTACTTAGCGTATTGTATGTTTATTGTCGAATTGTGTATATGTATATTGTAACATCCCGGAATTTTCCGGAACGTTAACGCTCAATCGATTAGTACACTAAGATAATACTATCTCAAACGCAATCAAATAATACCATCAATCTGTCAGAGCAACTATTCGTCAATCAAAATATACTCTCAATCAACTAATATAATTGAAATACCAAGTCTAAGTCTAAGAAAATTTAATCAATAATATTAATTTACCCACGCAGGGGTTCTAACTATCAATACTAAACTTAAATTTAAATTCATTAGCTAGCTCGGCTCTAATCCATGCTCAGGTAATCTACGGCTAATGCTACCTGCAGAAAGGAAGTCAAAGGAGAGTGAGCTTTTGAGAGCTCAGTAAGGTCGATCAAAGATTTAAAACATAACAAAACGATTCGGACGAGTTTTCATATAAAACCTTTGAAGAGTATTTTCAATAAAATACAACACTTAGACATAGATGAACAAAACGAACGATTTTACATTTAAGTCCAATAACATCTTTTTGAGATGTTTGCTTTCGATGAAATCACTACAATACGATATAAACATAGGGATGAGTATTTAACTCACTCCCTTAAATAATAGTCATTTGAAACACTTTGGGCATAATAAAACATGAATGGATAATATTCAAAACATTTCAAGTGAAATAAAACATAAACAGGAAACATTGAACATGAGCAGTACAAAAGCAAAGCCACCCCGGCAGTGCTCGATCGCTTTACATATGCATATGTACACTGACTAGTCCATCTAGGTACTAGTTAAACCCATCCAACAGACCATCCTTATAACGCCAACAATACAGACCATCCTTATGGCTCCCAAGTTACTAACTCATGTCAACATTGAGAAACAATAAATAGAATTCAAAACATTTTATGATAATTGAATCAATAAAACAGATGAGAATAAACAAATTAAGAATTAACGCTTAAGGTTCAAGTTAGGCTTTCAAGGACAATTTCAAGGCAAACGTTTTTATTTCAATCCTAGAAATCAACAATCAATATATTTTGTAAAACTGGTATTATAACCATTTGAAACAGAATAACGAAATGGGGTTCAGAGAGAAATCCTTACCTCGGTCCAAGCTATGCGATGCTACCAACCTCGATCAATATTTTCTGAATAACCCTAGATTGGCAATTTATTTGGTTAGAACATAATTTATGTCAAATACGCTATAAACCCTAATATCAACTACCCAGTGCGTACCCACTCTCTCCGAAATTGCGCACTCAAAACGGTTCCCGCACACGGCCAACCTAACCGAAAATCCTATACACTCCTTAACGTGTACCGGCACTCTAAAATTTATATAATTAACTCTAAAACACTTTTATGGCTTAAATCATTAATAAAAGTCAAAATATGAATTTTCTAAATTTTTGAATATTTTCGAATTAAAATAATTTCTTTAAATACAATAAAAACCTATAAATAGCCATAATTGCTTCTAGCTAAAAATAAAGTCCCATAATTTTTGTAACAGTTTTAAAATATATATATATATATATAAGTTATATAAACTTAAATCAGAAATTAAAAGGCATTAAAACTATTTTTAAATTATTCGTTTTGCCAAAAATAATGCGACACAGAAACCATAGAAAATCAACTCCAAAAATCATCAAATTCAAACTGAGTCATATTTATATCATAAATATATTGCTATAATTTTTTCCAAAACATTTTCAGGGTTTAAAATTTCCAAAAGAATTTTACGAATCTGAAATCACAGAAAATAGTAAAAATACACGTGATTTCAGAAAATTATGAACTTTTACCAGAAATTCTAATATATCCTAAAGTATTATACTATAAAATTTTACATGCTAACAATAACTACGTGCTAGTCTACGCACGTGCCGAACTTAACGTCAATCCGTTACCCACTCCGTACTTGTCTTCTTCTTCCTTCTACGCTCTTTTACCTAATGCACTCACTGACCAACCATTTCTTCTCTTCTTCTGTGCCCAGAACACACTCACACCCGCAGCTGTCCACACTACCTCCTCACTTACACTTATTTTCCACTCGCAACACACACACATTGCTCACATAAACACACTTAGACACTCTCATGCAACCAGCAACTCACACACACACACACACACACACACACACACACACACACATAGAGGATGCCAAGCACACACCTGCATGCATACACTACACACAAACACACACACATTTTAAATCTCCAGCGATGGTCTCCTTCTTCCCCCTCTTTTTACACTCTCACCCATATATATGTATATATACATATTACACAACCCTTGCACACTGCACACACTTTTCACACACTATACACACACTTACATAAACCCACGCACACAAAGCTACTGCCTCACGGTAGTAGCTTCTCTTCTCCCTCTTTTTCTTTCTTTGTTCCAAACCCACATGCACATATATGTATTTATACACAGGCACCCATTTGCAGGCATGTAACCCAGACACACACATGCACTACAAACCCCACATATACATTTACCCACGCACGCATCACACAGCACACACAACTCACGCACCCAGCACCCTCACAAACATAATACTATAATACTCCCATAACACCCAATGTCCTCACACATATGGGCTCCCAAAACACAACTTCACTTCCTTTCCTAAGCTTCGGCATGCCACTGGGTAGCACTAACTTCACAGTAGGGAGCCTGCAGGGGCGGTCGGTACACTAAAGTGTTGGTAAGAGTGGGATGGTTGAGTCATGAGGCCTTTGAGCAATTTTTTTCTTTGCCACTTGGTCACCCAGTCGAGCCTTTTCTACTGGGTCGGCTGTGCTCAGCACTCGTAGTGCAGCTGCTACCAAAGTCTCTCTGTCTCGATCACCTCTCTCTCTAAGTGTAAACTTTCATTCTTCTAAGCTTGGACTTTGCCCCTAGAGCTTTTCGAGCTTCACACCTGCTGGGTTTTCTCTTATCTTTTCATGTCCAAGCCACCCCTCACACCATCTCACAGAATACACACACGCTATTGCACTAACATTCCTGTTATATACACACCCTAAGAACTTACCCTAAACATACACTATTCACTCAAAACACATACACAAATGCATCTCACTCGTTGGATATAAAAATAATACAACATCACTCACTACCCACTCACACACCTCACGGCTATTCAGCCCCTCTCACGCATACATACACTACTTCCCTCCATCTTCTCCTCACAAAACTCACTCACGCACAGCACACACATGGCACCGTCTCATGGCTGAATTTTCATCCTTCACCACCCCACCCATGCACACAGTTAAACACACAAACACAGTAACTTTTTCACGGCCCATTTTTCTCTTTTACACGGAATTCCCATGTGCCCAAGCTTCTCTCTTCTTCTCCGCAGCCATGGCTGCCAAGACCACAAACCCACGAGTGCAAAACAGCCCCTTACGGCCGTTCACCGAAAATTGCAAAGTGCTAGATCGATTCACCCAAAACCCATTTAGTCGCATATGTACTTACATATGTATATCCGCTACGCACACCCAATATATATATAAACACACCAATACGGGGCTACCCTTATGGCAGCCATTACCAACGAACCCACAACCCCTTCCCACGTCCCTGAACCATTCAATAAATTTAGCGTAAAGGTTAGAAGACTTACCGAAAAAAGTCTCGCTGGAAAACCCTTCTTCATCTCCTTCCTTTGTTCTCTCTCGAGATCTCTCTCTCTTTCAAAGTATCTTTTCAGAAAAATAGGGATGGGAGCATGCGGCTGCTATCTCTTAAAGAAGCTTTATATTAAAAACCCTAAATAGAAAATTTACCAAAACCCCCATAATCTTTTGTTAGTCATTTCAAATTTACCCGAACCTTTCTGTTATTACAAAAAGGCCCAAAACAATTATTGACGATAATTTACGTGTTAGTAAAATTTTAACATGTTGTTATATAACCTCGCTTTGCATATCGCCGCTAAAAGTTGTACAAAACAAAATATCGGCACTAAGAAAAATATATTTGCTGCTAAAATTTTTAAATAACTCTGATAAAGTATCGGGGTGTTACATATATCGCTGTGTGTGAGAGGATGTGAGTGTCTCAGTTTGGGTAGTCATGGTGGCTGAATATGGAATAGCCAAGGTGTAGCGATACACGGCTGTGTATAAGTGGTTTTATGTGGGTGTACTGGTGTACAAAAGGAGGGATTTCAGGGTGTGAACAAGTGGGTGTTGTAGTGTTTGACAAAAAATAAGTGTTATGAGTGTGGGTATAATACGTGTGAGAGTTTGTGTGTGTGAAGGAGGTGTGTTATGTGTGTGGGTGCAAGCTGCCGTGAGGTTGAGTGTAGTGTGCAATTGTGTGTGTGTGTGTGTATTGTGGTTGAAGAGAGGAGGAATTTGGTGAGTTAGGCAAAACGTGTATGTAATATCTGTATGAAACAAGGAGGGGCATGTCTTCTTCTCGGGTAGACAGGGAGGCAAGCTCTTTTTTAGCTCTTGCTTAGCAAGACTTGAAGTTCTTTGTTATATTCCTAGGGTATGCCCCTTGCATATATTGTACTATTGTTTCATCGGTTGATATATATATTTTTTTATTTACCAAAAAAAATTCAGTATATCTTGTTTAGACATATAAAAAATAACTCTCTCAACATGACAATCAACATTGGTATGATGTTAAGATAACTAGTCCATGCCAAGAATGACATCTAAATTCTAAAAGGGTAAAAGTATCAAATCATCGTTAATTCCCTTACCACACACAATTATTGGGCATGATCTATATATAACGTCACTAAATAAGGAGTCTCCCGTAGGTATACTCACCCCAAATGGTGCACAAAATGTGGGGCTACATAAGAATGTGATGAACCTAGCTAGATCAATCAAAACTCATGCCAAGTGCTGAAAAATAGGAAGTTCACCTCCTACTTTGGTCAAATTTCTTGCCTCCTTTTGTCCCAAAGCAAAAGCCCTTCCTTGAAGTCTTGGTTTCTCGGTACCTCGGCTCATGCTCGTTCCCTAGTTGCCACTTTGCTGAACCGATTTTGGCCTCGAATTAGGATAATCATTCACGTGGTGATCCAACGATCCACAACCATAACATTTCCCTTCCTTCCTCCAGTAAGAATCAGAATTATGCCCAACCTTGCCATAATAAGAACAAGTCAATTTGTACCCTTGTACTTGCTGAATTTGCTGAGTTGCAAGCTTGCTTCTAGGTTGCTGCATGGTTCTTTGATCGTTCTATGCCCTTGCTTTTTGCACTTTATTACACCGGTGTTCAAATTCCTTCCACCTAGCAAATTCAAAAGATTTGGTCTAGTTTCACTCAAACTTGTCCTTTTCGTCTATATGTCCCCATCACTCTTCTCAATGAGAAAAGCTCTGTCTTCCATTTTGTAAGTCATCAATGTTGAGAATTAAGATTTTTTCTTGGATTTCAGGCTTCAAGCCATCTTGAAACTTTCTAGCCTCTTATCTTCTCCATCTACCAAGTATGAAGCATGCCTAGCCAATGATGTGAACTTGGTTGCATATTGTTGCACCGTTAGATTGTCCTACTCAAAATTTGGAAACTCAACCTCCCTTTTCAGCTTAACACTACGAGGAATATAGTTTTTATTGAACTCGGTTTTGAACAATTCCCAAGTGCATACCGTTTGAGCCGCTGTCCATTTGTTGTCAATCATTTTTCACCAACAAGCAGCATCATTTTCAAGTGTAAAAGTTGCGGGTAATAATTTTCTTCTTTTCGGTATATATATATATATATATATATATATATATATATATATATATATATATATATATATATCAACTGATGAAACAAAAGTACAACATATGCAATGGCATACTCCAGGAATACAACAAAGAAATGCAAGTCTTGCTAAGCAAGAGCAAAAAGGCCATGGGATGAGAGATATTGAGTAAAAGAGGAAAGGGAATGCAGATATGATTTACTTTACCAGTTTTTCATTCCTTCGGTGTTGAAAGTAAGCTGAAACATGCCACATTGGCAACAAAAGAAAAGAGGTAATACATAATACCGAAGCTAGATCAGTAAAAGGAAATACCAAAGACCCACATGTGGCCACAAGAAGGCGGGTGAAGCCACGTGGAGTCTGGAGATCATGTGACCATCAACTAAAACAACAATAAATCATGCTAAAAGCTACAACAGTCTGTCTGTATGTGGACTGATCTCCCAAAAATCAATCTGGACCAAACCATGATGGAATCAGGTGAATATGGAGTCGGGGAGCTACCATTCACCCTGGAATCATCGCTTAATCGGGAATTGGCTACTTTTCTATAAGAGAACAACCTCCATCGGATGATCTCGACAAGACCTACAGAACAAGAAACCACATCAGTATATTTATTCTAGAAGGAACGAGAATTTTTCTCTCTCCAGGTATAGTACACTAACGCTGCAAACGCTATCTGACAGACCGATGCCAGGAATCTAGGGTCCTGCCATTCAGAGGAAGCTCTATCAACCATACGCAGCCAACTTAACATAGGCCAGTTAAAATTGCATTTCTTTTGAATAAGAGACCATAATATGTACGTGAAAGGGCAATTAAAAAATAGATGATCATGGTAGTCGAAAGGAATGCGACAGAAAACACAGCTCATGCTAGGAATGACATGAAAAACAAAAAGCCTATCTTGTGTACTTAACCTCTCCCTAATGGCCAGCCATAAGATAAAGTTATGACGTGGAACACGAAACTTACATGACAATAAACAAGCCCATCTAGCTAACGACCGCTTATGATGAAGGGCTTCCCACGTACTCGCAATAGAGAACCCCCAGAACCACTAACCATCTAGATGATTTTTTCAGACGTATCCGGGACAGGACGAAAAAATATAGGGGTACTCTCATGCAACTCCATGAGCTTAAAGTGTATTGGACATAGGCCAACACCATAAGGAGCCCAAGATCACATTAGAAACCGTCGCTCACATACCCAGACCTGATGACTCATAAATAATCCTACCAGCAAGGGTAGGAATTTGGGCCTATCGGATGCCACCAATCGAACCACATCCCTAACCATGAGAATCTTACGCCAAGTCCAACTACCATCACTAGGGCAAGAGGCTTCCCAAAAACTTCTATCTATCAGAATATTGGACTTAACACACCGCGGCAAAAGGGAGTCAGACCTAAAACAAATGATGGACCAAATGTGCCTAGAGATGGCAGCAAAGTTCCACACCTCAATTTGCTTAATACCCAGACCACCCTCTTCCTCAAGACAACATACAATTGCCCAAGCCACCTTGGCTCCTGTGGTACAAAGCCCTGTACCCTTCCAAAGGAAAACTCAAAATATCCTCTTCATCTCTAACAACACTTTCTTTGGAAGGATAAAATCTGAAGTCCAGTAGACCTGGATAGAGAACAAAACTGATCTAATCAATCTGACCCTACCAGCATATGACAAGTAATTGCAAGTCCAGTGCTTGACTTTCTTCACGATGCGGTCTAGAAGAGGTTGACTGTGTTCTTTCCACAAACAAGTAGAGATTAGAGGGACTCCCGGATATCGCATAGGGAGCTCTCCCTCGAGAAAGCCAAGATAAGAAGAGATCAAAGCCTTAGTAGTAGGCTCAACACCAAAGAAAAAACATGGCTCTTATTAGGATTGGGAATGAGTCCCGAGAACTGCTGGAAGACAGTGAGACCATGTTTCAAAACCTGAACCGAAGGAATGTCACCCCGACAAAAAAAAAAGATGAGATCATCAGCAAAGGCAAGCTGAAAGATACCATCCTTTTGGCACCTTCAGTGGAAGCAAAACTGACTACCAACTACTAGCCTCTGTAATATCCCTGCAAGAACATCCATGTATACAACAAAAAGGTAGGGGACATCGGATCACCCTGCCTGATACCTCGCCTACCTTGAAAGAAACCATTAGATTCCCCATTTATGATGATCGAAAAGCTCATGCTAGACACACAGGCTTTGATCCGTCTAATAACCCAGGGGGGGGGGATCTAAGGCAAATCAACACATCAAAGAGAAAATCCAAATGCAAACAATCATAGGCCTTTATCAAATCCACCTTCATGGAAAAACTCTGAAATCCTCTCGATGATAGTTCCTCATGAGCTCCTGAGACAAGAGGATATTATTTGTAATACTCCGAGAGGCAACAAAGGTCGTCTGGGAAGGATCAATGAGGTTTCCATGCACCACCTTAACACGATTAGCAATGATCTTGGCTATGCACTTATAAATCATGTTACTGCAAGAAATAGGCATGTAACCATTAAGGCTCAAGGGATTAGTCACTTTGGGAATTAAGATGAGGAAAGTATGGTTAACTTCTTTGAGAAGCTGACCATTACCCAAAAAATCCTGAATCTCTTCCCCCATAATATGCTAAGCCCTCTTAAAAAAGAGGGCGTTATACCCATCAGGACAAGGGGACTTATCATCCTTGAGAGAGAAGAAAACCTTCTGAATCTCATCCTTAGAAACCTCACGACCCATCTCACGCTGCTGAGAATTTGAAAGGGATTTGATATCCAGTTCCTTAGCTCATTCAATCCAGGATAGTGACCCAAACCACGAGTTGCCAACAAACTCTGAAAATGGTCAACAATCGAAGCCTTAACTAAATTTGAGTCACCGAAGAAGAGAACTAATTTTATTGAAGCTCCTTCTCCTATTAACTCCCACATCAAGCTAGTGAATTTCAAATTTTTGCTTGAGAAAACTCTCCTCCTCACCACTCACTCTAGCAAAAAGTTCTAGCTTCTCCTTTTCAATCCAACGCAACATAAGATCAAGAGGGTTCAACGCTAACATGCTCTGGGCATACTCCAAAGAAGCCCTAGCCGTATTAAGTCAACCTGAAATATTACCAAAGTTCCTTATTGAAGTCCTCAAGCTGCAACTTACGGTCTGTTTGGAACCAATTCTTTTAGGATTTGGATTTCAAATTTGGAATTGGATTTGGAATTCAATTCACTTTTTTTTTGTTTGGAATAAAAGGGAATTCAAATCACGGAATTCCAATTTTGTGTTTGGAGAACAGAGGAAATGGAAAGGTAATAAATTTTTAGACAATTATATCCTTGACTTACGATGAAAAATAAATTACAGTAAGTGGTTTCAAGTGTGCTAGTGCCACCACATGGTGGTGGTGGTGGCAGCAGCACTACACGGGGTAGCAATATCGACAGTGGAAGTGGCGGGGTGGTCAAGTGATGGTAATGATGGTAGTGGTGCTATTGAGGTGTAACAAGGTGTAACTAGTGGTCGTCAACTTACGCCAATATAGTGATGTCGATGGAGTAGTGGTGGTAGTGGTGGCAGCGGCAGTAGTGATGGTGGTGGTGGTCTCGGCAGTAGTGGCGACAATAGTAGTGGTGGCAGTAGTGGTGGCGGCAGTGGTGGCAACAGCGGTGGCAGTAGTGGTGGCGACGCTGGTGGTGGTGGCATTATTGGTGGTTATGGTGGCTGTGGCGGCGACAGGGGTGGTGGCGATTATGGTGGCAGTGGTGGTGGTGGTGGTTATGGTGGCAGTGGGGGTTATGGTGGCGGCAGAGTGTTGACGACGGTGGTAGTTGTGACTGTACTGGTGGCGGCAGTGGTGGTGGTGACGGTGGTAGTTGTGGCAGTAGTGGTGGCGACTGTGGTAGTTGTGGCAGTACTGGCAGTGGCGGTAATGGTGGGGGATGCTGTGGCGGTGGCATTAGTGGTGATGGCAGCGACAGTGGTAGTTATGGCACTACTGGCGGTTTTGGTTGTGACGGTAATGGTGGCGGTGGTGATGGCTATAGTGGCGGCTGAGCTAGTGGCGGTAACAGTAGTATTAGCGGTGGTTATGGCAGCAACGACAGTGATAATGGTGGTGGCGTGGTG
Organism: Escallonia herrerae; assembly: GCA_033070095.1. Classification (NCBI taxonomy): domain Eukaryota; kingdom Viridiplantae; phylum Streptophyta; class Magnoliopsida; order Escalloniales; family Escalloniaceae; genus Escallonia; species Escallonia herrerae. Next base: position 398,563 of record JAVXUP010000542.1, read on the forward strand.
GTGGTACTGTGGTGGCAACGATGGTGGTGGTGGTGGCGATAGTAGTGGTGGTGGTTATGGTGGCAGTAGTCATGGCGGTAGTGTTAATGGTGGTTAATGGTGGTTGTGGTGGCAGCGACAGTGGTAATGGTGGCGGCGTGGTGGTGGCACTAATAGTGGTGGTGGCAACAGTACTAGCGGTGATGATGGTGGCAGTAGTGGTGATAGTAATGGTGCCAGTGGTGATGGTGGCAGTAGTGGTGCCAGTGGTGATGGTGGCAGTAGTGGTGCCGATGGTGGTAGTAATAGTGGTGTGGCGATAGCGGTAATGAAGATGGTGGGGGTTAGTTCATTGTTAGAGAGATCCAGGAAAAAAGGGTAAGATAGGTAAATAATTACTTTTAATTCAAGTAAATCGAAATCCCATGAAATCCGACCATTTTTCATCAAATTTCACACTATAGAAACAAATCCAATTAAATCCCCCGAAATCCAATTCCAATTCCTTTTTTTAATGTTCCAAACAACAAAATTTGAGGATTTGTAATGAAATTCCATCAATTCCATGATTCCAAACACACTCTTAAGTAGCTTTAGCTTCCTAACAACCTTGAACATAGCACAACCCGCAAGGGGCGTGCCCCACACTTTAGCAACTAGAGGCAAAAACTTATGATGATTGGCCCACATATTAAAAGTTTTAAACGGCTTGGGCACCTTGTCAACCTTGACAAGAGAGTGGAGGAAAATCGGTAAATGATCAGAAATACCTCTAGGACGAAAAATCACTTCAAATTTAGAAAATTTAGAGATCCAAGTATTGTTAACAAGGACATTGTCAAGCTTCCTACAAATATTATCACCATTATCCTGACAGTTAGTCCACGTATAAAAAGCAACCAGAATACTTCAAATTGGAAAGTTCTGAAGAAGCCAAACAATCATGGAACTCCTGGTAGTAGCGAGGCCATCTATTGCTACCCCATAAATTCACAGTCGGACTCTGGATGGCATTGAAATCGCCAAGAACCAACCAAGGACCATTCCCAAAAAGGCAAGACCTATACTCAAGCTCTTGCCATAAATAGATCTCTCACTAGAATCATTCAAACCATACACAAAGGAAACAAAAAAAAGGAAACAACATATCTATTAAGTCCACTCGACAGTGAAATATTTGATCAGACATACCAAGACAAGTAACATTAACTACTTTGAGATTCCACAAGACCCAAATTCTTCCATTAACTGAAAAATGGTAGTTATTAATAAAGGACCAACCAGAAAATCTACTGTCACAAATAACTGAGGCATTAGGAGCAACTACTCTAGTTTCCATGATCCCAAAAAGCATAACACCAAGGGAGGCAATCACATGTTGGGCCTCTGCTTTCTTACCACTAGTGTTAAATCCTCGAGAATTCCAGCAAAATATGTTATGCATGATACCAAAATACCAGAAGATCCTAAAAGAAAGAGTCACGTGAACTGACTTCTTTTTTTTCTTCTTCATATGCACTAGAGTCTAAGTTTACTTATTACTGGAATGAGAGAAAGATTTTTTTTTGGTGAAAGCGAGCATGTAATGAAATCTGAGTCATAGTTCAAATCTGAGCCAGACTCAGCGAGCAAATGCAAGTCAGACTGCACATGCAAATCAGAATGCAAAACAGGATCAACAATAGGCATTAAGAACAATAGAAGGTACCTCAAGTAAAATAGACTGTTGAATATTGACTTCCTCATGAGAACAAATACGCTGGTCACTAACCTTTGCTTGAATACCAAGCTCCTACTGGTGCCTAGTTTCCTACTGATTACAACCTAGCTGAATACCTACCAAAGATGAAGAAGAACCCCTGCTAACTTTATCCTTACCTTTGCTTTTCACGATTGTCCACTCTGTCTTTTGCAAGTGCCGTAATAAGGATACTAAAGGTTGTGTCAGCCCGGTTCGGAACACAATCTGAGTGAGGGAAGGGGTTATCTTTCTCAGCCCGAGCATAAGACTTGGTAGTATGCCTAAGCACTTACACACTTTGCAAATTGGAGGGCACCACTAATAATCTGCCCGTACAGTCACAGTATCAGAGGGGGAGTCCCCTTCTTTCAAGGTACTCAGGTCTGGCACAATAAGAAGCTCATCAACAAGCTCCCTAGTGGCAAAAACTTGAACACACACTCGAGCAAAACTGATTCTCTCACAGCTCTCTGTAAGCGAGTCTGCATATAGTGGTTTCTCATTGCCACTCGCTATGTAACTTAACCCACTAGCTATTAGGTACTCCACATGAACGATGTAGAGTCTAACCCACAATTATAGTACATCAAGGGATTCAAGGACAAATTCATACCAAATCTCCACCGTTGCAGAACAATTAACTTATTCGCAAAATGCCATGGACCCGAATCTAGAATTTTGTCTACCGTATCTATAGAAGAGAATTTGAAAAAGTAAAAGCCCTTATCATTGACTAGAACCTTTTGTAATCCATCTTTCAACCATAATTTACAGGCAATGTTGTTAAAAGTGAAATAAGGCAATTTTTTGTCGATAAAGTATGTAACGACCCGATCCCCGCCCAACCACAGGGCAATGCCTCCCTCAAAAGGGCTAGCCAAGTAGGTACTTATGAGTTCCTTGGCAAGGTCTTATAAGAGTCATCTCATACTATTCCACATCCGATGTGGGATATTACAATCTCCCCTCATTATACCTTAGCGTCCTCGCTAAGGCTCAATCACACATAGCCCAGAATCTTCCTCTCTAGCCAATGTGGGATATACCGGGCTCACCCTTCGTTGCCCTAACCCTAACCATCCTCTTGATGTGGGATATACCTGGGCTTGCCTTCGTTTCCCCAACCATCGGCAACCCGACTGGATAGCCCAGCCCGAGTTTTCGAGAGTCAGCTCTGATACCATCTGTAATGACCCGGTCCACGGCCCCACTACAGGGCATTGCCTCCCTCAAAAGGGCTAGCCAAGTAGGTACTTATGAGTTCCTTGGCAAGGACTTATAAGGGTCATCTCATACTATTCCACATCCGATGTGGGATATTACAATCTTCCCTCCTTATACCTTAGCGTCCTCGCTAAGGCTCAATCACACATAGCCCAGAATCTTTCTCTCTAGCCAATGTGGGATATACTGGGCTCACCCTTTGTTGCCCCAACCATCCTCTTGATGTGGGATATACCCGGGCTTGCCTTCGTTTCCCCAACCATCGGCAACCCGACTGGATAGCCCAGCCCGAGCTTTTAAGAGTCGGCTCTGATACCATCTGTAACGACGTCCACGGCCCCACCACAGGGCATTGCCTCCCTCAAAAGGGCTAGCCAAGTTGGTACTTATGAGTTCATAGGCAAAGTCTTATAAGGCCAATCGCAAACTCTCCCACAACCGATGTGGGATATTACAATATTGTAATATCCCACATCGGTTGTGGGAGAGTTTGCGATTGGCCTTATAAGACCTTGCCAAGAAACTCATAAGTACCTAATTGGCTAGCCCTTTTGAGGGAGGTAATGCCCTGTGGTGGGGCCGTGGACCGGGTCGTTACAGATGGTATCAGAGCCGACTCTCGAAAACTCAGGCTGAGCTATCCAGTCGGGTTGTCGATGGTTGGGGAAACGAAGGCAAGCCCAGGTATATCCCACATCAAGAGGATGGTTGGGGCAACGAAGGGTGAGCCCGGTATATCCCACATTGGCTAGAGAGGAAGATTCTGGGCTATGTGTGATTGAGCCTTAGCGAGGACGCTAAGGTATAAGGAGGGGAGATTGTAATATCCCACATCGGATGTGGAATAGTATGAGATGACTCTTATAAGACCTTGCCAAGGAACTCATAAGTACCTACTTTGCTAGCCCTTTTGAGGGAGGCATTGCCCTGTGGTGGGGTCGTGGACCGGGTCATTACAGATGGTATCAGAGCCGACTCTCGAAAACTCGGGCTGAGGACGCTAAGATATAATGAGGGGAGATTGTAATATCCCACATCGGATGTGGAATAGTATGAGATGACTCTTATAAGACCTTGCCAAGGAACTCATAAGTACCTACTTGGCTAGCCCTTTTGAGGGAGGCATTGCCCTGTGGTGGGGCGTGGATCGGGTCGTTACAAAGTACCCCACAACATAGTTATCCCACAATTTGATACCCTCTTCAGCAATAACTTTAAGGGGGGAGAAACTTGTACCTTTCTATTTGAACCCTCAGCGGGAAGTAAGATAATTTTATCTTTCCTTTAGAACTGGAAGGCCCCGATTTCACCTTGTCTGTCCAGGAAGGATATTGGGAAGGAACAAAAGGCACTGACAGTCAGCCCTATTATCTTATCCTCCTTCAGCCTCACCAAAGGTAGCCCCTCCTCTGGGATGAACATCGCCTTGATAGCCTTCACTTCCTCTAGCACCCCTGCCGATACCACCTCTAGCCCAAGAGCGAGAGCGAGACGTAAGTCGCAAATTCGAACCCGGATTCAAACCCAGCTGTTCCCAAGTGAATCCACCTCTGCCAGCAAGACACATTTCTCATCACCAACCAGTCGTCGATAATCAAGCTCCTCCATAAGCAGACCAAACTGACGGGCCAACAGGGAACCGCTCAAGACGGGATCTTGTAACCCACTAATTTCTGCTAGAGCAGCTTCTTGTACAAAATTAGTATTTTTGAATAAATAAGTTTGTGGTCTTTTTGATAATATTGAGAAAATGGTTTGGGCTTGTTTCTTAAATTTTCGATCGAATGAAAAGTGGTTTCATTCGAATCAAAATGAAGGGAAATGGTATTTTGGAGTCTCTAAAGTTTTTGGTCGACTTAAAAGTTTCAAGTCGAATGAAAATAGTTTGGCTTCAAATGAAAATGGGTTTTGTTTCGAATAAAAAGATTTTGTGAGAGAAAATGAGTTTCTGAATTTTTAGTCGACTTAAAAGTTTTAAGTCGATTGAAAACTAATTCTGGAAAAAAAAAATGAACAGTAACTTTTAGTCGACTAAATAGTACTTTTAAGTCGAATTAAAAGTATTTTCATTAAAGGTGTTTTCGGTTCACTTAAAGGTGATTTTCGGTAGAATAAAACCTCAAGATTTTGGAAAAGACATTTTCACAGCTGAAGGATTGAGTCGACCGAAAACTATTTTCGGTCGAATGCAAACTTGATTTTTTTGTCCCATATAAATAGTGTCTATTTCATTCCTAGCCCTTTTGGGTTCTCTGCTTCTTTTCTTCTCCTTTGTGTGAGAGAGCGAGAGATAGAGAAGAAGGCTTAGAAAGCTTGGAAGCTCTAAGGAGGAGCTTAAGGATTTGTGGCTCTCAAAAGGCTTGATTAAGGTAAGGGTTTACTTTCGAAAATTTGAATCAGCGATGGACTAATCGCTCATGTAAGTCTTTAGATTCTTTTCGAATATGAACTTTTCAAATGGAGATAAGTGATTCTTCCTCTCTTTTTTGTTTTGAACTTTGTTAAGAATGACTTGTTGTCAATTCTATGATTTGTGAAAATCAAATTCCGTCGAATTTGTTTGACCTCCGAATTTTGACATCGATATCGTTCGTTTCAGTGATTTATGATCGTCATTATTTTGTAAACTTCACTTATTGTTTGACAAGTCTGTTATTTGATAATGTTATTTTGAAGCCTTTGAATATGGTTTGACATGTCCGATATTTGATAACAGTTATTCCAAAATTTTTGTTTTGAGTAGTTTTATGAGCCATGTCACCGGTATGTGACTTATTTCTGACTTACCCACGTGGAGTGAAACATGGGCTAGCTCAGGGTAGTTGAGCTAGAGATCGCGATCTTACTTTATGAACTGGCCACATATATCAAGAATGATGTATGTGACCACTCTCGGAATGGCTCTGTAATGTCTGTCTCTGTACTCAGATATATTTTGACATTTGATATTTGGTCCGATAATGTTTGTTTTCGTACTCAGATATATTTGATATTCAATATTTGATCTGATAGTGTCTGTCTCTGTACTCAAATATATTTTGACATTGGATATTTGGTCTAACCTCTGTTCAATCAAAATTGGTGTGCCTTTGAAATATTGTCTTTTAGATATGATTTGACATTTGAAATTTGATTTGATGTTCGTTCCGTTGAAACTTTTGTGTCTGACTTTGTATTCAAAAATGTTTTGATATTCAAAATCTGGGTTGATTATCCGTTCCGTTGGAAAATAATTTGTGCTTCCAAAATTTCGTTTCTCAGTTGTTTTTGTTTCCGATTGATTGGTCCTTTGAGCGACCTTACTGGGCATTTGGCTCATTCCCTTATTGTTTTTGCTTTCAGGTGATTATTAGGTGGGATATTGGATTTGAAGGTGTAACACCCTGATACTTTTTAGATTTAATTAGAAATTTTATCGGCAACATTTGGCATCGATTAGCGTGATCGAATTTTAACGGCTATCTTAAAAGACAAATTTTAGAAATTATACGATATAGTTTAACGATGAGTGATATTATCGAGTTACTTAGTAACAATTAGCATTAATGATTTTTTTTAGAAGCCTTTAGCGATAATTTCTTATTTTATCGTTAGCATAGAATTTATATTAACAATCTAATTAGCGACGATAATTTTAAAACTTAGTATTGACGTATATTTTTATAGCGATGATTCATTTTTAGTATCGGTGTACTTACATAGAGATGTCAAACGGGCCGGGCTTGGGCCGCCCGGCCCGGGTCCATCGGGCTTGAAGCGAAACCGGGCCGGGCCAGGGAGGCAGCCATCCGGGTCGGGCCGGCTGTGGAGAATTGCTAGGCCCGGTCCAGGCCCTTGCCCTAGGCCCAATTTCTAGGGCCGGGCTCGGGCCGGCTCGGACCCTTTTTTTAATTTTTTTTTAAAATTTTCTTGTTATTCAATTTTAAATTTCATCTTTAGGCATGTCCAATTTTCAAATTTTGACAAATCTAATTTTTATCATTTTATTTCATTATATGTAATATTCATATATATGTATGTATGTATAGATATATTTATTTGTCTCTCATTTTATTTTTTGCTATATGTTAAATCTTTTCTTACTCTTCTTGGTGATCTTTATTAATAAAATCTGAACACATAACTAGCCGTTATATTGCTGTTGGAGGGTAAAAGTGAAATTTTGGGGGAATATATCCGTTGGAGGAAAAGGGGGAGAGAAGGGGGGGGAAAAACAAAAAATTCAAACAGGTGGGGCCGGAACTGGGCCAGGCCGGGCCGGACCCAGGCTTTTCCCCAGATTTTTTTGGCCTGGTCCAAGCCCCGGCCCTAAGCCCAATTCCTCCGGGCCAGCCTTGTTCATGAACGAGCCGGGCCGGGCCGGCCCGGGCTTTTTTCGGGTTGGGTCGGGCCGGGCCGGGCCGCGGGCCGCCCGGCCCGTTTGACATCTCTATACTTACATAGCAACTTCTAGCGACGATTATTAAAGTGAGGTAGCGTAATAAACCTGTTAATAATTTTCTTAACACCCAAATTATCGTCGATATTTATTGGACCATTTCGCTGCAATAAAAGTTTCGGGTAACATCTTGAGCGACGAAAGAAGGTATAGGGGATTTTATGTGATTGTCCATTTAGGGTTTGTAATATATATACACACTTTAAGTGAACAGCTGCCAAGCTTCCGTCCCATTCCTGTTACACGACAGAGAGATATGGAGAGGCAGAATGAGGGGGCTTGAAGAGGAAGATCTTTCTGGCGATCGCAATTGTTTTTCAGTAAGCTTTTTCCTAGTTTCTCTTGTTCTTTAATGGTTTATGGGATTAAACGGAATAAGGGGAATCTGCTGTGGGGTTTGGGGTAGTAGCAGCCTTGAGGGGCTGCCTTTGGAGAAGAGAAACATCCGTGGGTATTTGCTCCGGCATTGTCGTGAAAGTGTGGTTATGGTGAGTGTAATATCCCACATCGGATGTGGAATAGTATGATATGACCCTTATAAGACCTTGCCAAGGAACTCATAAGTACCTACTTGGCTAGCCCTTTTGAGGGAGGCAATGCCCTGTGGTGGGGCCGTGGACCGGGTCGTTACAGATGGTATCAGAGCCGACTCTCGAAAACTCAGGCTGGGCTATCCAGTCGGGTTGCCGATGGTTGGGGAAACGAAGGCAAGCCCGGGTATATCCCACATCAAGAGGATGGTTGGGGCAACGAAGGGTGAGTCCGGTATATCCCACATTGGCTAGAGAGGAAGATTCTGGGCTATGTGTGATTGAGCCTTAGCGAGGACGCAAAGGTATAAGGAGGGGAGATTGTAATATCCCACATCGGATGTGGAGTAGTATGAGATGACCCTTATAAGACCTTGCTAAGGAACTCATAAGTACCTACTTGGCTAGCCCTTTTGAGGGAGGCATTGCCCTGTGGTGGGGCCGTGGACCGGGTCGTTACAGATGGTATCAGAGCCGACTCTCGAAAACTCGGGCTGGGCTATCCAGTCGGGTTGCCGATGGTTGGGGAAACGAAGGCAAGTCCGGGTATATCCCACATCAAGAGGATGGTTGGGGCAATGAAGGGTGAGTCCGGAATATCCCACATTGGTTAGAGAGGAAGATTCTGGGCTGTGTGATTGAGCCTTAGCGAGGACGCTAAGGTATAAGGAGGGGAGATTGTAATATCCCACATCGGATGTGGAATAGTATGAGATGACTCTTATAAGACCTTGCCAAGGAACTCATAAGTACCTACTTGGCTAGCCCTTTTGAGGGAGGCAATGCCCTGTGGTGGGGCCTTGGATCGGGTCGTTACAGTGAGGGTAGCTGCGATAGTCGCAAACCGTCGTGAAGTGGGTATTGCATGTTGCGTGATGGGTGTGTGTGTGCCGTATGTGTGGGAACACATGGGTATGAAAATGTGTGCGCAGCATGTCCGTGAGTGTATATGTGAATGTAGTGGGTGTACAAATGTGGAGATGGGTACGGATTGGTGAGTGTCAGTTGTGTTTTGAAGTGGGTATGGCTGTGTATACATGAAATTAGTGGGTGTGTAAATATGTATGGGAATATGGGGGTGGCAAGGTGATTTCGTGTGTGTGGGCTGTAGTGTGTGTGTGTGTGTGTAAGTGCCTGAAAATGGGAGCGAACTGTGAGTGTATGTGAGGTGCTGTGTGGGTGTAAGTAATGTAAGCTGGTTAATTCAAAGTGGGTGTGTGCATTTGTGAGTCTGGGTGAGTTAAAGAAAAAGAGAAGAAAAGTAAGCAAATAGATAAAGAAATTGGTAGACATAGAGAGAGAGAGAGAGAGAGAGCAACCGTGAGAGGGGCTGCCATGGCTGTGCTTGTGCTGTGCGTGAAAGGGCAGCCATGGTAGCTGCCACAAGAGTGTGTGCATTACGGGTTGTTATTTGCGTGTGTACTGGGTGTGTGTGTGTGCATATGTGCTGTGTGTGTGGGAACATTTTGTGCAGGTTGTTATGGGAAGGGTTGTGTGCTTGGGTGTGTTTGGGTATTTGTATGAGTGTATATGTGTGTGTGAGTGTCTCAGTGTGTGAATATTGTGAGCCTGTGTTGTATGTGGGTAGTGTGTGGGTGAGGGACAAGGAAGGAGGAAGAGAGGAGTTGGGCAGCCATGGACTGCTAAATGAGAGATAGGATGGGCTGTAGGAATTTACAGTGGGTGTTATGCTCAAAGGTGAGTATATGTGAGTGAGTTGGTGAAAATAAAAGAGAGGGAAACGGCAGTGGGCGAGAGGTGCATTTCTGGGCATGAATGTGTCGAAGAAAGAGAGAGAGAGAGAGATGGAAGACCCAGGTGAAAATGGTTAGCTATTATATAGATTGGTGAGTGTTGTGTGTGCTTTAATGTAAATAATGGGTGTGCATTAGTTGTGTATAGGAGTGTGTATATGTCATGTGTGAGTGGAGTGGAATGGTGAGTGCATATGTGGTATATGCTTGTGAAAAAGCTGTGCACGTGAAATGGGGGGAAACAACACTGTTGTTGTGCTGTTTTGGTATGCATGTGTGAAAATGGTGAGTGTGCTATTAAGGTGTATATATATGTGAACAATGTGGGTGAAAATTTTATGTGTTTGAGGAAGTGGTGTGGGCAGCTGCAGATGTGAGCTGTGTTCTGGGCAGTGAAAAAAAATGGTTGGTCAGTGAGTGCATTAGTTAAGAGAGCGCCGAAGGGAAAAAGAAGGGAAGCGCGGATCGGGTATTTAGTTAGCGTTAGACATGATGAGCATTGAATACTATACGGTGATCGTTAGCATACGAAATTTAACGGTATAGTACGTTCGGCCATATTAGAATTTACGGCAAAGTTTCATAATTTTCTGAAATCACAAGTATTTTAGTATTTTCTGTAATTTCAGATTTGTAAAAATTCTTTTGGAGCCTTTAAACCTTGAAAATGTTCTGGGGAAAATTAGAGTAGTGTTTATATAGTATAATAAAGACTCAGTAGAAATTTGGTGATTTTTGGAATCGATTTGTTATCATTTTCAGTATCGCATTGAATTTGGAAAAATGAAAAATAAAGAAATAGTTTTTGTGTCTTTTCAATTCTGATTTTAAATTCTATAATTTTTATATATTTTTTAAAGTTCTTCTAAAAATTATGGGACTTATTTTGCAGCTGGAAGTAATTTTGGCAATTTATGGATTTTTATTGAATTTAAGGAAATTATTTTAAATTTGAAAATATTCAAAAATTCAGAAAATTCATATTTTGACTTTTAATAAGTTTTAAGCTAAAAAGGTGTTTTAGTGTAAATTATTATAAATTCTAGAGTGTCGTTACCCATTAAGAAGCGTACGAGGCATTCGGTTAGGTTAGCCGTGTGCGGGAACAGTTTGAGTTGCGTGATTTCGGGATTAGAAGTGAGCGTCATCTAGGTAGTTGATACTAGGTTTATAGTATATTAGTATAGATTATGTTCTAACAAGTGGATTGCCAATATAGGTTATTCAGAAAATATTGATCGAGGATTGGTAGCATCGCTTAGCTTGGACAGAGGTAAGGATTTTCTGTCCGAACCCTATTTCGCTACTCTGTTTTTCAAATGCTTATAGAATAGTCTTACAAACTACATTGATTCAATTTTATGTTTGGTATAAAAGATGTTTTTGAAACTGTCCATGAAACCCTAATTTGAGTCTGATAGCGATCGTTTGGAATTCATGTTTCATGCTTATATGTTTATTGATCTGACCATCATAAAATACATATTTTGAGTTGTACTTATCACTTTTCATGCTCATCTGTTTATTGAATTCGATAATCAAAAAGCATTTTCAATTGTAGTTTAATCCTTCTCAATGTTGACATAAGTTAGTAACTTGGGAGCCACAAGGATGGTCTGTATTGTTGGCATTATAAGGATGGTCTGTTGGATGGGTTTAACTAGTACCTAGATGGACTAGTCAGTGTTACATATGCATTGTAATATCCCACATCGGATGTGGAGTAGTATGAGATGGCCCTTATAAGACCTTGCCAAGGAACTCATAAGTACCTACTTGGATAGCCCTTTTGAGGGAGGCATTGCCCTGTGGTGGGGCCGTGGACGGTTACAGATGGTATCAGAGCCGACTCTCAAAAACTCAGGCTGGGCTATCAACTCGGGCTGTCGATGGTTGGGGAAACAAAGGCAAGCCCGAGTATATCCCACATCAAGAGGATGGTTAGGGCAACGAAGGGTGAGCCTGGTATATCCCACATTGGCTCAAGTCACGTGCATTTTTTGCTTTGCGCACTTTGTGCGTGACTTAGGCGCCAATTATTTTACGTTAGTGTGACTCACGAGAGCACGATCGTCACGTCGCGACCACCCGAGCACCTTTTTACCAAAAACATCGGCCGATGGCACAACCAGAGCGATGGGGGTCAAGATTGGCCAACCCCTTGGGGTCGGCCTCAGTCTCCCCCAAGGCCATGGAGTCAGCCTCCCCAGTTGTTCACTCTTCGCGTAAGGTCCTTTTCACGCTTTGTTTGCTTCGTACGCTTCGTATGTGACTTTGGCACCTTGTTCGTCATGTGGGTACGACTCACGGCAACACGCTCGTCATAATGCAACTTTCGAATTCGTTATTGCCCATCAAAACACCAACCGTCGGCGTGCCCGAAGTTCACCAAAAGGAGGAAGGTGGCCTTGGCCCCCCTCCCGAAGGAGTGGCCTTGGCCTTGGCCTTGGCCACTCCTAGGGTCAGCCTCGGCCTCCCCAGGGGGTTGGCCTTGGCCTTCCCCCAAAATCCCCGGCTCTGCCCCTTTTTTGTGCACCCTATTTCGAACCATATTTTGTGCTTCTGCGAAGCCCACCAACGTGCACACACCAACCTTGTGACGTCCATGATCGTGCGTTGCTCTCGTGACATTCGCCACTCAAAGTCGCGCGCTATCGCCGAATGACCCGTCGCCAACAAACCCAGTATCATCATTCTCAACTTTGTCTTTACTACATATTGCATTCATTATTTTTGTAAAACAGGCACACTCAACTCACGTACCGTCTCCGGGACACCTGACTCTTGCCCGTGCGCCATTGTCATGATAGGTGCCATCGGCACCAAGTATTGCTTCACGAAGTTCGTCATCACGCTCGTGCACCCTTTTCATGATATGTGCCCCTGGCACCAAGTATTGCTTTGCGATGTTCATTGCCGCGCTCGTGCTCCTCTTTCATGACACGTGTCCCCGACACTAAGTATTGCTCCGCAATTGTTCATCGCCGAGCCCATGCGTCGCTTCATGACACATGCCTCAGGCACCGAGTATTGCTCCACGACGTTCGTCACCGCACCCATGCGCCACAATCATGTTACATACTTCTGAGGGGCTCCGTTCGTAATGCTCCGGCACGAGGACCGCTTTGTTGCGGGATGGGCTCGTTACCACAAAGCCATCGCCGCCACGATATAGGCTCGTTACCACAAAAGCTATCCCCGCCTTCATTCCAGCGGGCTCCGTTCGTAGTGCTCCGGCATGAGGACCGCTCGCAGCGAGATGGGCTCGTTAGCACAAAGCCATCATCGCCACTGGATAGGCTCGTTACCACAAAGCTATCGCCGTCTTCATTTCGGAAGGGCTCCATTTGTAGTGCTCCTGCACGAGGACCCCTCAGAGCGGGATGGGCTCATTACCACAAAGCCATTACCGCCACAGGATGGGCTCGGTATCACAAAGCCATCGCAGTCACAATCATAGTGGGCTCCGTTCGTAGTGCTCCGGCATGAGGACCACTCACAGCGGGATGGGCTCGTTTCCACAAAGCCATTGCCGCCACGGGATAGGCTCGTTACCACAAAGCTATCTAGTCTTCATTCCTGGGGGGCTCTGTTCGTAGTGCTCCTACACGAGGAACCCTCGCAGTGAGATGGGCTCGTTACCACAAAGCCATCATTGCCACGGGATGGGCTCGTTACCACAAAGCCATCATTGCCACGGGATGGGCTCGTTACCACAAAGCAATCACTGTCACAATCATGGGGGCTCCATTCGTAGTGCTCCGGCACGAGGACCCCTCGCAGCGAGATGGACTCATTACCACAAAGTCATCGCTGCCACAGGATGGGCTCGTTACCACAAAGCCATCGTCGTCACAATCACGGGGGGCTCCGTTTGTAGTGCTTCGACACGAGGACCCCTTGCATGGTGATACCACAAAGTCATCGCTGCCACAGGATGGGCTCGTTACCACAAAGCCATCGTCATCACAATCATGGGGGCTCTGTTTGTAGTGCTCTGGCACGAGGATCCTTCGCAGTAGGATAGGCTCGTTACCACAAAGCTATCACCGCCTGGGGTGACTTGTATGACATTAGGCACTGAGCTGCGACCACGTCCACTCACATTACCGGTGATCATGCCCCTAGGACAATGATCCCCAGGTCACTTTGAGACGGGAGTATGTCTTTGGAGGGCATCATGCCTAGTCTGCTTGGCAGTTGGTCAGAGGGGCAACCTTCATCGCTGTTAGGTCCTCTACCAGTCTTGACGAACCTTGTGGGATTCAGTAAGGGCTTGGACCAGTGGCTGGGGCAACGGGCTTACTCTGATCCTGCTACCACGGTGTGGTCAGTCTTCTCAGACAGGTAAAGCGACGCCATATGGGGCGAGGCAGTGCAAATTTGGGGGACTGTAACACCCCGATACCTTTTCAGAATTATTTAAATTTTTAGTAGCGAATATATTTTTCTTAGTGTCGATATTTTTCAACAACTTTTAGTGACGAATTTCTTTTAGTTAGCATGATTCTACGTACGACTTTTAACGACGATTAGTGTAGCAGGGTTATCTAACAAGCCCATTAAAGTTTTTCTAACACATAAACTATAGCATATAAGTTAATTAGGACCTATTTATAATAAGAGAAAGTAGCGGGTACAATTAAAATGGCTAACGGAAGTTCAGGGGCTTTTTGGTAGTTGTCCAATTTAGGGTTTTATATAAGTTTATCTTTGTAGAGGCAGCCGTCCAAGCCCTCTTTATTCTTCTGATATACATATATGATAGAGAGAGAGAGAGAGAGAGACGAGGGGCTGAAATCATCAGAAAAAGACTCCGGCGATCAAGGTTTTTCCGGTAAGATTTCTACTCTTCTTTCTCACATTTGTCCACTGTTTACGGAGTAAAGGGCTGGGAATATTAGAGGACTGCGTATGTGTTTGTGCAGAGGTGTAGAATGTGTTTATGTGAGTGTGAATATATGTAGGTTCATGCGAGTGTAAGAGAGAAGGAGAGATAGTGAAGACAACCATGGAGGGACTGCCATGGCTGTGTTGCACGGCTGCCATAGCTGTGTTTTCAAGGCTGCCATGGCTGATTACTTGCATGTTTGAGTGCGTCCAAGAGAGAGATAGGCGTACCACTATTGGGCAATCAAGGGTTGATGTGTATGGTAGCTGTGGGCGCCATGGAGAGAGAGCAAGAATGCATGAGATGGGGCTGCTGCAATGGCAGCTGGTTTGCGATGTGTGCATTGTGTTTGTGTATGTTTTGGGCGCACCGTGAAAGTGCGTAACTAGGTGTGTTTATGTGTATATGTGTGCGTGCGTTGTGTGTTTATGTGCTGCCGAGAAGGCAGCAGTGTGGGTGTGTGAGTTATGTGCTTCTGTGTGAGTGTAATGTGTGTTGTGGATGTATATATAGGTAGGTGCAGTGTAGTGGAGAGCATATAAACCTGTGTATGCATGCGTGGTTGAACCTGTGTATGCAGCTGTGTGTTAGGTGTATTGTGTGCGTGTGTATGTACCTGTGTGGGGGGTTGTTAAGGGAGGAAAGGGTGGCAAGTGAATTGGGTTTATAGGCTGCTGTGTAGAGGAAGAGAGAATGGGGGAAAAGCTGGATGAACTGTGTGTTTGTGTGTTTTCCTGTGTGCGTGAGTGGAGGAGTAAGGGAGAAGAAGGGCTGTCAAACAGCCCCATTAATGGGTGTATAGGTGCATTTGTGTGAGTATAGTGTGTGAAAAGATTCAAAATTTTAGAAAATTCATATTTTGACTCTCTACAATGTGTAAAGCTACGAAAGTGTTTTATTGTAATTTATTACGAATCTCGGGATATCATTACGCATTAGAGAGCGTACAGTGTTTTGGCTAGGTTGGCCGTGCGCGGGAACCGTTTTGAGTTGCGTCATTCTGGGGTTAGAAGTGAGCGTCATTTGGGTAGTTGATAATAGGGTTTATAGTATAGTAGTGTAGAGTATTTTTCTAATAAATGAATTTGCCAATTTAGGTTAATTCAACGACTTTTAGATTGATGTCAATTAACATTGCATAGCGTGGATCGAGGTAAGGGATTTCTTCTGAAACCCAGTTTTATCTATTTGTCCTCAAATATTTCTTTGAATTGTTATCGCTATTCTTTTGGATTCTGTTATTTTGATTAAGTCGCATTGTTTGCCTTAAAAACCTATCTTGAGCCTTAAGCGTTTATTGGAAATCATATTCGATGCACTGTGTTTATTTCTCGTTGTGCATCGATTTAAGAATTGTATTATCCTTTGTTCTCATTCTGCATATTGACATGAGAGTTTGCATTGGTGTGTTTGGCGGGAGTTGGTGTATAGTGGAGGATATTGGTGTGGGCTAGTACCTTGATGGACTAGCCGGTGTATTGGTGTGGGCTAGTGCCTTGACGGACTAGCCGGTGGAAAGTGTTAATGAGCATCGCCTCTGTGGCTTTGCTAAGTGATTACCCTGCACTGCCTGCGTGGCTTTGCAATTGCTCATGTTATTGCATTCGTGATTGTTTGCATCGTGTCTGGAAATCGTATTGATATCTAATGAAACTAGTTATGATTCTTTTTGAAAATCTATGAATTTCATCTGAAATTGTTTCGTAGTTTCTATCTTTGAGCGACCTTACTGAGCTCTCAAAAGCTCACTCCCCTTTGACTTCCTTTCCGCAGGTGATAACCAACAATAGATAGATCGCATTGGGTGTGGACTAGATCTGAGCCGAGCGAAAGAGAACTTAAGTTTCAGTATTAGCCTTTAGAACCCCTACGTGGGCCATTATTGTTATTTAGAATTGTTAGCTTAGATTTGATGTTTCAAGTATAATTGTACGCTAAGAGTATTATTTTACTCAACAGTTTAGTTGCTCTGACGGACTGATGGTTCTAAATTGCTTGAGTTTGAGGTCGTAATTGTCTGAGTGTATCTGATCGAGCGAGTGTTAACGTTCCAGAAATTCTGGGATGTTACAGGGACCGTCAGTTTGGTTTGCTTATGGAGGAACTTGAATACCGACGATAGGTCAGTGATGAAAAATGCGTGTTGCAAGCGGAGGTGGACTCACTTTTGCGACAGTTGGCTTATCGGTCCCTTTCTCTTGATAAAGGTGGTATTGACTGGGGTGCCAGAGGAGGCAGGGGTAATCGGGGTGTTTCTAGACCCAGGGGAGGGCTTGCTTTTGGAGTGGAAAAGGGAGGAGCTATTGGGGCAGATGCTCAGTGCATTCTTGCTTCTTCACCTCATCCATCCTAGGCTGACAAGGTGAAGCTGGGGCCTTCTAGTTCTAAAGGTAAGATGAAATTATCTTACTTCCCGCCGACGATTTCTGAAGGCAATGTACAAGTTTCTCCTCCTCAAGTTATTGCTGAAGAGGATATTGAATTGTGGGATAACTGTGTTGTGGGGTACTTTGTCAATAAAAAACTGCCTTATTTCACTGTTAACAACATTGCCCGTAAGCTGTGATTGAAAGATGGGTTACAAAAAGTTTTAGTTAATGACAAGGGTTTTTACTTCTTCAAATTATCTTCTGTGGATCCGGTTGACAAGATTCTGGATTCGGGTCCGTGGCATTTTGCGAACAAATTAATTATTTTCTAGCGTTGGAGACTGGGTATGAATCTATGCAAGGAATTCCTTGATGTTCTACCGTTATCGGTTAGACTTTACAATATTCCTGTTGAGTACCTAACAGCTAGTGGGTTGAGCTTCATAGCGAGTGGTATTGGGAAGCCACTATATGCTGATTCACTTACTGAGAGCTGTGAGCAGATAAGCTTTGTTAGAGTGTGTGTTGAGGTTTCTACAGCCAGGGAGCTCGTAGATGAACTTTTTATTGTGCCCCTCTGATCCTGTGATTGTTCGAGCAAATTATCAGTGGCGCCCTTCGGTTTGCACAGTGTGCAAGTGCTTTGGACATACTACCCAGTCTTGTACTCGGCCTGAGAGCATTAGGCCCCCCTTCTCCTTCTCTCTCTGTTCCGAAGCGATCTATCTCGACCCCTCCTGCCTCTGTTGCTGCTCTGGCAAAAGAAGTAGAGTGGTCAACCGTGAAAAGTAAAGGGAAGAACAAAGTTAGTAGGGATTCTTCGTCTTCTTTTATCTCATGATCTTGTTCAGCCGAGCCGTAATCAGTTGGAGACTAGGCACCAACTTGAGCTTGATAGCCATATACAGGTTAGTGCCCAGCATGTTTCTTCTCTGCAGGAGGTCAGTTCTCAGCAGTCTTCTCTTCCTGAGGTACCTTGCCATTTTCATAATTTGCCTAATGATGATCATGTTTTGCACTCTGACTTGCTTTTAGATTCTGGCCTGATTGTGCACTCTGTATCGGGCTCTGATCCAGATTCTGATTCTGACTTAGTTCCATGCTCTCTAACTCCTAATAATGACATGTCTTCTCCTTTTGGTAGTAAAATAAATCTTGACTCTAATTTTAATAATAAGAAGAAGAAAAAGAAGAAGTCTCCCCGCAGGGAAATTTCACCTGACTCTTACTTCTTGGTTTGTAGCATCCTTTTGGTTTTTGGTATCATGCATAACATCCTCTGCTGGAATCTCGAGGATTCAACACTAGTGGTAAGCAAGTGGAGGCTCAACATATGATTGCCTCCTTAGGTGTTATGTTTGTTGGGATCTTGTAAACCAGAGTAGCCGCCCCTAATGCCTCGGTTATAAATAACGGTAGATTTCCTGGTTGGTCGTTTATAAATAACTACCAAATTTCTGTGAATGGTAGAATTTGGGTTTTATGGAATCCCAAAGTTTCTAATGTTACTTGTATTTTTCGGTAAAAAAATATATATATCAACCGATGAAACAAAAGTACAACATCTGCAAGGGGCATACCCGAGGAAAACAACAACGAAACGCGAGTCTTGCTAAGCAAGAGCAAAGAGAAAACCTAAGCTAGGCAGAAACGTGCCACACTGGCAACAAAAGAAAAAGTTAATACATATCACAGGAGCTAGATCAGCAAAAGACATACAAAGACCCAATAGTGACCACAAGAGAAGGCCACGTGAAATCTGGAGGTCCATGTGAAAAGACCATCACACAAAAAGTGCGATATAACATGCCAAAAGCTGCAACGGTCTGTCTGTACACGGACCGATCACCCAAAAATCAATCTAACCAAACCAGGAAATCTAGGGTTGATGTTACTTGTTGTATTGGTATGTCAGATCAAATAATTCACTGTCATGTGAAATTAATAGATAGGTTGCCTCCTTTTTTTGTTTCCTTTGTGTATGGCTCTAATGATTATGGTGAGAGATTTGTGCTCTGACAGGAGCTTGAGTTTAGGTCTCGCCTTTTTGGGAATGATCCGGGTTAGTACTTGGTGACTTTAATGCTATCCAGAGTCCGAGTGAGAAGTTAAGGGGTAGCAATAGATGGCCTCGTTACTACAGGAGTTCCATGACTGTTTAATTGCTTTAGAACTTTCAGATTTGAAGTATTCTGGTTGCTTTTATACTTGGACTAACTGTCAGGATGATGGTGATGCTATTTGTAGGAAGCTTGATCGTGTCCTTGTTAATGATACTTGGATCTCTAATTTTCCTAAATCTGAAGTGGCTTTTCGTTCTAGAGGTATCTCTGATCATTCACCCATCCTCGTCCACTCTCTTGTCAAAGTTGACAAGGTGCCCAAGATGTTTAAAATTTTTGATATGTGGGCCAATCACCATAAGTTTTTGCCTCTAGTTGCTAGAGTGTGGGGCACGCCCCTTGCGAGTTGTGCTATGTTCAGGGTTGTCAGGAAGCTAAAGCTGCTTAAGTTACAGCTTAAGGACTTCAATAAGGAACACTTTAGCAACATTTCAGGTAGACTTAATGAGCCTAGGGTTTCCTTGGAGTATGCTCAGAGCATGTTAGCGTTGAACCCTTTTGACCTAGTGTGGCGTCCGATTGAAAAGGAGAAACTTGAACTTTTTGCTAGGGTGAGTGTCGAGGAGGAGAGTTTTCTCAAGCAAAAATCTGGGATTGACTGGCTTGATGTGGGAGATAAAAATAACAAATTTTTCTTTAAGTCAGTTAATAAGAGGAGGAATTTTAACAAAATCAGTTCTATTCTTCAATCTGACGAGACTATCCTTGAAGACTCTGATTTGGTTAAGGCTTCGATTGTTGACCATTTTCAGAGTTTGTTGGGATCTCGTGGTCCTGGTCATTATCCGGGTTTGATTGAGCTGAGGAACTGGATGTCAAAATCCCTTTCTGATTCTCAACAGCGTGAGATGGGTCGAGAGGTTTCTAAGGATGAGATTCGGAAGGTTTTCTTCTCTCTCAAGGATGGTAAATCCCCTGGCCCTAATGGGTATAACGCCCATTTTAAGAGGGCATGGCATATTGTGGGGGAAGAGATTGTGGAAGCGATTCAGGATTTTTTTTGGTAATGGTCAACTTCTAAAAGAAGTTAACCATACTTTTCTTGTCTTAATTCCCAAAGTGACTGATCCCTTGAGCCTTAATGATGTACAACATTATTTCTTATTGTAACACAATTTATAAGTGCATAGCCAAGATCATTGCTAATCATGTTAAGGTGGTGCTTGGGGACCTCATTGATCCTTCCCAGACGGCCTTTGTTGCCTCTCGAAGTATTGCAGATAATATCCTCTTGTCTTAGGAGCTCATGTAGAACTATCATCGGGAGGACTTCAGGGTACCTAGATGTGCTATGAAGGTGGATTTGATGAAGGCCTATGATTGTTTGCATTGGGATTTTCTCTTTGATGTGTTGATTTGCCTTAGATTTCCCCCCACAGTTATTAGATGGATCAAAGCCTGTGTCTTTAGCACGAGCTTTTCGATCATCATTAATAGGGAATCTAATGGTTTCTTTCAGGGTAGGCGAGATATCAGGCAGGGGGATCCGATGTCCCTGGACCTTTTTGTTATTTGCATGGATGTTCTTCCAGGGATGTTGTAGAGACTAGTAGTTGGTAGTCAGTTTCGTTACCACTGGAGGTGCCAAAAGGATGGTATATTCCAGCTTGCCTTTGCTGATGATCTCATGCTTTTTTGTCAGGGTGACCTTCTTTCGGTTCAGGTCTTAAAACATGGGCTCTTTGTCTTCCAGCAGTTCTCGGGACATGTCCCCAATTTGAATAAGAGCCATGTTTTTTTCTCTGGTTTTGAGCCTTCTACCAAGGCTTTGATCTCTTTTTGTCTTGGCTTTCTTGAGGGAAAGCTCCTTATGCGATATCTAGGAGTCTATCTGATTTCCACTTGTCCAGAAGAGGCTGACAATTCAGCATACGACAAGTAATTGCAAGTCCAATGCTTGACTTTCTTCAATTCAGCCTCGATATATAGTTGGGGATGGTAGTCGGATCTCTCTGTGGTTTGATTGGTGGCATCCGATAGGGCCCTATCATTCCTACCCTTTCTTGTAGGAATATTTCTGACTCGGATCTGGGTAGGCAAGCGAGGGTTTCTGCTCTAATCTTTGGCTCATCGTGGTGTTAGCCTGTGTCTAATACCCTTGAGCTCATGGAGTTGCGCGAGAGTATCCCTAGCTTTTTTCGTCCTGCCCTGGATACACCTGATAGGATCGTCTGGAAGGTTAGTGGTTTTGGGGATTTCTCCATTGCGAGTACGTGAAAAGCCTTTTGTCAAAAGCGGCCGTTAGCTAGATGGGCTTGCTTACTGTCATGTAAGTGGCGTGTTCCACGTCATAACTTCATCTTATGACTGGCCATTAGAGAGAGGTTAAGTATGCAGGATAGATTTTTTGCTTTTCATGTTATTTCTAGCATGAGCTGTGTTTTCTGTCGCATTCCTTTTGAGTCCCATGATCATCTACTTTTTAATTGCCCTTTCACGTTCAGATTATTGTCTATTATTCAAAAGAAATGCAATTTTAACTGGCCTATGTTGAGTTGGCAGGGTATGGTTGATAGAGCTTCCACTGAATGGCAAGGCCCTGGATTCCCGGCATCTGTCTGTCGGATAGCGTTTGCGGCGTTGGAGTACTATATCTAGCGGGAGCAGAATTCTCGTTCTTTCCAGAATAAGTATACTGATGTGGTTTCTTGTTCTGCAGGTCTTGTGCAGATCATCTGGTGGAGGTTATTCTCTTGTAGAAAAGTGGCCAATACCCTGCCCGACTAACCGATGGTTCCAGGGTGAATGGCAGCACCCCGACTCCATATTGGGCTGATTCCGTCATCTTTTGGTCAGATCGACATTTGGGTGATTGGCTTGTGTACAGACAGACCGATGTAGCTTTTAGCATGCTCTATCGCAGTTTTTGTGTGATGCTCTTTCCACCAGGACTTCTAGATTCCGCATGGCTTCTCGTGTGGTCACTACTGGGTCCTTTGTATTTCTTTTGCTGATCTAGCTTCATTGTTATGTATTAACTTTTTCTTTTGTGGCATGTTTCTGCCTAGCATAGGTTTTCTATTCGCTCTTGCTTAGCAAGACTCGCGTTTCGTTGTTGTTTTCCTGGGGTATGTCCCTTGCAGATGTTGTACTTTTGTTTCATCGGTTGATATATATTTTTATTTACCGAAAAGCCACGGGGGATGGCAACTCTTCCTTTAAAATTGCCGGCACTCTCCACTGGAAAACCCCCCACAAACCCATTACAGTACCCACATAGGATGCAAACACCATAGAACCCACCATATAATCTTGTTTCCTTCAAAGGCACTCTCCTCCTCAATTCTACTGGAGATGACATGGACATGGAGGACGAGTTTCAAAGTGATGACGAAGAGCTCACAAACTACTTGGAAAATCCTACGGATAAGATTCCTACTATCAAGCTTTCTCAAGAACTCAAAGCACGTATTAGAAAATCGTGGAAAATATCGTTTATCATCAAACTGGTTGGAGTAGATTTTTTGCTACAGCGCATCATGCCGAGATTAACAGGAATCTAGTGACCAAAAGGGAAAATTAAACGATTCATCTGTCAAACAGATTCTTTACAGTAAAGTTTTCATCAGAAGAGGATTATAGGAAAGCCCTTGAACAGGGTCCATGGTTTATCGGAACAAACTACTTATCAGTTCAAACTTGGACCCCAAATTTCAATCCCCATGTTCGATCCATATCGTATGGATCAGACTAAATTCTCTACCACTGGAATATTTTGACAGAGAAATCCTCACTATGATTGGTAAACAAATTGGCAATCCCCTACGAATTGACGTAATTACAAATTCAATCACAAAGGGTCGATTTGCACTGTTATGTATCCAAGTTGACACAAGTCAAGCTTTAACCAAGCAGATCATAATAGGCAAGCATCTCTAACTTGTGCAATACGAAAACATCTCGAACCTCTGCCATCGATGCGAGTGAATCGGGCATTCATCAACGCAATGCACAAATCTCATGTCGCCGTCCACGGAGCCCAGTACCCTTCCAAATGAACTCCCAATTTCAAACACTCAATTCTCAGAAATCAAAACGTCTGTCCAGCTACAAATCACCACAATCCCCATTTCGAAGCATAGCATCGAACAACATAACTCAGATGGCGTTTGGACAGTTGTCACTCATTGATGCCGCAAAGGTCCTAGAGATCTGTCGATTCCAGGCAATCGACATCCAGGAACAACGTATAGAACAAATCTTCAACCTCCAAATACCTAGCAGGAAAAACGTAACAAACCACCAATTGTCTTAGAGGGGGAACACTAGCAGACTCATACGTAGATTGACCATTTACAAATGGTTGAACCCGGCGCCAGATCTAGATCCGCGACTATGAAATTGAATAACAGAGAGAGCGATTTACCCAACATCAGGTCAAAAGAAAATGCCGGTGAAACCACAGTGACCGAGGGATGTGCAATGATGAAGCGTCGATGACCTCTGATCCAAAACGGGCCCCACCTGGCCATGCCACCAACACGTTATCTGACTTTGAGATTACCAATACTAAAGCTGCTCCCACCGCCCTTCCCTTTTTCACGAGGACCCACAATACAAATTCCCCTAAAACCCCTTTTTCTATTTCTAACTCAGACACTTAAGACTCTTTTCTTCTATGCGAGAATAAAAAAATACCCTGTGACCCCTTATTACAAAGAGATACGCACCACCGCTTTGTACACCCAATAGAAGACCACCAACTTGGTAAAAACTCAGCAGCTTCAGACATGAAAACGTCGCAAAACCGAGAACATCTCCGCCATCCTGCTCATCTCCTCCCCCAAAACTCCTCTGCAACACTCAAGCTATCTACACTCCCAGAAAATCTTCTCCCATAACACTAGGCAATCATGACAACAATTTTGGAACAGCTATATAGCAAGAGTAAAATTGCCATAAATGCTACCATCTACCTAACAGAAGAAGCTGACAATCATTTGCAGAATCATGGAACCCCACCACCTAACCCACAACAGAACAAGCCCCCTAAAACCGGCTCACCACATTCAAATCACAGCCAAGAACCCATCTCACAAGCCTCGAACCCACCCGCAATATACTCCAATGTTATCTTAGTGCTGCTAATAAAAGCCAATACATGGCTAATCAATCGTGAAAGTGCATTCCCTAAAAATTACAAGTCTATCGACAGTGAGAGATACTTTCGGTAGGGGGACAATGTTTGCAACAACAAATATCATTTCTTTCTTTTATATACTAGTGACATGCTTTTAATTAAATGCCAATAAGTGGCATTAACTTTTATTAATATTTCTAAAAAGGAGATGATAGAAGGTCCAAACCAGGAATTGGTAGAAACCAACTTTTGAAAACGTGTCCCTACTAATAAGGGATAGTGTGGTTTTTTTTTTCCAGTAAATAAAAATATATATCAACCGATGAAAAAAGTACAACATCTGCAAGGGGCATACCCGAGGAAAACAACAACGAAACGCGAGTCTTGCTAAGCAAGAGCGAATAGAAAACCTATGCTAGGCAGAAACATGCCACACTGGCCACAAAAGAAAAAGTTAATACATAACAACGAAGCTAGATCAGCAAAAGAAATACAAAGGACCCAGTAGTGACCACACGAGAAGCCATGCGGAATCTAGAAGTCCTGGTGGAAAGAGCATCACACAAAAACTGCGATAGAGCATGCCAAAAGCTGCATCGGTCTGTCTGTACACAAGCCAATCACCCAAAGTCGAACTGACCAAAAGATGACGGAATCAGCCGAAAATGAAGTCGGGGAGTTGCCATTCACCCTGGAACCATCGGTTAGTCGGGGTATTGGCCACTTTTCTACAAGAGAATAACCTCCACCGGATGGTCTGCACAAGACCTGCAGAACAAGAAACCACATCAGTGTACTTATTTTGGAAAGAACGAGAATTCCGCTCTCGCCAGATATAGTACACCAACGCCGCAAACGCTATCCGACAGACAGATGCCGGGAATCCAGGGCCTTGCCATTCAGAGGAAGCTCTATCAACCATACCTTGCCAACTCAACATAGGCCAGTTAAAATTGCATTTCTTTTGAATAATAGACCATAATCTGAACGTGAAAGGGCAATTAAAAAATAGATGATCATGAGACTCAAGAGGAATGCGACAGAAAACACAGCTCATGCTAGGAATAACATGAAAAGCAAGAAGCCTATCATGCGTACTTAACCTCTCCCTAATGACCAGCCATAAGATGAAGTTATGACGTGGAACACGCCACTTACACGACAGTAAGCAAGCCCAGCTAGCTAACGGCCGCTTATGACGAAGGGCTTCCCACGTACACGCAATGGAGAAATCCCTAGAACTACTAACCGTCCAGACGATCCTATCAGGCGTATTCGGGGCAGGACGAAAAGAGCTAAGGGTATTGGACAAAGGCCAACACCACGATGAGCCAAAGATCACAGCAGAAACCCTCGCTTGCCTATCCAGACTCGAGTCAGAAATAATCCTACCAGAAAGGGTAGGAATGATAGGGCCTATCGGATGCCACCAATCAAACCACAGAGAGATCCTACTACCATCCCCAACTATATACCGAGGGAAAGAACGAATCATATCCCTAACCATGAGAATCTTACGCCAAGACCAGCTACAATCGCTAGGGCAAGAGACTTCCCAAAAACTCCGACCTATCAGAATATTGGACTTGACCCATCGCGGCCAAAGGGAGTCCGACCTAAAGGATATGAAAGACCAAATATGCATAGAGATGGCAGCAATATTCCACACCTCAATCTGCTTAATACCCAGGCCACCCTCTACCTCAGGACAACATACATCAGCCCAAGCCACCTTGGCTCCTGTGGTACAAAGGCCCGTACCCTTCCAAAGGAAGGCTCGAAAAATCCTCTCCATATCAAGAATCACTTTCTTTGGAAGGATAAAAACTGAAGCCCAGTACACTTGGATAGAGAACAAAACTGATCTAATCAATTGGACCCTACCAGCATACGACAAGTAATTGCAAATCCAATGCTTGACTTTCTTCACGATGCGGTCCAGAAGAGGGTGACAATCTTCTTTTCGCAAACAAGTGGAAATTAGAGGGACACCTAGATATCACATAGGGAGCTTTCCCTCAAGAAAGCCAAGATAAGAAGTGATCAAAGCCTTGGTAGAAGGCTCAACACCAGAGAAAAAAATATGGCTCTTATTCGGATTGGGAACAAGTCCCGAGAACTGCTGGAAGACAGAGAGCCCATGTTTCAAGATCTGAACTGAAGGAAGGTCACCCCGACAAAAAAGCATGAGATCATCAGCAAAGGCAAGCTGGAAGATACCATCCTTTTGGCACCTCCAGTGGTAACGAAACTGACTACCAACTACTAATCTCTACAACATCCCTGCAAGAACATCCATGCAAATAACAAAAAGGTAGGGGGACATCGGATCCCCCTGCCTACCCTGAAAGAAACCATTAGACTCCCCGTTTATGATGATCGAAAAGCTCGTGCTAGAGACACAGGCTTTGATCCATCTAATAACCGTGGGGGGAAATCTAAGGCAAATCAACACATCAAAGAGAAAATCCCAATGCAAACAATAATAGGCCTTCATCAAATCCACCTTCATAGCACATCTAGGTACCGTGAAGTCCTCCCGATGATAGTTCCGCATGAGCTCCTGAGATAAGAGGATATTATCTGCAATACTCCGAGAGGCAACAAAGGCCATCTGGGAAGGATCAATGAGGTCCCCAAGCACCACCTTAACACGATTAGCAATGATCTTGGCTATGCATTTATAAATTGTGTTACAACAAGAAATAGGCCTGTAATTATTGAGACTCGAGGGATTAGTCACTTTGGGAATTAAGACAAGAAAAGTATGGTTAACTTCTTTAAGAAGCTGGCCATTACCAAAAAAATCTTGAATCGCTTCCACAATCTCTTGCCCCACAATATGCCATGCCCTCTTAAAAAAGAGGGCGTTATACCCATCAGGACCAGGGGATAGTGTGGTTGGTTACTCATCAGTGGCTATTTATTTTCTAGGTCGGCAGTTAGTTTCTAATTGGGTAGTTTGTCTTTTAGTGCTAGTTATTTTTTATAATCTATCATATGGAAGGACAAAATCATCATCAAGGGACAACTCAAAATGGCAAGCAAGTGAAAAAGGAAAAGAGGGGAAAACGGACACGAGGTTGTCAAGTTCACAAACCAAACGTGACTTAGAAAAGTCAAGTCGGGAACGCACTTATACTTTTCTATCATATTTGTCAAGTTTTCACATGATCTGCCTTGTATCAATAGAGAATCCCGAATGCTGTTGCACTCGTATTCATTGTGTTGTAAGAATAAACATTGTTTTAGTTGGCACGTCCATTATATAATTACTTAACATCCCTTCTCTATTAAGTTTCTATTTTTAGTGAAATCCTCAGGCTCTAAAGGCAAAAAAGCTCCCACACAATTAATCAATTGTCCCGTGGGATAAAATTGATTGTGAGTTTGCCCAGCTACGCAAACATTGGCATGCCCAGTGGGACAATTGTGACTAAAAAGGGAAATATTTTGAGTACGAGAGTCATGTAGGAATGGTGGGACAATCTAATTCAGAATGTTTTGAACGCGCCTATTCAAAACTTGTAATTAGATTCGCGGGAACTATGCCTACTTTGTTGGAAAGTTTGGAAGTTCTCACTTCAATTGACCGAAACTTGCACCAAAATTGATAAAAGTAACTTACATAAACTCAATGAAGAGCTCAAATTAGATAAAGCATTGGATAATGTATCATTTGTTGAGAAAAGTGCAAAGAACAATGACAATTCTGACAATGAAAT